>PVHT020001179.1:9904201-10037685 GCA_004024745.2 Catagonus wagneri | reverse complement strand
AAACTCTTAGAGGAAAACATAGGCCAAACACTCTCTGACATAAATGATAGCAACATCTTCTCAGATCCATGTGTCAGAGTAAGGACAATAAAAAGAGAAATAAGCAAATGGGACTTAATTAAACTTCAAAGTTTCTGCACAGCTAAGGAAACCCTAAACAAAACGAAAAGACAACCCACAGAATGGGAGAAAATATTTGTAAATGATTCAACCGACAAGGGATTAATCTCCAAAATTTTACAAACAGCTCCTACAGCTCAACACCAAAGAAACAAACAACCCCATCCAAAAATGGGCAGAGGATCTAGGCAGCCAGTTCTCCAAAGAAGACATGCAGATGGCAAATAAACACATGAAAAGATGTTCAACATCGCTCCTCATTAGAGAAAAATGCAAATCAAAACCACTATGAGGTACCACCTTACACCGGCCAGAACGGCCATCATCAAAAAGTCTACAAACAATAAGTGCTGGAGAGGGTGTGGAGAAAAAGGAACCCTATTATACTGTTGATGGGAATGCAAATTGGTGCAGCCACTGTGCAAAACAGTATGGAGATTCCTCAGAAAACTCAAAATAGAATTACCATTTGGTCCAGCAATCCCACTCCTGGGCATCTATCCAGCAGAAACCATGACTCGAAAAGACACATGTACTCCAGTGTTCATTGCAGCACTCTATGCAATAGCCAGGTCATGGAAACAACCTAAATGCCCATCGACAGAAGAGTGGATAGGGAAGATACGGTACATACACACAATGGAATGTTACTCAGCCATTAAAAGGAACGAATTGCCAACATTTATAGCAACATGGATGGACTTAGAAATTATCATGCGAAGTGAAACCAGTCAGACAATTAGACAGCAACACCCAATGCTACCGCTTACATGTGGAAACTAAAAAGACACAGTGAACCTTTTTACAGAACAGAGAATGACTCACAGACTTTGGAAAACCTTGGTTTTTCAAATAAGACAATCTGGGGGGTGGGGGGATGCACTGGGGGTTTGGGATACAAAATCTGTAAAATTGACTTGTGATAATTTATGTACACCTATAATTGAAATAAAATCCATTAAGAAAAAAAAATAATAATAAATTTTTCCAGCAGCCTCATTTCAAAAGGTACCCCAAGAAGAGATTAAATTAATTTTAACAATATTTAATTAATTTAACTCAACAGACCCAAAATATCATCACTTCAATATGTAATAAAAATTAAAATTATTATTGAGCTATTTCTCCTGTTTTTGTATTCTATCTTCGAAAGCCTGTGTGCATTTTATACTTAAAAATACATGTCAAGTTAGACTAGCCATATTCAAATGCTCCATAATCACATATGGAGAATGGCTACTACATTGGATTAGTGCAGATACAGAGGATTTAAGTAATATAATTATTAAGATAACAGAAGTGAACTAAACTCTGTATCCAAAAAGGTAAGATACGCTTTTTATAGCTGGTATGCAAAATTTATGAAAATTGATTAAACACTGGATTACCAAAAAAAAAATCAGTAATTTCTTAAAAGCTCAAAATTAGAAAGATCTTATTTTATGACCACAAAAAAATAAAATCAGAGCTTAATATTTAAAAGAGTAAACAAACCTCTCCACACTTAGACATTGAAAACACACTTCTACAGTTCCCGTCGTGGCTCAGAGGTTAATGAATCTGACTAGGAACTATGAGGTTGCGGGTTCGATCCCTGGCCTCGCTCAGCGGGTTAAGGATCCGGCGTTGCCATAAGCTTTGGCGTTGCCATAAGCTTTGGTGTTGCCATAAGCTTCAGCGTTGCCATAACCTGTGGTGTAGGTTGCAGACATGGCTCGGATCCCACGTTGCTGTGGCTGTGGCAAAGGCTGGCAGCTACAGCTCCTGTTAGACCCCTAGCCTGGGAACCTCCATATGCTGCGGGTACGGCCCTAGATAAGGCAAAAAGACAAAAAAAAAAAGAAAAAAAGAAAACACACTTCTACATATATTGTGGGTCAAAGAGGAAACTCAAAACTATAATTACTACCTACTGGGAAAATAGCCTATGTGAAACATTGTACAGAGTGACAAATTCATAGACGTCAATATTTCCAATATTAAATAAAATAAATACAGTAAGCGCCAAATCCAAAAAATCAGAAAAGGAGTTCCTGTCGTGGCGCAGTGGTTAACGAATCCGACTAGGAACCATGAGGTTGCGGGTTCGATCCCTGCCCTTGCTCAGTGGGTTAAGGATCCGGCGTTGCCGTGAGCTGTGGTGTAGGCTGCAGACGCGGCTCGGATCCTGCGTTGCTGTGGCTGCGGCGCAGGCCAGTGGCCACAGCTCCGATTAGACCCCTAGCCTGGGAACCTCCACATGCCGCGGGTGCGGCCATAAAATGACAAAAAAGGCAAAAAAAAAATCAGAAAAAAGCAATAAAACCAGCCTATGGAAAACAGGAGGAAGGAAACAATAAAGACAAAAGTAGAATTAATAAGTCAGAACAGTGGTTGTCTAACAGTATTCTCTGGAGTCATAGTGTCTGATAAGAGAATGAGTTTCAGGGGGATGGGGGTGGGGGGAGGGTTGTCAAGTGAGAGAGAATCTGGGAAACTCCCTTTCTTCCCCTCACTCTCCTTCCCTTTGCTTTAATCACAAGGGCTTGGCTTTTATCTATTTATACACTGGGATTTCACATAACATTTTAATTTTGAAAAGGGTTCCATTGCACAACTTAGTCATTAAAAAACCACTGAACTTTAAAATAGTGAGAAAAATACATATAAATGCTAAATAGCAAAAGAGCCGGGATTTTTCAGAGGTGAGGGGGAAATCCAATAAACTGATAAATGATTTGCAAATGTAATCAAGGAAAAAAGGAGAGAAAGTACAAATATATAGAAATGAAGGAGGATAAAAAGAAGTAACAACAAAAATTTTAAAAGATAATGAAAGATTTGCTAAGTTGGTGAGATAGCAAGTTATTTTAATTTTCTTCTTTTTGCTTTTATGTATATTTGAATTTTATGATAGTGAGTTTCATTTTTCCCCATTAAAGACTATTTTCAAAAATAAAGTATCATGTAATCAAAATAAAATGCCATGCAAATAAATGTGAAAATCTTGGTGAATGTTTCTGAGAAAAATATAAATTTCTAAAACTGAATTGAGAAATGGAAAACTTGAGTCCTGAATAGGCTAATAACCAGGAGGAAAGACGAAAAGGTTGCTAAATGTTTTTTTCAAAGTTCATATTCGTATAGTTTTATAGATTTTTTCAAATTTTTAATAAATAATTCTCATTCTATATAAACCATCCCAGAGCATAGAAAAGGAGAGAAACTTCTCAAACCATTTGATGTAAGCTAGCATAATCATAGTTTTAAAAGAGCAAAAAAGGAATCACTTTAAAGTTAATATACAAAATACATACCAGTAGATCAAACTCAATGGTATATTAAAAAATAATATAGTCTATCCTGGGAATATAAAGATGTTTCAATATTATTGATGTATTATACATTTATTTAATAGGTTACAAGAGAAGTCTACACAAGTCTCTTACAAAACCTCCTCCGATAGTATTTATTTATTTGTTTGTTTTAATTAAAGTTTTTTGGTCTTTTGTCTTTTTAGGGCCGCAACCACAGTACATGGAGGTTCTGTGGCTAGGGGTCTAATCGGAGCTGTAGCTGCCAGCCTTTGCCACAGCCACAGCAATGCCAGATCCGAGCTGTGTCTATGACCTATACCACAGCTCTTTGCAATGCCGGATCCTTAACCCACTGAGCGAGGCCGGGGATCGAACCTGCAACCTCATGGACATTAGTCGGATTCATTTCAGCTGCTCCACAACGGGAACTCCTTCTCTGATGATATTTATTATCTATTGGTAACAAAACTATACTAAATAAAAACAAATCAATAGCTTTCTGAGTAACAGCAGAGGCACCACACAGTGGCCAAGAGGAGGCAGAAACTAGAGAGGATTTGATCCTTCAAAGAAAGGAACTGCAGGGTGAGACCTGTACTTATGTGGTTTTTCACATAAAGGCACTCCCTTAACTGTGGAGTGGCTACGGAGTACCCTTAAGGTAAAAGGCTTAGTGGACTCTGGGAAAACATCAAATGCCGTAACTTACATCTATGTGAAATCTGAGAGGAAAATGTGCCAAGAGAAATAATAGTCAAAAACGTTCCCAAATTTGGTGAAAAATATCAGTTTACAAATTCAAGAAGCTCGGTGGACCTCAAGTAAGATAAATATAAGAAAAGCTAGACACAGGCAAATTGTAGTCAAACTGCTGAAAACCAAAAGATAAAGAGAATTACAAAGAAGCCAGAAAAAATGACCCATTACACATAGGAGAATAATGATAGAGATAAACAAAAAGTGAGAAAATTTTTTGCTAAGAAACATGCCCTTTAAAAAAAATCTAAATAAAATTCATGAAGCTGAAGGGAACTGACATCAAAGGAAAACTCAGGTCTAGAGTAGTTACCAAAATGCTAAATATGTGGATAAGTATAAAATATTATTAAGTTCCCACTGTGGCACAGTGGGTGAAGGATCCACCATTGCTGCAGCTGTGGGTGTAGGTTACAGCTGCAGCTCAGAATCTGTCCCTGGCCAGGGTCCTTCCATGTGCTGCAGGTGTGCCAAAAAAAAAAAAATTATCACTTTTTTCCTCTTAATTTCTTCAAAAGATAACTGGCAACCTAAAGCACAGATTATAACACTGCATTGCACATTTTATAACATATATGCATGCAAAATGTGACAACAATAGAACAGAGGACGGGAAAAGGAAAGTAAATGAACCCCCTTTAGAGGTATAAAATTAACTCAAGAGTAGCCTGCAGTAAAAGGAACACATTATAATCACTGGAACAACCCTAACAGAATAGGTAGGAACCTTTTTTTAATAGGGAAATTAAAATGGAATACATCTGATTTGATCAATTAATTATTTTTTTAAAGGTAGGAAGGAGTTCCCCTCATGGCTCAGTGGAAACAAATCTGACCAGCATCCATGAGGACACAGGTTCGATCCCTGGCCTCCCTCCGGCATTGCCATGAGCTGTGGTGTTAGGGATCCAGCATTGCCATGAGCTGTGGTGTAGGTCACAGACGTGGCTCGGATCTGGCGTTGCTGTGGCTTTGGTGTAGGCCAGAGGCTACAGCTCCGATTTGACTCCTAGCCTGGGAACCTCCATATACTGCGAATTCAGCCCTAAAAAGACCAAAAAATTAAAAAAAAAAAAAGGGCAGGAAGTTCCAGTGTGGTGCTGCGGGTTAAGGAACCAAAGTTGCCCATGCCCATTGCAACTCTGGCCTGGAAACTCCCACATGCCACAGGTAAGGCCAAAAAAAAAAAAAAAGGCAAATGTAACCCAAAAAATGTGACGATTGATAAACAAATAGTTAAATGCTAGACCCTCAATCTGTCCATAATTATAGTTATATTAGATGTAAATTAACTAAACACTTCAACTAAAAAGCAGAGGTTGTCTGACTGAATAAAAATGCGAAACCCAGTTATATGCTGTCTACAGGAGGCACTTTTTTTCCCTTCCAGTTTTACTGAGATATAGCTGACATACAGCACTGAATAAGTTTAGGATGGATGGCATGATGATTTGACTTACATACTCATAAAGTGATTATCACAATAAGATTAATGAACATCCATCATCTCACAAAGATATTAAAATTAAAGAAATAAAATATATAAAATTAAATAAAAATTTTTTCCCTTTTGGTTAGAACTCTTAGGATTTACTCTAATAACTTTCACATACAAGGTAAAGCAGTGTTAACTATATTTATCATGTTGTACTTTACAGCCCTGGTGCTTAGATATCTTATGACTGAAGGCTGTACCTTTTGACTGTCTTCAGTGTTATCTGCTCTAACCACAGTCTGATCTATTTTTCTATGATTTTGTTTGTTTTAGAAGTATAATTGACCTATAACACTATGTTAGTTTCTGGTACACAACATATTGATTCGAAATTTCTATACATTACAAAATGATCACCATGATAAGTCTAGTGACCATCTGTCACCACACAAAGATATTACATAATTATTGACTATATTCACATTCCGTAACTGTGACTCATTTGTTTTATAACTGAAAGTTTGTACCTCTTAATCTCCCTCACCTATTTCTCTCTCCCCCCTCCTACCTCCCTCCCCTCTAGCTACTACCTGTTTGTTCTTTGTATCTATGACTCTGTTTCTGCTATATTTATTCGTTTGTTTTGTTTTTTAGATTCCACACATAGGTGAAATCGTAGAGTACTTGTCCTTCTCTATCTGACTTATTTCACTTAGCATAATATCCTCAAAGGCATCCTTGTCTTGTTCCTGATCTTAGAGGAAATGTTTTCAACTTTTCATTATTCAGTATGATGTCAGGTGTAGGCTTGTCATATACAACCCTTATTATGTTGAGGTATGTTCCCTCTAGACACACTTTGTTGAGGGTTTTTAATCATAAATGGATGTTGACTTTTTTTTTTATGTACCCACAGCATATGGAAGTTCCCAGGCCAGGGGCTGAATATGAGCCACAGCTGTGACTTATGTGGCAATGCCAAATCTTTTAACCCACTGCACTGGGCTGAGGATCAAACCCATGCCTCAGCAGCAACCTGAACCATTGGTCAGATTCTTAACCCACTGTGCTACAGTGAGAACTCCTGGATGGTGAATTTTGTCATAATCTTTTTCTGCAATGTTTGAGATGATCATAACATTTTTATTCTTCAACTTGTTAATGTGGTATATCACACTGATTGATTTGTGGGTACTGAACCATCCTTTCATCCCTAGGATTAGCCTTCTTATCATGGTGTATAATCCTTTTAATGTATTGTTTAGTTTGTTAATATTTTGCTGAGGATTTGTACATCTATGTTCACCAGTTATACTGGCCTGTGATTTTCTTTTCTTGTGATATCTTTGCCTGGTTTCAGTATCAGAGTGATGCTGATCTCATAGAGTGAGTTCAGAAGCATTTCTCCCTCTGTAATTTTTTGGAATAGTTTGAGAAGCATAATGTTGACCCTTCTCTAAAGTAACCTGTAAAGCCATCTGATCCTGGACTTTGGTTTCTTGGGAGTTTTTAAAATACTGATTCAATTTAATTACTGGTAACTAGTCTATTCATATTTTGTATTTCTTCCTGATTCAGCTTTGGGAGACTGTATATTTCTAGGAATTTGTCCATTTCTTCTAGGTTGTCCATTTTATTGGCATATAATAATTCATAGTAATCTACAAGAGACACATTTTAAATATAAAGACACAGATAGGCTGGAACAAAGAATGAAAATTATACAGTATGCAGAGAGTAAGCATAAGGAAGATGGAATAGCTATATTAATGTCAGGCAAAGTAGACTTCAGGACATGGAGTATTATGAGAGATAAAGAAGGATATTTCATAATGATGAAAGGACCAAGTCATTAGAAAGACAGAGCAATTATAAATGTGAATGCACATAATAACATAGCTTCAAAATACTTAAAGCAAATTCTGAAAGAACTAAAGTGAGAAAAAAACATTATCTACAATCTCAGTTAGGGATTTTACTGCCCTCTCTCAGAAACTAATAGAACAACTAGGCAAATAATCAGCAAAGAGACAGAGGACCTGAACAACACTATCAACACCTTTGATCTAATTGGCAGTCACAGAATGGTACATCCAACAATACATATAATACGACAACAAATAATATACATTTTTTAAAAGTGCACTTTCTTCTAGGCCATAAAATCAGTGTTATAAACGCCAAAAGCCTAAAATCTTAGAGTATGCTTCTTGACCACAAAGGAATTAAGTTAGAAATCAATAATAATGAGGTATCTTAAAAGCCTGAACAATTTGAAATAACATAAATTAAGGAGGAAATATTCTTCTTTGAATAAACTGAATGATTATAAAATACAGCATACCCAAATTTGTAGGATGCAGCTAAAATCCACACTTAAGGGAAACATACAGCTTTAAATCTCATGTTAGAAAAGAAGAAAAGATTAAAATCAATGATCTGGAGTTCCCGTCATGGCTCAGTGGTTAACGAATCCAACTAGGAACCATGAGGTTGTGGGTTCGATCCCTGGCCTCGCTCAGCAGGTTAAGGATCCAGCATTGCCGTGAGCTGTGGTGTAGATTGCAGACGTGGCTCCGATCTTGCATTGCTATGGCTGTGGCACAGGCCAGCGACTTAGACCCCTAGTGTGGGAACCTCCACATGCCGCGGGTGCGGCCCCAAAATGACAAAAGACAAAAAACAAACAAAAAAAATCAATGATCTAAGTTTTCATCTTAAACTAGAAAAAGAACAAATTAAACTGCAAGCAGGAAAAAGAAAATAATAAAGAGTGGAAACAAATTAGCAGAAAGAACACTGATTGGTTCTTGTACAAGACCAATAAATTTGATAAGCCTCTAAAGCTTTTAACAAGATTCAGAAAAGGAAAAAAAAAGAGAAAACCCAAATTATTAATGTCACATTGAGAGGGGAAAGGGAGAAAATACATTTCTCAGAGTTTAGGGAACAAACACAAACTTATTTACCTCTCCCTCTAATAAAAAAGGCATTGCTACTCATTGTAGAAAAACTGGAAAATAAAGAAATTGATAAAAGGAAGAAAATCATATCATAATTACTTGCAACCGCTCTTTCAGTTTTTATTCTGTGTTAATATGACTATTTTATTGTCATTTACAAAAACGTTCTAAAGTTTTTCCACTTAACACTGGTTATAGGTTATTCATTGATCATATATTGAAATATTATATAATCAATTAAAAATAATCACAAAGATGGAGTTCCCATTGTGGCTCAGTGATTAATGAATCCGACTGAACCATGAGGTTACGGGTTCGATCCCTGGCCTTGCTCAGTGGGGTAAGGATCCAGCATTGCCGTGAGCTGTGGGGTAGGTTGCAGGCACAGCTTGGATCATGCGTTGCTGTGGCTCTGGCGTAGGCTGGCAGCTACAGCTCCTGTTAGACCCCTCGCCTGGGAACCTCCACATGCCACAGGTGCAACCCTAAAAAAAAAAGAAAAAAGAAATGCCATATGATCCAGCTATTCCGTCAAGATATTCATCCAAAGAATACAAAACACTGATGTATAATCCTTTTAATGTATTGTTGGATTCGGTTTGCTAGTATTTTGTTGAGGATTTTGCCAGTGAAATTGGCCTGTAGTTTTTTTCTATGTGTGTGGTATCTTTGTCTGGTTTTGGTATCGGGGTGATGGTGGCCTCATAGAATGAGTTTGGGAGTTTCTGAGAGAGGGTAGTAAAATCCCTAACTGTGACAATCCTCTACAATTTTTTGGAATAGTTTCAGAAGGATAGCTGTTAGCCGTTCTCTAAATGTTTGGTAGAATTCACCTGTGAAGCTATATGGTCCTGGACTTTTGTTTGTTGGAAGTTTTTTAATCACAGTTTCAATTTCAGTACTTGTGATTGGTCTGTTCATCTTTTCTGTTTCATCCTGGTTTAGTGTTAGAAGATTGTACTTCTCTAAGAATTTGTCCATTTCTTTCAGGTTTTCCATTTTGTTGGCATATTGTTGCATATAGTAGTCTCTTATGATCCTCTGTATTTCTGTGATGTCCACAGTTACTTCTTTTTCATTTCTAATTTTATTGATTTGAGTCCTCTCTCTTTTTTTCTTGATAGGTCTGGCTAGGGGTTTATCAATTTTGTTGATCTTTTCAAAGAACCAGCTTTTAGTTTCATTAATCTTTTCTATGGTTTTTCTTCATTTCTATTTCATTGATTTCTGCTCTGATCTTTATGATTTCTTTCCTTCTTTTAACTTTAGGTCTTGTCTGTTCTCTAGCTGCTTTAGATGTAAAGTTAGGTTGTTTATTTGAGCTTTTTCTTGTTTCCTGAGGTAGGCTTGTATTGCTATAAACTTTCCTCTTAGAACTGCTTTTGCTGCATCCCATAGGTTTTGGAGTGTCGTATCTTTGTTGTCATTTGCTTCTAGGTATTTTTTAATTTTCTCTTTGATTTTTTCAGTGATCTGTTGGTTATTTAGTAGTATGTTGTTTAGTCTCCACGTGTTTGTGTTCTTTGCAGTTTTTTTCTTGTTGTTGATTTCCAGTCATATAGTGTTGTGGTCAGAAAAGATGCTTGATATGATTTCAATTGTCTTAAATTTACTGAGGCTTGATTTGTAGCCTAGGATGTGATCAATCTTAGAGAATGTTCCATGTGCACTTGAGAAGAATGTGTATTCTGTTGTCTTTCAGATGGAATATCCTATAAATATCTATTAAGTCCATCTGTTCTAATGCTTCATTCAGGGCCTGTGTGTCCTCATTGATTTTCTGTCTGGGTGATCTGACCATTGTTGTAAGTGGGGTGTTAAAGTTCCCCCTATTATTGTGTGGTTATCGATTTCTCCTTTTAAGGTTGTTAGCAGTTGCCTTATATATTGTGGTGATCCTATGTGGGGTGCACAGATATTTAAAATTGTTATGTCTTCTTCTTGGATTGATCCTTTGATCATTATGTACTGTCCTTCCTTGTCTCTTAAAATATTCTTAATTTTAAGATCTATTTTGTCTGATATGAGTATTGCTACTCCAGCTTTCTTTTGATTCCCATTTGCATGAAATATTTCCTTCCATCCTCTCACTTTCAGTTTGTATGTGTCCCAGAAGTAAAGTGGGTCTCTTGAAGACAGCATATATATGGGTCTTGTTTTTGTATCCATTCAGCCAGTCTATGTCTTTTGGTTGGGGCATTTAATCCATTAACATTTAAGGTAATTATTGATATGTATGTTCTTATTGCCATTTTATTAACTGTTTTGGATATTACTCAGCCATTAAAAAGAAAGAAATAACGGCATTTACAGCAACATGGATGGATCTAGAAATTATCATGCTAAGTGAAGTCAGTCAGACAATGAGACACCAACATCAAATGCTACCACTTACATGTGGAATCTAAAAAAAAGGACACAATGAACTTCTTTGCAGAACAGATACTGGCTCACAGTCTTTGAAAAACTTATGGTTTCCAGATGAGACAGGTTGGAGGTTGGGTGGATGCACTGAGGGTTTGGGATGGAAATCCTATAAAATTTGGTTGTGATGACTGTTGTACACTTATAAATGTAATAAAATTCATTAAGTAATTTTTTAAAATTAAATAAAATTTTAAAAAGAGAATACAAAAACATTAATTTTAAAAGATACGTGTATGCACCTCAGTCTTCATCACAGCATTATTTAAAATAGCTAAGATGGAAACAACCCATCTCATCTCATCAATAGATGAACGGGAAAAAAAAGATGTGGTATCTATGGAATATCAGTCAGCCATAAAATATGATGAAATGCTGCCATTTGTAACAACAGTGGGTAGACCGTGATTATATTTTGCTAAGTGAAGTAAGTAAGGTGGAGCAGGACAAATAATGTATGATTTCATTCATACGTGGAACATAAAAAAACAAATAAAATAAATGAACAAAACGGACCAAACAAAAACAAACACACAGATACAGAGAAACAGAGTAGTGGTTACCAGAGGGGAAGAAGGGAGGTGAAATGGTTAAAAGGGGTCAACTGTATGTGACAGATCAAAACTAAATATTTGGTGGTGAGCACAGCTGTAGTGTATACAGAAGTAGCAATACAATGTTGTACAGGAAGCATATGTTACAAACCAATGTTAGATCAATTTTTTAAAAAGAATAGTAAGGAAAGGAGTCTAAAATGAATTAGAATAAGAACTCATGTTTAACTTTGTATATATACATGGCATTTCTACACACACACATATATTTCTTTGCTTTGTCAGCGGAAAGGGCCTAAAAGAAACAACATCCTGGAGAGTTCCCTGCTGGTCTAGTGTTAGGTGCCTTCACCACTGTAGCCCCCGGGGTTAGATTCCTGATCTAGGAACTGAGATGCCACATCAAACCCCTGCATGATGCAGCCAAAAAAAAAAAAAAAGATTGTCTAGAAATAACAACCTGTAATAGGGAAGAACAAATCTGACTCCATATTAGATCTGTTTCTTTGCTTTTACCTTTCCTTTAACTTTTGTCCTCTGTCACTTGTGTTTTGTCATCCTGACTCTGCACCCTTTTGCAAAAGGATGCTGCTTATATAGCCTAAAATATACAGGATAGCCTATTCTTAAGAGTATTACAGTATTATGTAATACTGAGCATTATGATTTTTAAGAGTACTACATTTTAAGATAAAAAGTTGCAGAACAGAGAACAACATCTGCTTTGTTGGAGGTTTTACAGGAACATTGTGACCTGACCTCTGTGGACAGGTAGAAGAATAAAGGATCCAACACGAGAAATTTGAACCAACTAACCATGCCCCTTCTCTCACCCGATCTTTAAAAGCTGGCTTACTTTGTGGTATCCCTGAAACTCATACAACTTTGTAAGTGAACTATACTCCAATAAAATTTATTTTTTAAAAAATATATTTTTTAAGGGCTTTGCTGAAAGCCTTCCAAGAGTTCTGTGCTCTCTGGGGCACGAGCCACCTTTCTCCTTGCACGGCCTTGCAATAAACCTTTCTCCGGCTCCAAATTTTCTTTCTCTGTTTTGCTTGGCTTTACTATGTGTCAGGCACACAGACCTGTATTCAGCAATAACCTCAGTAACAATGAGCAAGCCTAGTGCCCATATCTGCTCAATTTTCCTGTAAATCTAAAACTATTCTGTTTTTTGTCTGTTTGTTTTACTTTTTAGGGCCACAGGTGCAGCACATGGAAGTTCCCAGGCTAGGGGTCGAACTGGCGCTATAGCTGCATGCCACAGCCACAGCCACAGTCACAGCAACATGGGATCCAAGCCCCATCTGCAACCTTAACACAGCTGAAGGCAACACGGGATATTTAAACCCACTGAGTGAGGCCAGGGATCAAACCCACAAGCCCACGGATACTACTCGGGTTCGTTACCGATAAGCCACTAAGGGAACTTCCTAAAACCATTCCTTAAAAGTTTACCAGTTTTTAAAAAATGGAGGCATTCCTGCTGTGGCACAGTGGATTAAGGATCCAGGCATTGCCGTGGCTGTGGCGTAGGTCACAACTGTAGCTCGGATTCAATCCCTGGCCCTGGGAACTTCCATATGCCATGGGTGCAGCCAAAAAACCCCAGTGAAATATTATATAATATCATTTTGCCCAAAAAATAGGGGGGATGGACTGGGTTAAACTCACTTACTAACCTCATCTTTATTGAGTCCTTCCTAAAGGTCAGTCAGGTACTGTATAAACACCAAAACATTAACAATGGTCGTCTCTAGTCGAACTACAAAGCCATTTTTATCATCTTCATAGTTTTCTACATTTTCTAAATGTTCTAAAATGTTTTAGAGTACTAAAAATAAGTAAGCTAAAAATCACTATGCACGTATAATGTAATATTACTCTTAACTAGATAGACAGACTTTAATTTTTCTCTCTCTTTATTTCATTCAGTGGTAGTGGGCTGAGGTACTTCATAGCTGTGGACAGGAAAGGAGGCCACCCACCCAGGGGATAAAGATCCTATGGGAGATGAATGGTTAAAATGTATACTTTATGCCTAAAGATGATAAATATGTACATTATTTTGAATTTCTACTCCTTACTAAATTCTTACAAGTAAAATATCTAAAATTGCTAAAAGGGAATCAATAAGATATAATTATCTCCTAACGAGATAACTTGATACTTTACATTATTTTTTAAGTTTCACTTTAAATTACTTTTTTGGAGGCTTCGTTTCAAAACACTATAGTCATTTCAAAACACTTTACAAGTTCAAATGTTAATTTGAGTACTTATTCCCTCACCTGCAAGTGTCATCTACTCAGGGAAATAAAACTGACACAAAGACAACCTCTTCCATCTGCCTTATGGTTTTTTAAAAACCTGATCTAAAAATACTCCCACAACTCACTTGGCAAACGAATTCATAATCATGAAAACACAAATAAGTCAAAAACAAGAGCTATATGAGGGATTACACACCTAGTATTTGATACACTTTCCAACTCATTTTATGAAGCCAGCATAGATAGCCCTGATATCAAAACCCAATAAGCTATTAAGGAAAGAAAATTACAGGCCAACATACAATACACTTGCCTTTAATTTAAGATGATTAAGACAGTTGTAGTGATCATGACTATGATCATGAAGGTGCCTAAGCAGAAACACACTACTCACCACTGAACAGGAAAGAGATTTTCATCTCCTGTATTTAACCAAGCTCACCACTCTGAGTGGGTTTTCTATTAAGCAATCAACCTTGTACAAACCAGAACTCTTGTAATGTAAGCGGATGCCTTAGGCTCCCGCAATGGCAAAACCAAGTGTGAAAAACACCACTAACTGAGTAAGAACACTCCTCTGGTGCCTCTGACATCATAGCACTCACTGTGCATAATATCTGATGTTACAGGGTCTACATCTAGTTATCTTTGGTGCATGAGCAATACTGTGTTGCTATAAATGTCCTCCTACCAAAGAGAAGAAACAAAATCAGAAACTTACCATAAACCATGCCACTTTTTTCTAAATGCCTTTATTCTTCAACGAATATGTATTGAGAACTCATTACATGCTAAGTACTGAAAAAGTGAACAAGATAGATCTAAACTAAAAGTTCACAGTCCAGTAAAGAAAACAGACTTAAATAGACAATTAGAATAAATTGTGAGAGGTCTCGCCATGGCTCAGTGGAAACCAATCTGACTAGTATCCATGAGGACGCAGGTTTGATCCCTGGCCTCGCTCAGTGGGTTAAGGATCTTGTGTTGCCATGACCTGTGCTATAGGTCACAGACACAGCTCAGATCCGGCATTGCTGTGCTGTGGCACAGGCCAGGAGCTACAGCTCCGATTTGACCCCTAGCCTGGGACCCTCCATATCCTTCAGGTGCCGCCCTAAAAAGACAAAGCAAAACAAAAAAAGAATAAATTGTGATATGAGTTATAATAAGAGAATGAGGGGGGCACAGGCCCACAGTGGATGCACCAAGTCTAGAGAGGAAAAAAAGGGAGATCTCTTAGAGAACTGACCCTTCATCTGAAACCCTGACATTAGCAGGTCAAGTATGTATGTTGGGGGTGGGGAAGAAGTAGAAGAATCAGGAAAAGAATGGCATAAGAATAGGAACATCATGTGCAAACATCCTGCGGTGATAGATCTTAGTGCATCTGTAGAGACTGAAAGAATTCCAATTTATGGAGTTCCCTTCGTGGCTAAGTGGTTAACGAATCCGACTAGGAACCACGAGGTTGCGGGTTCGATCCCTGGCCTTGCTCAGTGGGTTAAGGATCCCACGTTGCTGTGGCTGTGGCAGCGTAGGCCGGCAGCTACAGCTCCTGTTAGACCCCTAGCCTGGGAACCTCCATATGCCGTGGGTGCAGCTCTAGATAAAGGCAAAAAGACAAAAAAAAAAAAAAAGAATTCCAACTTAGAGGGCAAAACATAAAGATTAGGGGCGAGAGGGACAGTGGTGGAAGATTATTCTAGAAGGCAGGCTTGTGCAATATATTTTGTACTAAAAGTAAAAGTAATATACCATGACTTCAAGTCCTATTTTTAAAAGATGAACATGGCTCTGGCGAAGATGCATCTTCCTATTATAATTCCCAGCTTCCCTAAAACGTAGATTCCCTCAGCTTCCAGGCAGCCAATGTATATCTATTCCAGCAAACCAGAGTAGGAAAAGAAAATAGAAAAAGAAAACTGGGAGTTCCCGTCGTGGCGCAACGGTTAATGAATCCGACTAGGAACCATGAGGTTGCGGGTTCGGTCCCTGGCCTTGCTCAGTGGGTTAACGATCGGGTGTTGCCGTGAGCTGTGGTGTAGGTCGCAGACGCGGCTCGGATCCTGCATTGCTGTGGCTGCAGCATAGGCCAGCGGCTACAGCTCCTGTTAGACCACTAGCCTGGGAACCTCCACATGCCGCAGGTGCGGCCCTAAAATGACAAAAGAAAAAAAAAAAGAAAAGAAAACTGAAGGACAAGGGAACAGAGGATATGTGGAAACTTGTAGACCTGATATGATTATCACACCCCTGGGAGAAACCATTGCAGGCTCTAAGGCTAGCTGCAAAGATTCTGATTTGATAAGACACACCTAAGATTGCTAGGTTCTGTAGATGGATGAAAGTCTCTAATATTTTCCCTTGTCCATTTATAAGGTTACTCTTTCGTTCACCGGGAGAATGACATCTTACGGGTCACATTTTTCAAACCAATGAGAGATAAAGGTTGCCTCCATCTGTTTTCTAAGCAATGCTCCTAATCCACAGAAAGAAAAAAAGATTTCAGTTGGTGTTCCTTAACAGTTACAGATTTTTGTTGTTGTTGTTTGATATGTTTCTAAAACTCAAAAGTTTGCTTCAGTTAACCTTCTATTTGAAGGCAGGATGAATGGCCAAATGCTGCTGAAAACAGTCCTACCAATCAAATACCAATCAAAGTATTCCTAGAGGGGAATAGTTTGCAAAAGTATTTGAACTACTTACTGGCATTATACCCAACAAAATATTT
This sequence comes from Catagonus wagneri, assembly GCA_004024745.2. Taxonomy (NCBI): domain Eukaryota; kingdom Metazoa; phylum Chordata; class Mammalia; order Artiodactyla; family Tayassuidae; genus Catagonus; species Catagonus wagneri. Next base: position 10,021,130 of record PVHT020001179.1, on the reverse strand, counting down.
GAGACTTTTGTCCATGTGCAAAAGTGATGGCACAGGCAGAAATGAATCACCAAATTAATTCTATTAAGTTTAATGCTAGGCAGTATTTTAGACCCTTTCTTTAGCTTTAAAAAAAAAAAAAAAAAGTCCCCAAGGACTTACAAACACTATTTAAATATGAAGGGTTGTTCTAGCTGGGCACAATCACAGAAGTACTCCGTTCTCTCACTGCTGCTGATTTTACTGTCATTTTACATCAACAACCTCCTGCTGACTTCCATCATCACTCCTCACCCCGTCTCACAGTCCCCTCCCCTTATCATGGCACCTCTGAACTTCCGCCACCACCACACTCTCAATGGGAGATGGGGTTGAGGTAAGGAGACAGAAGAGAAATAGGGGGAGATGAGAATGGGAAATTCTGTTCTCTGTTCCCTCTGGCTCCCTCCATTGGCTCTCACCACCACCACCACCCCAGGTGGGGCCCACTCCACTCTCATTCTAGCCCATTAAATAGTCTCTTCCCCAATCCTGGGAACCCCAGCTCAGCTCCCACCCAGCTCCTCATACCTTTCCCAGCCTTACCATCAGAGTCACTCTCCAGTCACAGCACCACCATCAGAGCTTAGAGTTAGGGAGTGGGGATAAAGGTGTACTCCCACTAAGAGGGGAAGCCAGCAGGAGGAGTGACTCAGGCCTCAGGACAGAAAGGGTTTCTGGAGTCTCAAGTTGGAAGATCATTCCCCATCAAAACAGTACGTCTGTAGGAGTTCCCGCAGTGGCACAGTGGGTTAAGAACCCGATTGCAGTGACTCCGGTCTCCGTGAAGGCGCAGGTACAATCCCCGGCCCAGCACAGTGGGTTAAAAGGATCTGGCACTGCCTCAGCTACAGCATAGGTTGCAGCTGCAGCTCAGATTCAGTCTCTGGCCCAGGAGCTTCCATATGTCATGGGTATAGCGATGAAATTAAATATATGTACATACATATACGTACACACACATATATATATATACATCTACAGTATTCTCTGGGTAAAATACAAAAGAACTTTTTAAAAATACATGACATACAGTTAAACTTAAAATTTGGATTAAACAACAAATACCCTTTATTGGGTGCACATGTTAGATGTTTGAGATAAATTTCCAAAAGATACAATAAAAAATATACATAGCATCCAATCCTAATCTATGGGAACTATGGTCCTTTCTTGTCCAGCCTCAGCATCATCCCTCTGAATAGACTTATTAGAGAAATATGTCATTTTATGATCCACAAAATAGTTTTTTTCCAATGCGCTGCCTGGGAATCAACTTAAAGAACAAGTTTTTTTTCCCACAAAAACAATGTGTCTACAAGAAAATGCTTAAGTAAATGTTAGTATACTGATTAAAAAAAAGAAAAGAAACACCTAGGAGCAGGATGCTACTTCAGACTCATCTCTTAAATTTTCAGTGATACCTAGCATTTTTTCTAATTAAAATGTTTATCTTATAGAAACTTCACTCTGAATATTTTGAAGGAATTAAAGTCTTAAAGATGAGACATCACCCCTCAAGGATGGAGATGGGAGGAGTTCCCGTCGTGGCACAGTGGAAACGAATCCAACTAGGAACCATGAGGTTGTGGGTTCGATCCCTGGCCTCACTCAGTGAGTTAAGGATGCAGCGCTGCTGTGAGCTGTGGTGTAGTTCGCAGGCGCGGCTTGGAACTGGCAGTGCTACGGCTCTGGCTTAGGCCACTGGCAACAGCTCTGATTAGATCCCTAGCCTGGCACCCTCCATATGCCACGAATGTGGCCCTAAAAAGCAAAAAGAAAAAAAAAGACGATGGAGATGGGAGCCTGTATGGAGAAGGGAGAGGTGTAGAAGGCGTTTATTTGTTGGGGTTGCAGGAAGAGAAGGCAAGATCGAGAGGAGGAGGAACTCCTCCCAGGGACCCATCCAGGAGTCCTCTGTTAGGAATGATGTTGTAGGCAGGGAGTAAAGATATGCATCATCCTTAGGACTTCCATGAGTAAGCTGCCAACAATAAGACACCCTTTCAGAAACAAACTGTGCCTACTCCCTTTGCCATGCCTAGCAAACCAAGACCATCTCTATCTGGAAAATAAAAGAAGACCATATTCAGAGTTCCCGTCGTGGCTCAGTGCTTAATGAATCCGACTAGGAGCCATGAGGTTGTGGGTTCGATCCCTGGCCTCCCTCAGTGGGTTAAGGATCCGGCGCTGGAGCTCTGATTAGACCCTTAGCCTGGGAACCTCCATACGCCGCAAGGGGCGGCCCTAGAAAAGGCAAAAAGACAAAAAAAAAAAAAAAGACCACATTCCATTCCAGATGTCTGGGTCTTCTATTTTTCTGGGTATTTAATTAAATGTCACAACTATCCCTTTACTGCTGTTTTACAGAAGAAACTGGACTGATTGTTGATCCAGCTTCTACCAAGTCTCATTGACAGCTTCTGGTAGAAACAAACAAAAATAATAATTCCTGATTCCCTGTCACAGATACACTGAAAGTGTAAGACCATTAGGATTTCTGCAGTGACTCTTAAATATTTCACTAAAATCAAACTTCTAAAACTTCAGTGTTTAATTTTCTACTCTAATGATGCACTCACAGAAATCATGTCTTTGCCTATTTTCATACCAATTAAATAAATGTATCATAGTGGGGGGAAATGACTTTCAGTTTACTTGGAACCTGTTTTTTTTTTTCCTTTCTTTCTTTCCTTCCTTTTAGGGCCAAATGTGGCATGTGGAAGTTCCCAGGCTAAGTGTCAAATCGGAGTTGCAGTTGCCAGTCTACACCACAGCCACAGCAACACGGGATCCCTTTGTGACCTCCCTTTGTGCTTTTGGCAACACTGGAGCCTTAACCCACTGAGCAAGGCCAAGGATTAAACCCACATCCTCACGGATACTAGCTGGGTTCTTAACCCACTGAGCCACAATGGGAACTCCTACTTAGAATCTGTTTTAAACCTTGAGTTAAATTATGTTTTCTTTTTTGGCTGCCCCAGAGCATATGAAGTTTCCTAGCCAGGACTCGAATCCGAGCCAGAGTTGTGATCGAACCCACGTTCCCTGCTACTGCAGAGACACCATTGACCCTGTTGCACCACAATGGGAACTCTCTTGCATTAAACTTTTGATCTGGCAATTAATTGTAAGCTTTAAGGCATATATTTTTTGCTTTTGGTTAAGAGGTAAAATTTGTTGGCAAGGCTAAAATCATACCCACCAGCTTTGTTTTGACTTGCAGGAAGTTGTGAGCATACAATAGAGAAACTGTCAGCATGTTCTGGTTGTGATTTGCTTCACCCTGCTGATTGTTTCCGCCCCATGACCCAAGAAATGTATTTTTAATTCTCCTACCTCATGTAAGGGGGAAAAAATGTTAATACCTATATACTCAAGGCAGAGAGAAAACAAAAAAAGGAGTATTTTGGTTTTTGTTTGTTTGTTTGTTCTTTCTTTTTGCCTTTTCTAGGGCCTCACTCACGGCATATGGAGGTTCCCAGGCTAAGGGTCTAATCAGAGCTGTAACCACCGGCCCACACCACAACCACAGCAATGTGGGACCCGAGCTGCGTCTGCAACCTACACCACAGCTCACGGCAATGCCAGATCCTTAACCCACTGAGCGAGGCCAGGGATCGAACCCACAACCTCATGGTTCCTAGTCGGATTCATTAACCACTGAGCCACATCGGGAACTCCCCAAAACGGAGTATTTTAGATTAAGTTTTAACTACTGGCTAGACTACCAATCTAGGACTAACACTTCTGTAATCTTCATCTGAGAATCTAAGAATCTATTCCACAAAAATATTTGCGTATGTGCACAAAGATGCAGATATGTTCTCTAAAGTACTATGGACATATAAAAATATGGAAACAATCTAAACATCCATCAATAGGAGAATAGTTAAATAAATTTTTTTTCGTCTTTTTGCCTTTTTATGCAGAGCCACACCCGCGGCATATGAAGGTTCCCAGGCTAGGGGTCTAACAGGAGCTGTAGCTGCTGGCCTTTGCCACAGCCACAGCAACATGGGATCCGAGCCGCGTCTGCAACCTACACCACAGCTCACAGCAACGCCAGATCCTTAACCCACTGAGCAAGGCCAGGGATCGAACCCGCAACCTCATGGTTCTTAGTTGGATTCATTAACCACTGAGCCACGAAGGGAACTCCAGTTAAATAAATTTTGAAATATTTTGCAGCAGCTTTTTAAAAAATACATACATATGTATGAATATATACACAGATTCATATAGCGTATCCAACACTGTTATGCTAAAAAAATCAAGTAGTCTATACACCACACCATTAAGTGTTGAGGGGGATATGGAGCAATTGAATTTCTCATACATTGCTGGTGGGAGGGTAAATTAGATATAATCACTTTGGGAAACAAGAGTTTGCAATAAAATTAAATATATTCATATCCTATAACCCAGTATTTCCACTCCTAGGTAATTACCCAGGAGAAATAAGTGTTTATGTTCACAAAACAAGTTACAGAAGAACGCTTAGAGCAGCTATATTCAAAATAACTCCAACTGAACAACTCAATGTTCATCAGGAGATGAATGGATAGTTCTCTGGTGGTCTAATGGTTGGGACATGGCATCTTCGCCACCAGGTTCAATCCCTGGTCTGGGAACTGAGATCCCACAACAAGCTGCTGCACACCACAACGATAAATAAATAAACAAATAAATAAATACAAATTTAAAAATGTAAAATAAAAAAGAAGAATGGATAAACTGCAGAAGATTCGCACAATGGAAGACTACTTAGCAAAAAGATAAGATAAATCTGATACGCAGAACAATATGGATAAATCTCGAAACATTATGCTGAGGACAGACACAAAAGAGATCGTCCGGATTTATGAAGTTCTAAAACTGGAAAGAAAACTTTCTAGAGAGATGAAAATGTCTATGCCTTGATGCAGGTTATAGTCACACGGATATACATACATTAAACTCATCCACACTTAAAATTAGTGCACTTGATTTATGTAAATTATACATACACACAAAATTAGTGCACTTGATTTATGTAAATTATACATTAACAAAATACTGGGAAGGAAGGAAGAAAGGAAAGGAGGGAGGGATCGCTGGATGAAGAGGCTCACATAAAGAATTATCAAATAGGAAAATTTACTTTAAAGGGAGAGTGACTTTAAGGACATTTATTACAGTGCAGTGATGAAATATTTTCTGTAGCTATCTAAGTATCACACTACACTTCTCATATTTGATTTATAATATAAGTGCCTTAATTAATTCCAACTCATCTACAATATTGGTTTATGTATAAATATGTGCCACTGGATACATTTTAGTAAAGTTCCTATTATGTGAATAAAAATTTTATTTCCCTATAACATACTAATATCAGAATGTCAACAATATTAGGAGACTCTAGATGAGAATTTAAGTAATTCATAAATGATTTTATCAAAGCCATAAACCTTCAGGAAAGCTTGCTCTCTGGATGCTAAGATGACTCTGTTTCTGAGCTCACATCTGTCCTATCTTTCATGTAAAATCTGGCAAGTAAAATTAAACAGTGGAACTCAAAGACTCCAAACCTGAAAAGCCATCTGTTATAATCACCTAACCTATAATGCAGCACTGACAAACCGGAAAAGCAAGCAATGAACTTGGAAACACAGGGGAAATAAATATGAATAAATGTAGCAGAAATTATAGGATTTCTGTACAGTGTAATGGTTTATAACGTGAAAAAATTAGATCTATGATAGTTATGTCAATATGTTAAGATTCTCAGATGATGGTAAAACTTGAAGCTTATCTTATTTCCTCCATATTTAAAATGATTAAGAAATGTTTAAGTATTACACTTATGCAATGAGGTAAAATGTTATTATCTTAATAGCTGGCACTAGAATTCCTCTTAGGAAGAGAATCGCCATTGTCTGGAAAAGTAACTCGTTTCTCTGTGTGTGGGTGTTAGTGGGAATCTAAACCACTAAACAGAGCGCTAAACTGCCTTTCCATGTGGCAAAGGAAAAAAAAATTTTTTTTTGTTTTGCTCCAGATAGGATAAAGGGGAAAAGTGCCAATGAGAAAGCATAAGGCTGGGAACCACATCAGGTGAAAGGCCAGAAGGCACTCTCTGAAGACTGAAGTGGAAAAAGGGAGCTTAGGCAGAGGAATGCCTAATACTCAATTTAAAATTGTTTGCATTGACACAGCAGAAACCCCTCCTCCCTCTCCCTGCACCCCCTGAATCTCCGGTGAGGCCTTCTACAATCACAAGGGCTTCATGTGGGAAGGCTTTCGTGGAAATTGAAGACAAGGATCTGTAAAGGCTATGGTTTCTCAACCTTGGAACCAATGATATTTTGGGCCAGACAATTCTTTGTTGTGGGGGCTGTGCTATGCATTGTAGGAAGCTGGGCAGCATACTTGGCCTCTACCCATTTGATGCCGAAAGCATCCTCCCCAGTTGTAACAACAAAAAAAGTCTCCAAGTGTTGCCAAATGTCACCTGAGGGACAAAATCACCCCATTCAGAAACTGCTAGTTTAGGCCTAAGGAGAGCACACATGGAGGCAGGGGATCCTGGAAGGAAAGGCAAACTTGGGAATGCACACCCCTTGAGAATTACCCAGACCTTGAGATGTTTAGGCTTCCAAATGTGGGGAGTAGATCTTGAGTTCAAAAGGCCCAGGCTTAGAGTTCAAAAGACAACCCACCTAACACCTAGAATATGAAACTAAAATATTTCTACCATTTAAAAAAAATATTCTTCTATTTGTTAAAACAGAAAGGGGGGGGACAATTAAGTCTTTCATTTTTTTTAGCTGACAAGCAATGTAAAAATACTATTTTACACAAACATGCACACATACGCAGCATTCTGAAACAGGGTAAGGGACATACATCTTTCTTTTTTTTTCTTTTTTTCTTTTTTTTTTGCAGGGAAGCTAACTTCCTCTCTCCTTCCTCCATAAGTTTTCACATAGAAATAATCATTGGACTCTGATCTAAGGAAGGAAGGAAATGGAGAAGATCCTGCAAGAACTCCTACAAATCTTTCCTAATTTAGAGTTGCAAGAATGAATTACCAACACAAGCAAAAGGTCATGCCTAGGAGTTTTCCTGACGAGAGGCAGTTGCAAGAAGAGAGAGCAAATGGAACTTCCTTAAAGAAAAAAAAAATTTTTTTAATTTTATTTACAAAACATATGGTGTGTAATACATTTCAGGTATTATTCTAAATTCTTTTCAAATATTCATTATTTTATTCCTCATATAAATTCTATGATATAGGTATTATTATTATCCCCTTTTTATAGCTGAAAAAAACTATGACTCAAAGTCAAACATCTAGTAAGAAAGTGGTAGAGTTAGGATTTGAATCTAGCCAAACTGAACACAAAAATATACATGACCTATGAGAAAACATTAATGTTCAAAAAAATATCTTGAAGAACTAGAGAAAACGGCTCCCTTTGAAGTAGACTTCTATGAAAGAACAAATGTTTAGAAAATTTCTGATCCTATTTTCAGCAACATCCATGCCTGTAAGCCATATTTATAGATATAATGAAAATGAAACAATGAGTGATGAGGAAAAAATACACGGCAATTTGTTTTATTCAGATAAACAAATGCTGAATTTAAAGCCATAATGAAGTCAGTGACAGATGACACAATTAAAGAGATGAAACAGTGTAGATCAGGGGGCCAGTATATTTATAACACAAACCCTAGTATGATAGAATAAAACAGATGGAGTAGAAGCAATGACAATAGAAAAACCTTCCCAAGGCCTGAATCTACAGATTAAAAGGGTTCATTACATACCAGGTAAAATTATTAAAAAGTCTGAAACCTTGAAATTATCTAGTGAGATTTTTGAGAACCAAAAAAAAATATCCTATAAACATCCAAGCAGGCAGCAGGAGGAACGGGTTATAAAAGAAATGTATCAGGCTGGCATCAGACTTCTCCTCCATAAAACTGAAGACCAGAAAATAAGGGTAGAACTTTTAGAGGTTGAATTGAGAGGAAGAGGAAGGAAGAGAAGTATGACCCTAGAATCTCAAGCTCACAGCTGAGTTTATATGAAACTACACAGACACACATGCAAACCTGGAGGGTCTCAATTAGTGCAGAATCAAAGTACCCTTCCTAAGAAATTCACTCAGCATTATATTCTGGATCATCATCTGCTAGAGCTTTATGCACCCTCCAATACAACAGTCAGTTTGGCTGCTGAGCAGCTGATATGTAGCTGGTGCAATTGAGGAACTGAGTTTTTTTAGTTTTACTTATGTTTACTTAATTCAGATTTAAATAGCCACATGTGGCCAGTGGATACTGTTCTAACAAAGTCTAAATAGATGAAGAGTTCAGAATGAAAAGGCCATGGTACAAAAAAGTAAGCAATGAACAAATCAAACAGGAAAAAAAATACTACTGTAGCTATGGTTTTAAATTATTAAGTAAATGGAAAAACCCTTCTTGTAATCTAATATACACAATTAAACCATCAATAATTCTTTGAGTCTAAAATCTCAGATTATATCTTCAATTTCACATTTCATATTGGAGGAAAGAGCCAGAGGAGAGTATTTCATCCTTAGTATTGCTAATCAAAGGGACACGTTTCTTTTTTATTTGTTTTTAGTCATAAGTGTAAAACCATCAGTGGAATAAAACCAGGAGATATAACACAAAAATTACTCAAAAGAAAAAAAAAATCACACCAAGAAAATGCTCAAGACACCATAGCAAGTGAAAATCTTCAAGTGGAAAAATCAGTATACAAAACTATTAGTGGCATCTCTACAGTGCCAGGACTCAGGTTTGATCCCCAGTCGGTTAAGGATCCAGCACTGCCACAGCTATGACATAGGTTGCTGTTGTGGCTTGGATCTGATCCCTAGACTGGGAACTCCATATGCCACAAGGTGGCCAAAAGAGTAAAAAAACAAAAACAAAAAATTATACACACAGAGCAGGATCAAAATGGTAGAGGAGTAAGACGTGGTGCTCATCTTCTCCCACGAACATGTAAAAAAAAAAAAAACCATCTACATGCAGTATGATTCACACAGAACATCTACTGACCACTGGCAGAAGACATTAAACCTCCAAAAAGGGCAAAAAATATCCTCCACATAACTGGGTAAAACAAAATGGAAAAAAAAAGAGAGAGAGGGTGCTGTGAAAGAGGAAAGGAACTCACACAAGCCACCTAACTGATGGGAAGATCAGTCAAGACGGAGGGACCTCAAAGCCTCAGAGAAAAGTGCAGCAGTTGGACTGATGAGGGCAAAGCAGAGAGAGCTGCACAGAGCACTGGTACTACCACCCATGACATCATAACCTGAGACACTTGGGTGGGGGCTGGGCTCTGAGAACCAGGCTCTGGAGGTCAGTTTCAGGGAGAGGACTATGGTTGGTTGCAGAGACAGCCTGAGGGCCTAGGGAACAGTGTACCAAGGGCTGAGGAGTGGAGCACCACAGCTGAGGGAAACCAGGAGGAGGTCTGGGCCCACAGGAGAAGCAAGGCACTACTGCTGGGAGGGCAAGAGGTGGAGGGGTGGACAACCATAGGAATATCTTTCTCTGCACATATGTGGACTTTTGGAAGGTGGGACACCTCTGCTGCAGGCTACAGGTGAAAGGCCCCTCTTACACAGACTACAGGTGGCCAGGCATCTCCTGTGCAGGCTAAGTAGGGTGGGGTGCCTTTTGCATGGTGTATAGGTGGTGGAGGCAGACTCCAGAGTTAGGCCACCACTAGGGGTCCATGAACAGGGACCGCCTGTGGCCCCACAGAGGAGGGCACTGCAACTGAGCACCACTTATTGTTGTTCTCACTCCCCTGGGTATGCACATGCACACACCCTGCCGCTGCCACTGCCCAGCACTGTGGGTGCCGCCTATACCTACCTGAGCATCACTGCCACTTCCCAGGATGCTGCAACTAGAAGCAACCTATGCCATCTTCCCCTGGGTCCTTGCCACTGTCGACCAGCCACTGGCTACTGGCCCTGCCCATTGCCTCCATCTCCCTGGAAGCATGCAAAGCACCATATCAAGGGAATAAGAGCCTATACACACTGAGGAAAGAGACAGCAAGCATCCAAACTAAAAGCAGCCCTTACTCCAAAAATAAACAGTAGCCCTCACAAAATACCCAGGGGCATTCTTGCATATAAACAGCCCTTCAAGACTACAGTTGTCATTTTTCTTAAACTCACAGAATAAGAAACATATAAGCAAAATGAAGAAGCTCGGGAACGATTCCCAGTTAAAAGAATAGGAAAATTCCCTTGAAGGAGCAAGCAATGAAACAGACCCCTGCAGTCTAACAGACACCAAGTTCAAAAAGGAGATAATGAAAATACTGAAGGAATTAAGAATTAATATGAAGGAATTATGAGCAGATATGAACAGTAATGCAGATTACTTTAGAAAGGAACTAGAAAATATAAGGTGGAGCCAAGAAAAATTAGAAAATTCATTTGCAGAGACACAAGTTGAATTAAAGGCACTGAAGAGCAGAATGGAATAATGCAGAGGAATGAATTACTGACTTAGAAGACAGAATAATGGAGATCACACACTGAGGACAGCAGACAGAAAGCCAAATGAAAAAATATGAAAGTAATATGAAACCTATGGGATAATATAAAGTGGGCCAATCAGTGCATAGTAGGGATTCCAGAAGGAAAAGAAAAAGGAAAGGGGATTGAAAGTATATTTGAAGAAATTATGACTGAAAACTTCCAAATCTAAAGGAAATAGCTATCGAGATACAAGAAGCACAGAGGGCCCCAAACAAGTTGAACCCAAACAGGCCCACACCAAGACCTATTATAATAAAAAATGGTAAAAATTAAAGATAAAGAGAGGACTCTAAAGGCAGCAAGAGAAAAACAAAGAGTTAATTATAAGGGAATCCCTATAAAGCTATCGGCTGATTTCTCTACAGAAACCCTACGGCCAGAAAAGAGTGGCAAGATATATTCCAAGTTCTAAAAGAGAAAATTTTGCAGCCTAGAATACTCTACCCAGCAAGGATATCATTAAAAATAGAAGGAGAAATAAAGAATTTCACCAACAAACAAAATCTAAACGAGTACAGCAATACTAAACCTAGTCTAAAAGAAATACTGAAAGGGCTCCGCTAGTTAAAAAAGTAAGAAGAGGAAGTTTTCGTCGTGGCTCAGCGGTTAACGAATCCGACTAGGAACCATGAGGTTGCAGGTTCGATCCCTGACCTTGCTCAGTGGGTTAAGGATCCGGCATTGCCGTGAGCTGTGGTGTAGGTTGCAGACGCGGCTCGGATCCCACATTGCTGTGGCTGTGGAGAAGGCCGACAGCTACAGCTCCTGTTAGACCCCTAGCCTGGGAACCTCCATATACCACGGGTGCAGCCCTAGATAAGGCAAAAAGACAAAAACAAATAAATAAATATTAAATAAATAAAAAAGAAGAAATAAGATGGAGGAAATCACAACTGGAAATTAATCCCTTAAATAAGTCACTACACAGAACTGAAAAACAAAGAAAAAGCTATTGTAAAAGTGATGATAAACACAAGAAACAGCAAAAGGATAAACGTGAAGATGTTAAAAAAGGACATCAAAATCATAAAATGTGGGGCAGGAAAGTAAGAAAATCTAGACTCTTTTTTTTTTTAGAATGTGTTTGAGCTTACATGACTCTCAGGCTAAAGCAAGCAGATATAGGAAGGGGTTAAATACTTGAAAAACACGGCAACCACAAATCAAAACCAAACAATACATTCACAAAAACTAAAAAGAAGAGGACACATGCATAAAATAAAAGGATATCATCCAACTAAAAAAAAAAAAAAAAGCACAAAGGAGAAACACAGAAACAAATGGAAAACAAGGTTTAAAATGGTAATAAACACACATTTATCAATAATTACCTTAAATTCAATGGACTGAATGCTCCAATGAACAGACATAGAGTGGCAGACTGGATTAAAAAAAAAGAGAGAGAGAGCCTACAATATGCTGCCTACAAGAGACTCACCTAAGGGCAAAGGACATATATAAAGTGAAAGTGAGGGGATGGAAAAAGATACTTCATGCGAATGGAAAAGACAGGAAAGCAGGAGTTGCAATACTCGTATCAACAAAACAGACTTTAAAAGAAAGGCCATAAGGAAGACAAAGAAGGACACTATTTAATGATAAAAGGATCAACTGAAGAAGAGGGTATTACACTTACATAAATGCCCCTAATATAGGAGCACCCAAATACATACAACAAATACTAACAGACATAAAAGGAGAAATTGATGGGAATACAATCATAGTAGGAGACTCTAACACCCCATTCACATCAATGGAAAGATCCTCTAGACAGAAAATCAATAAGGCAACAGAGATCCTAAATGACACAATGGAAACGTCAGACTTAATTGATATTTTCGGGACATCAAAAAAAATCAGAATATACATTCAAGTGCACATGGAACATTCTCAAGGACTGACCACATACTGGGGCACAAAACTAACCTCAACAAATTTAAGAGTGTAGAAATTATTTCAAGAATATTCTTTGACCACAATGGCATGAAACTAGAAATCAACCACAGAAAAAGGAATGAGAAAAAACTGACTACATGGAGACCAAACAACATGCTACTAAAAAAAACCAATGGGTCAACAAGGAAATCAAAGGGAAATTTAAAAATACCTTGAGACAAATGATAATGAAAACACAACCACTCAAAATCTTTGGGATGCTACAAAAGCAGTTCTTAGGGGGAAGTTCATAGTGATACAGGCTTTCCTCAGAAAAGAAGAAAAATCTCAAATCAACATCTTAACCTACCACCTAAAAGAATGAGAAAGAGAAAACACAAAACCTAAAGTCAGCAGAAGGAAGGAAATCATAAAGATCAGAGAGGAAATCAATAAAATAGAGATTCAAAAAACAATAGAAAAAATCTTTGAAAGGGTAAACAAAATTGACAACCTCTAGCCAGACTTATTAAGAAGAGGAAAGAACTCAAAAACACAAAATAAGAAATGAAAAAGGAGAAATCTCAATGGAGACTGCAGAAATACAAAAACCACAAGAGAATACTATGAACAATTATATGCCAACAAATTTGACAATCTAGAAGAAATGGACAACTTTAGTCTAGAGATATACAGCCCACCAAAACTGAATCAAAAATAAATAGATCAATTGAACAGGCCAATCACTAGAAATGAAATTTAATATGTAATAAAAACACTTCCTACAAACAAAAATCCAGGACCAGATGGCTTCACAGGCAAATTCTACCAAACATACAAAGAACTTATACCCATTCCTCTTAAACTTTTCCAAAAGGTTGAAGAAAAAGGAATAATCCCAAAGCCATTCTATGAAGCCACCATCACCCTAATACCAAAACCAGACAAAGATACTACCAAAAAAAGAAAATTAAAGAAATAATTTTAAAAAAATTTTAAATGGAATTCCCATTGTGGCACAGTGGAAATGAATCTGATTAGAGGTTGCAGGTTCAATCCCTGGCCTTGCTCAGGGGGTTAAGGATCCGGCGCTGCCGTGAGCTGTGGTGTAGGCTGCAGACACAGCTTGGATCCTGCATTGCTGTGGCTGTGGTTAGGCCGGCAGCTATAACTCTGATTCAACCCCTAGCCTGGAAACCTCCATATGTCGCAAGGGTGGCCCTAAAAAGCAAAAAGCAAAAAAAAGAAAGAAAGAAAAAGAAATTCATAAGCCAATATCTTTGATGAACATAGACCCAAAAATTCTCAACAAAATTTTAGCCAACCAAATCCAACAACATATAAAAAGATCATACACCATGACCAAATGGGATTCATCCCAAGTTCACAAGGACGGTTCAACATACGCAAATCAATGTCATATACATTTGTCACATTAACAAAAGAAAAGTCAAAAGCCACATGATCATCTCAATGCAGAAAAAGCATCTGACAAAGTCCAACATTCATTCATGATAAAAATTCTTACCAAAGTGGGTATAGACAGAACACACCTTAACATAATCAAAGCCATTTATAACAAACCCACAGCCAATATAATACTCAACGGAGAAAAGCTGAGAGCCTTCCTGCTAAAATCTGGAACAAGACTGCCACTCTCACCATTTTTATTCAACACAGTATTGGAAGTCCTAGGAAAAGGGGGAGGGAGTAGGATGGACTGGGAGTTTGGAGTTACAGATGCAAACTACTGCACTTGGAGTGGATAAGCAATGAGATCTTGCTGTATAGCACAGGGAACTATATTTAATCACTTGTGATGGAACATGATGGACGATACTGTGAGAAAAAGAATGTATATATATGTATAACTGCGTCACTTTTCTGTATAACAGAAACTGACAGAACACTGTAAATCAACTACAATAAAAATTTTTTTAAATAAAGAAAATTAAAAAACTATACACACAATTTGCCTCAACTTTTAAAGTAGATACAAATAATAATAACTGTAAAAAATATATGGAAATTTAATAATTGGTGAAATGGGTGACTATATATCATTGTGTTTTCTAAGTTTTCTACAGTGAATGTTATTATTTTATAATTAAAATTTTTAACATAAAAAAGAAACAGAGGGAATTCCCATTGTGGCTCAGTGGTAACGAACCCAACTAGTATCAGAAGGACGCTGGGCTGTGGCTGCGGCTGAGGTGCAGACTGGGAGCTGCAGTTCTGATTAGACCCCTAGCCTGGGAACTTCCATATGCTGTGGGTGCAGCCCTGAAAAAAAAAAAGGGAAAAGAAATAGAAGTATTGCCATATACCTTTCAGGTTTTAAGTAAACCATAACCTCGTCTATCTACAAGATAATTCAGCATCAAAAATTAAGCAAAAAAGAGTCTGAGCAGCCAATGTACATGTCACAAAGTGCAGGCATAAAGGGTTGGGTACTGTGTTCAAGAGAGCCCTTCTTACTATTTTTCACCTATGTCTTAGTTCCAACAAACTTAATTAGCTGAGGTTACAATAGTTTTGGAGATATAGATATACTGAGAGCACTTCAAGGTCTTGGCCTACCAGTAGGAAAAGAATGACAAAAATCAAGATATAAAACAGACACAGATATTCACAAAGCAGTCCAGGGGCAATTATGGCAGAAACATCCCTAAATAACTCAATATATTTCCATTAAGTATGAGAGTTGATTATTTACTATAACAACTCTAAGTTAAAGTGTTCAAAGGCCGTCCCTTTGAACACAGACTGGTTGGATAAGGAAGTGTGAAAAGTTCCCACAGCATCTGAGAAAACAATTGATCACAAATGTTTACAATAAAAAGTTAAAGTGCTTCTGGGAACTATATCTAGTCACTTGCGATGGAACGTGATGGAGGATAATGTGAGAAAGAGAATGTATATGTATATGTGTGTATGACTAGGTCACTTGCTGTACAGTAGAAAACTGACAGAACACTGTAAACCAACTATAATAGAAAAAATAAAAATCGTTATAAAAAATAAAAGCAGTAAAAGAAAAAAAAAGAGAGAGAGAAAAGTTAAAGTGCTTAAAGAGAATATCTTCAGCTATCCAGCACAGCTCAGTCTTTTACAGAGTCAGTGTTTTACTATATTGAAAAGGATTTTATGGAGTTCCCATCGTGGCTCAGTGGTTAACGAACCCAATTAGCATCCATGAGGATGCAGGTTCAATCCCTGGCCTCGCTCAGTGGGTTAAGGATCTGGCCTTCCCGTGAGCAGTGGTGTAGGTTGTAGATGGGGCTCAGATCTGTTGTTGCTGTGACTGTGGCGTAGGCTGGCGGCTACAGCTCCGATTCGACCCCTAGCCTGGAACATCCATATGCCACAGGGTCAGCCCTAAAAAAAAAAAAAGAAAGAAAAAAAGAAAGAAAGAAAAGGATTTTATGATTGGCTGCAAACATATAAATATGGAGAACAATCTGCAAGGAAATGATTAATTGACTGCTTCTTTCCAAGGAAGTTTAAAAATAAGTAACCATAAGCATATCAGAATCAGCATTATGGCAACAATTACTACTAAATGCAGCCAAGTTGTGGATGTTATTTTGGCTTTAATTCATGTTCTGAGCAGGATTTAGGTACTTTGTAGATAGTTGGGACCTATTAGCTATTAAAGACATTAAGCCCCATTCCAACACACAGGACAAATTGTGAACTGAAGAAATAATTCTCCTTCCTTCATACTTGCCTCTTTTGCTCCTGACTTCAAAAGTGGGGCTAGAAAGACAAGGAAGAAACTGATTATGCCTGTATCAGTGAAACAAAGATTATGCGAACTGCCAGTACTCCATTGTTTTTGTTTTCAGCATGGTTATCACAAAACAAAAACAAAAAGATAACTTCTACATCTGAAGCCTGATTATGTGAAAACAGACCTGAATATTTCCTACTCTTTCAATAAGGCAGTAAATGCCCTTCACTTATCTATGAGGTACTTATTTGCTGATATGGACTAGTTACTATTTCTATGAGAGAGCTTGACAGAGCCTATCTGAGGAAGCTGTTTCCTGAGTTACTCTAGAAACCTCTCATTGCTTTAACATTTGCCCGTAATCCAAGAAAGCATTAAAAAAAATTAAAATTGCCACCTTCCACACACTCCCAGGCTAACAAGAGAAAAAGATAATCACAACCCTGATTAATGCCCCTTTTGAACTCTCATGTCTCCAAGCTTCAATCTTTTGTTCTTTTACCTTTTAAATAAACTTATTGGTTATTTCTTCCTGATTACAGAGTAATACATGGTCATTGTCACAGTTCAAACAACACGAAGATGTATGAAATAAAATTAATAATCTCTCCCCAACCCGCTCACTCTCCTCTCAAGGAAACTAACGTTAAGAGCTTGGTGTGTATTCTTTCTTACTACTTTCTAGGCCTAGGTAAACTAAAATACGTGGGGTTTGGGGGAGTTGTGTTGTTGTTTTCGAAGAAAAATGGGATATTATTATATACTATCGTGCACCTTACTTTTTAGTCTTAAAAATATGTTATGGACACTTTCCAAGCCAATAATACAGATCCACCACTTCCTTTTCCTCCATAAGATGGAGAATTCACTCATACCACTGCCCCACTCTCCCCAACTTAAGGACATTTCGTGTGGATCCTTGTACATATACTTCATGTCCTTTAATTTCAGTAACACGGATTCCTAGAACTGGAGTTCCTTGGTCCAAATGAAACATTTTCAGATGTTTAAAATTTTATCCTTAAACAAAATAAATATTAGACCTCTTTTCCTTTCTTCATTAGGTAAAATTTGGCATAAACCTTTCAAATGCTTTTGCATATTTTATTTATTTATTTATTTGTCTTTTTGCCTTTTCTAGGGCTGCACTCACGGCATATGGAGGTTCCCAGGCTAGGGGTCTAATTGGAGCTGTAGTCGCCAGCCTACGCCACAGCCATAGCAATGCGGGATCCGAGCCATGTCTGCAACCTACACCACAGCTCACGGCAAAGCCAGATCCTTACCCCACTGAGCAAGGCCAGGGATCAAACCCGCAACCTCATGGTTCCTAGTTGGATTCGTTAACCACTGAGCCACGACCGAAACTCCTGCATATTTTATTTTTCAAAGCGCACACATAATGTCAAAAAATGCCCCTGTCATTTATACTCATGTAGTTATAAATAAATAAATGTTTAAGTTATTGCTGTGATGGCCAGCATTAAATCACTGTGCAAATGCTTATGCCTTGGTTTATGAAAGCAGTAATTCATTGTGGAAACTCCACCTCCCCCGCCAACCCCCAGCCCATGGCAGCACTCATGTGTCAGCTCTCTCACCCTGTGACTCCCTCCACTGAGTGATGATATAGAGATCAGGACCTACATATTTCCTAATTGTCAACAGTTAACCTTAAAAAGTATGTGTGTGGGGAGACAAATAGCAACCGACAATAAACTGATAGCCATTATGGGTGTCTAATACCTACAAATTATTTGTAGTACAACGAATAATTCTGCCGGTCTACATCAGAGAGTGGGTTTCATAAAAAACAAAACCTACAATCAATATGTTGCTATGATTACATGAACCTTTCAAAAGCACATCCTTCAAACATTTTTCAACAGAATTATCAACTGAATCCCACTTTCACATTTTTCTCTCTACTTCCAGATTCTAGATTCAGGGTCTAATTACAAACCTAAAAAAAAAAAAAAAAAGCCTTAAAGAAATACATTAGCCAATGAAGCTCCTTAAAATTTAATCTCAGACTCCTCCGTATATTCTCAAGACCAGAGCACCAACAGAGATTGTTAAGACACACCAAGTCTGATACAGAAGTATGTGACATGCAATTAATCTCCATTCATACCCTGCTCTACTTGTCAGCAAACAAAGGTACTGCTTTAGGAGGAGATCTGAAGACCTCAATTAAAAACAGTCAGCTAACAAGAAAATAATCTAAGCTAAAGGAAGGTGGCAGGTGCAGAAATGAGTTGTTTACCAAAGTGTCAGTTTTGAACAATAAAGAACCACACATCAAAAATGTTGAAGGAGTGGATTTTACCACAAGCCTCTGAAAATGAAAAGGAATTTTCTACCAAGGCTGCACACAAAGCAGAAGTACAGTTTAACAAGTTTGTAAAATAGGTCTCCTCTCAACAAATGAGCCGCCAATAAAAAGAATCGTTTTTTATCTTTAACAGCAAGGGCAAAATGAAACTTTTTGCCACAGTTCCTTTTCTCCTGGCAACCAGACACTTAGAACCTCTCTTTGCACTCCTAATTAGTGAACCAACAGCATAGGGAAAGGCTGGGTTGCTTCTCCTTAGACACCCAAGATGATGCTCTTTTACCCCGCACATACTTTTCTATTCTGAAAGTTTAGATTTACTCCAGTCATAAGTAAAATAAATTTTGGAAACTTCACCTCAGAAGAAATACCTACTTGACAGCTTTCACATAGAAGCAACCCAGAATGGAAACAGTGCTACAAATAGATGGAAAGGACTTGCCAAATACTTGATTAGGAGGCATTTATACCAAGATAACAAGGTAATGGAGATATAAAACCAATTAAATTGAGAGGAACTGAAAAAAAAAATGCTTGCCAAAAATATGACCTGCCCAAAGCAGGGCATCTGTTAAATATGTGTCAAAAATGTCACATAGATGCCAAAAGGCTTAATTCTGAGCAGTTTCCTCCTTGGACCCCTAATGCAAGCACAGATTCCAAGCTGCCCTGTCCCTTCAGAAGGTCATTTACAGGGAAAGCAAGTTACTTTCACCAGAAAAAAGTGTGAGCAGAGCAGACGATACTGCCCATTGGCAAAAAGTCTCCGCGGAGTGTGACAGAAGGATGTGTTGAGTGTGTCTGGCCTCAACTCTTACAAGGGGTGCTTGGGCACGACAGTCTGAAGGGGATCCCAGCGCAATGCGGCACTTCTAGAAAGGGAAGAGATGTTAATACAGGGACCGGCCTACCAGGGCGCCAGAGGGACCTCCGGAGTCAGAAGGGAGGTGAAGGGGGCCTGAGGTGTGGGCGCTGAGTTCACACCCAGGCCTTGGCCGCCAGGAGTCCGTGAGCCCTTCATCGCCCACTCAGAGCCTGAGGAGCTGAAGCAAGAAGGTCAGGGTCCCCTGCGAGCGGGACAGAAGGAGTCAGGACCAGAAAGGGACGAGCAAGAAGGGGAGCTAGAAAGGGATGAGGAGAACTGGACAGGTTTGAGGGCCAGCACAGCGGCCCAAGGACCAAGAACCAAGAATCTGGCCGGAACTTTGCTGAAAGCCTGGAGGTTAAGTGAGAGTTGGAGGCGCCTGGCGGAAAAAGAAAAGGTGCAACTGAGGAGAGTGAAACGGCCCCCGAGCAGGAGGCCGCACAGCTGGCTCCGCGGAGTCAGGACTCCATCAGCCTCGAGGTTCTGGAAGGTGGTGGCTGAGGGAGCCGACGGCCAGGGCCGGCCCTGGAAGCCGCTGGCGTCTGCGCTTCTGCCCGGCCCGGCACGTGCGCCTCCCGGCGGGGTCGGCGGCGCCGGGGCGGGCGGGGCGTTACCTTCCAGGAGCCAACAGATCTCCTCGGGGAGGGCGGCGGCGGCCTGCATGTGGAGGGCGGCGGGCGGTGGAAGAGGGCCGAGCGGGCTGGCGGGTGGCGGCAGCACCTGGCCCTGGGTTGCCGGCGCCGCGGGGGGCCGGGCCGCAGGGCGGGGCGCGCCCAGGAAGCGGCGCGCGGCGGGCGGGGCGCGCGGGCGGCGACACCTGTGCGCGGGGCACGCGGCCCCCACAGCGGCGCCTGAGCGAGGAGGAGGAGGCGGCGGCCGCCCCACCCCCGCCCCGCCGAAACGGGTGACGCGCCCCCCCGCCCCCCCGCCAGCACCCCATCCCAGGGAGACTCCCCAGCCTAAGCCCGAGACAGCGGGCCTCTGGGGACAGGTCGAAAAGCCACCGTGGCGCCCAAAGTGAGGGACGAGGGGTCAGAATCCAACGAAAGGGTCAATCCCCGCCAAGCCCCGCTGCACTCATTCCTAACTCAGCTCGCACGTCCTTGCCCGAAACACCAAGGCAGAAAGTGCACTTGTCTGACAAACCAGGGTGTTTAAAGGGAACGACCCTAAGTCCCAATAAGTAATCTCAAGTCACCAACATCAGGGCGCGGGGATGGGGGGGGAGCTGTGCTCAGAGCTGTCCAGCTGCAGTAGAGACGGGCTAAAAGGACTTAAGGAAAAGAAGTGCTAACCCGGGGAGAAAGCTAGGCTGGGGAGAGGGGGAGAGGGGACTGAGCCCTTTCCCTCTTAAGAGCGACAAAGGGAGGCGAGTGAAGGACAAGCTCAAAAAAAAAAAAAAATGTGCCTCTCTCTCATTCAAGTACATAGAGGTCCTGGCTGTAATACAGTATTGTGATATTGCATGATGTTACCTAAAACTAGGTGAACATGATCCCTTTGTGTCATTTCTCATAACTTCTGTGAATCTACAGTTATCTTAAAGAGTTTTTTTTTTTATGTATAGTAAGCCAACTATCATGAAAAAAGTATAAAGTGCCATGGGCGATAAAAGGAGGGAGATTAATCTAAGAAAAGGAGGGAAATGCAGGAGTATGTGTGTTTAATGGTGCATGTGGCATTTGAGATGGCTCTGAAAACGCCAGACTTGGAAGGGGCGGGAGGGCTTTCCAGGTGGGAGGACCAGAGTAAACAAAGATGGAAAAGCCTTCTCCTGCTTGAGGGACAGCTAATAACACTCTTTTAGTGGATGGTGACCAGAAATTACGGCTGTCACGAAAAATTGAAGTTCTCTTGTAGGGGGACCTGAAAGTCAGAGTGAGGATTTTGAACTCAACAGAGTGGACACTGGGGAGTCATAAGCAAATTTTGAGCTGGAGGGTGAGCTAACCTGAGTCCCCGTGTAGTATGTGGTCTCGCACACCTCACTTCACCTCTACCAATGTTCTTCTTTGTAAAAAAAAAGAAGTGGTGGTTCTATTCTCAGATTCTACCTACAGAATATATAGGGAGGATCGGGAGTGGTTAGAGAGAAGAAATGGAAAAGATGGGTGAAGTGGCTTTTACAGCCGCCTTAGAAGAAATAATGACAGAGCCGCGAATATGGGGATGGGAGCAGCAAGGAGGACTGCTGGTAGCAGTGCCTGCCTCCTGGCATAGTTTCCCCTCCAGAGAGAACAGTTTCAAGGTTGGGGGGCTTGATCCTTTCAGAGATGCAGTGGCTATGAGCCATCTTTACACGTATGAGTCCTGCAATCAGAAGAGGAATAGCGCCTTGGTTTCTGGGTCACAGGACACACCCACAGGTTGCAGTAAATTGGGGTGGAAATGTGGGGGGTGGAGGCAGGCAAGACTCTGTGGCAAAGCTGGCTCCTACAAGGCCCTCTGGTCCTAGGAGACTTATTGAGCAGGCTGCCTCCTACAGACTCCAGTCTTCACTAGCGCATCTTTACCATAATCACTGCTCCTTTCAGAAAATCGTAGCTGCTCTGGAGTCATTTTTTTTTTTTTTTGGTCTTTTTGCCTTTATCTAGAGCCGCACCTGCGGCATATGGAGGTTCCCAGGCTAGGGGTCTAACAGGAGCTGTAACTGCCGGCCTTCTCCACAGTCACAGCAACGCGGGATCCGAGCCGCGTCTGCAACCTACACCACAGCTCATGGCAATGCCGGATCCTTAACCCACTGAGCAAGGCCAGGGATCGAATCCACAACCTCACGGTTCTTAGTCGGATTCATTAACCACTGAACCACGAAGCGAACTCCCTGGAGTCATTTTTGAGTACTTACGACGTGTTAAAAAGCAAGGCAGGGAGTTCCCATCGTGGTGCAGCAGTAACGAATCTGACTAGAAACCATGAGGTTGTGGGTTCGATCCCTGGCCTTGTTCAATGGGTTAAGAATTCAGTGTTGCCGTGAGCTGTGGTGTAGGTCACAAATGCGGCTCAGATCTGATGTAGCTGTGGCTGTGGCTGGCAGCTGTACCTCCTATTCGACTCCTAGCCTGGGAACCTCCATATGCTGCAGGTGCGGCCCTAAAAAAAAAAAAAAGCAAGGGAGGACATATGGAAACTCTGCCCTAGTGTTGCGATTTTTCTATAAATCTAAAATAGTTCTAAAAAATAGCAAGGGAAAACAGTCCCTCCTATATGTAACCCCAGCACTTTGTCTTGCTTTGCTCTCAGCACTGGTAGGAAATTGGACAACCTCTCCCTCTTCTTCAAGGATATTTGTCAAATGCTAATATAGGCTACAAGTTAAGGGGTTGTTTGATAAAAAGCAATAAACCCAGGTAATTGCACATCCTATCAGGCCTCACTGCCGGTCATAGCTTACTTATACCAAGGGAAATAGCAGTCACTCGAGGCAAAGATAGTCTACATCCACTTTGGGTTTTAGAGAGACAAAGTAGAGGGAGGTGCAGAGTTGGATAGTATGCAGTGACTGGCAGATTCCAATACGCCGTTGTCATGTTGCATCAGGGTTCCTCGTTGCAGACAGAAACCTGCCTCCACACGTGAGTGCAGCCCCTCCTTAATCATCTGAGGACCCTGGTTCAGCAGTCAGCCTCACTCCTGATGACATTCTGTTAAATGGACAAATTCCTTTGAAGCCTTGTCCTTCTTTGAAATCCAATTTTGCAGGAAGCCAAATCTGATTGGGGGTAGCCATGGAAACCACACGGAGGAGTCTTAGAGGAGGTGGAGAGAGGCGGGGCAAAATGTGACAGTCCAGAGTCCTTTACTGCCCTGTCGGAAATATCAAAGGGATCTGGAGCGGCTGGCAGCAGACGAGTCCCTGCCCGGGTCCTGTTCTGTGTGGCTGGGTACCATGTGGCTGTCATGAAAGTAAGCAGCCAGCTGTCTCTACACACAGATAGGGGGATGGAGCAGAATACTCAAATCTCAGGTCTGTCTGCCTCCCTCTTCTTCCCCTCCTCCCAGTCCCAATTTCAGCAAGATCTTAGCATCCCCTTCTTAGCTGTTTCCCCCTTAAAGGCAAACAACAATAGAATGACAAGGTTAAAATGCAAGGCCCTTACAGATAAGAGGTCCTTAGGAGCAGAGGCCGTGAAATTAATGTGAAATTCCCTGTAATTAGATAAGATAAGGGCATCTAACGAGATGCAGAGGAGCCAGGAATGGAGTCCAAATCACGACATTCAGAAAGTATACCGCCTGGTCCATCCGGGCCCCTCACGCACTGTCAGGAGACAGAAGACACAGAGAACAGGGCCCATACCAGCCTCTGGTCTGCCTGGAGATGCTGTCTGCACGTTCCCATGCCAGGTGTGCCCTCACTAACTATGCATCCATGGGGTGTCCAGAGGGCTCCATCAGGAAGAAACAAAAGCATCTGGCACCCAGAATGGCGAGGGGTGGGAACAACTGCAAGCAAAGCAGGAGCTGGCTGGCAGCACTCTGCCTTGGGTGAAATGGGTCTGGAAAGGAGACTGCAGAGGGCAGCTCTTGGGCTTTATTTTGAGCTGGTTATTGATCCTTGGATTCTGGGTCACAACACGCGGCGGAGCTGACGTCTGCCCTGTGGATGCACGGCCGCTGCATCTCAGCCCCTCGGTCCCAACCCCATCAACCGGGTTTATTGACTCTTTTATTGACGATGCTGGAGTCTAATGAGGACAAGAGCTGCACACTTCATTAAGGGCTGTAGAAGGAGAGATGACGCATCCGGCCAGTGCCAAGACCCAGGCTCACTGCATGCTTGGCAAGGCCCCGGAAACCAAGCCTCACGGCCCCCTTGAGGCAGAGAAGCAGGACACAAGATGCTCGCTGGGTACATTGTTCAGTGGCCTTAAAATGCAGGATTTCCGCAGCTGGCAGAAGCCTTGATCTTACTAATTAACTAACCTTTCTATGTAGGAGGATCTTGTTATACAGCCACTCACACAAATGCACTTCGATGGTCTCCCCTTCCAGTTCACAATTCCAGATTCTTTGCACTAATATGTACAACAAAATAAGCAGGTTCTCATCTGGTATCAGGGAACATTCCCAAACCACATTCTCAGTGAGGCACCGGCTCAGAACAGAACAAGGGACCATGCAAACTCAAAAGAATCTTCAAGGTGATCAAATTTAAGATAAAGAACTGGCAGCGCTCTGCCCAGGGTCACCCCACTTTGCAGGGGCTGTGCTGACATTAGAATCCTGGTTCTTGTGTGCTGGTCCAAAGCACTTGTACAACTTAATACCTGTGATAGATAATTACAGCCCAGGGATCTCTGACCAGCTCTGTGAAACAATCATAACTGGTGCTCCTCCATCTAAATAGTAACATTTCTTTTTTTGTTCTTTATCTCATATTCCTATCACTCTCCTTATTATTTCTCCTATATTCCTCAGTCACTTTTTTCCTATCTTCTTTGCCTGTCCCTTAGACCACATTAGACATCCCCCATGGGCACTGCTGAGCCGAACAGAAGCCCTAAAGACCAAAAGGGTTGCTGACTCTGACATTCTCTATCTTTGATTGGTTCTCTTGGGAATCTGAAGGGGGTGGGGCACTCAAGAAGTGTCAGCAGCAGCCAGATGAGGCTGAGCACGCTCTGAGATGCGCGGGCAGTCTATGGGAGACAGGTGGGGACAGGGCTAATTTCATAGGCTAGATATTTGTAGGCATAGTAACTTTGGAAAACTGTGAAAGGAGTAATCCTTTTTTTCGGAGATGATTAAGGGGATTAAAGGTAAGTAATATAAGGAAAGCAACCCAGCATAGGTTGATAGGTTGAACTGGCTTTCTTGGGTTTCCTTTTCATCAGCTTTTTTCTTTTTCTTTTTTTTTTTTTTTTTTGAAAGGAAAAAGTTTAAGCACCATAAGCCCCTTCCTTTATTTCTGACCTTTCTCCCCCATCACTTTACTATAGGTCTTAGAATTCAGGGTTGAGCCTGGGGGAGTCAAGGTGGAAGAAAAGGCAATTATTTAGAATCTGATGGAAAGCTCTGGTCTGCACAGCACAGGTGCACATATTCTTGGAGGAATATACACAATCTGGCCAGACTCACCAGTATTCACAAATCCAACAGAAACACTATTTGGAGTCAGAAATAACATCAGCAATAGGTGATTATCTCAACGCAAGAAAGTGGGTAAAGGGAGTTCCCCTCATGGCTCAGCGGAAACGAATCTGACTAGTATCCATGAAGACACAGGTTCAATCCCCAGCCTCACTCAGTGGGTTAAGGATCTGGCATTGCTGTGAGCTGTGGTGTGGGTTACAGACACGACTTGGATCCTGTATTAATGTGGCTGAGGTGTAGGTCAGCGGCTATAGCTCCAGTTCGACCCCTAGCCTGGGAACTTCATATACCACAGATGTGGCCCTCGAAAGCCAAAATAATAAAGAAAAAAAGAGGGGGAAAGTGGGTAAAAATACCTTTCTCTTAATGGACATCCTATGTGTATGACCTTTAGTTTTCCCCAAATAGATTCTTTCCTTTCCTTCAGAATTGTGCCAGTGTTGCTTTTGATTTTTTCCTTTCCAGATGTCTGTTCCTAAACATTCTTGTCCTAAATGTCCTAAACATCCTTGGACTTCCCTTCTGGCAGCATTTTCTACCAGTGTAAGCCATGCTTTTCTACCTGCAGGACAGCAATCTCGGTCCTCATTGTGCTGATTTTCAGACTTTACTTTTCCTTGTCCTCTCATGGGTGAACAGTCTCTCCTCATCTTTTCACAGAATTCATGATCCCACCTTCTCCTTTTAAGATCTCCAGTCCCACAGTCTTTTTCATCTTCAGTCTGTCCTTCCCGTCTGCTAACATCCTTGTTCTCCTCTATCCTAAAAACAAAACGAGCAAACAAACGCCTTTCTTCAACCCTGCTGCCTTCTCTAATCTCATCCTTTCCCCTCCTTCCTCTCCCCGGTCAGATCTCATGTCGTTTTCCCGTGTCCCTCTGTCTTTGCACCCGCGAAGTGATTCTAGCAAGGGCATCAATGCCCTCCTTCCTTCTTAACTCGGCTCGGACTTTACCAACCTCTCTCTGTAACACTGGGTGGTATTGGCCACTTGCTCTTGCTTTGAGCGCCAGCTTCCTTGGGCACCGCCCTATCCTGGTCTTTCCTATTATTTCTCTGCCTCCTTCTTTGGCTCTCTTCATTTTGTCTTCTAGTCACAGATATTTGCCAGAGTTCTACACTCGCCTTTCCTCTCTTCCTCTCCTTTCCCTCCTTGCTCTCTGAGTCCCAGTGATTTCATTCTCCCACGGCCCCAACTCTCCCCTCCGTGCAGCTGACTCTTCTAATTTATACCACTGTCCCACATTTCCACCTGGATATCTGAACAGTTCCACCACCTTGTTATTTCTTCTCCCCTTAATCCTTGCAATGGCAAAAAAAAAAACAAAAAAAAAAAAACTCAGTGACAGTGGCATGAGCTTGTGAGTCCCGCTTCTGGCTCAGCCATCTACCACCTCTAAGCCTCCGGACGGAGCTCTAGGAGCCTCAGTTTCCTCATCTGTAAATCGGATATCATAATCCCTACCTTACAGTGTAATTGTGAGGGTTAAATAAGATGGTATATGTAAATAATGTCTGGCATGTGCTCAATAAAATGTAACAGTTATAAAGAAATTGTTGTTGTCTGGTAATCCAAACTCAAAATGTAGAGCACTCATCTTGGACCCCTCCTCAGCCCCATTCCAAATATCCACCAAGCCTGCCCATCTTACCTCCTCACAATGACTTTTCGGTTCTTACCCTCCTTTGATTCCTGAGTGTCACCACGTTGGATTCTCATTACTTTTATTGAGAGGTGATATTGAAATGGCTTTCAGTCCAACCTTCATCATCCCATCTCCCCATTATCCCACGCCACTCTTCATCCATTTTCCAAAATTCACATCCCGAAGCACAATCATGACTGCACCAAAAAGGTGATATAGAGTACAATGGCCCTGAGGTCAGACGGTCTGTGCTCAAATCTACCACTTTCCTGCTGTCACCTTGGGCAAGCTACTTATCCTCTCCATACCCCAGTTTCCTCCTCTATAAAATGGCAATGCTATTAGTATTTTCAAGGTTGTTGTGAGGATTCGAAGAGCTAATATACAGTATGTTTGTAACTGCCTGTAACATGGTAGATGCTTCATATATGTTAGCAATTATTAGCATCTCTGCATTCCCTGCAATCCTAGCCCCTGGGAGGTGCTGAACGACTGTATATACTGAATTATCCATAATCTCTTTTTGGAACCTCCTTGCTCACTAAAGATATATTTGAGGAGTGACTGGCCAAGATATGGGTGTCATTGTTCTCCAAGGATGAGATTTTCTTTTCCTCTTTAGGAAGCCAGCTTGCCTTTAAAGAGATGGAAAGCATGGCCTTGGCTTCCTTGGCGCTGGGCTGTAACAAATTGGGATAATCAGCCTGCAGCTTCTCCCTGCCCACCTCCAAAGATTTCCTCCCTGCCCTGTCTATTCTGGAATACTTGCAGTGCTTTCAAACCACATGGGGAAAACATTCATCTGGAAGGCATGAGATATTAACTCCTCTTTTCACTCATTGTGGCAGAAATCAAGTTTCCACTATAAATACAGACCCCAGGAAGAACCAATCAGAAGGCAGATTTTATCCCAGGAGTCGGTAGCCTCTTTAGTCTGGAGGGCTGCCAGCAGGGCTGAGCTCTACAGAAGGCAGAGGGGGGTGGGTGACGGGGATGTGGAGAGGGGAGGGGGGGGGGGGATGGACTAGGGATAAAACAAGCAAGAAAGGAAAAGGGAAAAGAAGAAAGTGAATGAGGAGTTCCCACTATGGTGCAATGGGATCAGTGGTGTCTCTGCAGCGCCAGGATGCAGGTTCACACCCAGCCAGCAAAGTGGGTGAAAGGATCTGGTGTGCCCCAGCCACGGCATAGGTCACAACTGTGGCTTCGATCTGTGGCTTAGATCATAGACCCCAGGGCAGCCAAAAAAGAAAAAAAAAAGTGAAAGAGAAACTGGATGAAAAAATAAAGAAATTGAGAAATAAAAAAGAAAAGCTAGGGGAATAATTAAAATCCTCTTCGTTTGGAGGATTAAAAACTAAATCAAATAGACCCACTCCAACTCCCGTGTTGTAATTTCAGCATATACCATGTTCCACCCTCAAGGACATTGAGAAGCTTCAGGGAATGGCTGTAATTCCTAAGGAAAGGTGTCTTGTGAAGCTTCAAGCCATTATCATCTGCTGCTGTACTTTTTAGCATATGCACTATCAACACAATGACACGTCTTATTGAGTAATATGTGATAGTCCACATCTTGAGACTATTGATGCAGAATTTCCTTTTTCAGAGCTCAATATTCTAATCAAAGCCTGTTGCATCACATCATTGAGGCCATCCATTTAATGACAAGTTGTAAGATGCATATTGCAGAATATTCATGTTCATTTTACGCTCACGGTGCTTAAAATCTCCTCTAAACAGCCTCTGCTGCCAGCCTATTAAGGTGCTGGTGTTATCTACATTCCATTCAATGGTGTGGAAATAATTGTCTTGAGACTAAAGAAAAAAATTGATGGTCACAAGCCGAGTCAGCACTTGTGTTCTTTTCTTATTCTGTTGAATCAGGTGTTATTTACCTCTTCCAACACCTGGGACTCCTGATAAGTCACTCCCCTGGTAGCTTTTTCCAGGACAGTGCTGTGGGGTCTTTGGAAGAAGCAGGGATCCTTCATAAACGGTATTGTTATCAGCACAATTCACACAGCTACCAGATGTGCAAAATCGAAACCACCAAGGGCACTCAGGCAGAGGGCCCTTCTCCAGCTCCATCTGGCCGCTCTGAAATGTGCTCACAACTTGGAAGTTATCAGAGAAAGGAGGGCTCCATTTAATACTGGGCTTGTGGGTCTGTGAAAAGATGCTTGTATTCTGACGAAGTCGGGGTGCCTTTCAGTTCCCCTACATCTGCTACACCCCCACCTCCGTCCCAGAGCCCGCCTCCCTGCAAACCTGGCTCCCCCAAAAAGGTCTGCCTCTTAGAGACAGGCGGGCCCTTTTCTCCATCTCTTCCTCTTATCTCTGGGATGAAGCACCAGGACTCAGGCTGGTGAAGGAGAGCGACTGCCCCTGGCAGCTGATATTTCGGCAATGGGGCCTGTGACTTTGCCTTTAAATATCAACCACAGAACAGACAACACACTGGCAGCATGAGAGGTTTCCATGGTGACAGAATGCAGGCCATGACCTCTGTAAATGTAATCAGAGCACTGGGATTGGTATGTGAGACAGGTTTAATTTCTCCTCTGGTGGAAGCTCTGTGGTCCGGGCCATACCTAGGCTTCATACGTTGACAGACAACCTGTTATCTTTGCTGGGGCAGCTCTGCATATGGCAACCCCCACCGCCCCAGACCTGCTTCCTCCGCAGTCTGAGCAGGCTGCAGGATGTAAAAGGTCACCGGGGACCAGAACGGCAGTCACATCAGTACCTGGCATGCCTGCCCAGTGTCCTCAGGAGGCACAACTCTCCCTTTTGCAAGGAGCAGCTGTGGCATGGTCCAATGAGAGCCAGACTAAGGATTCAGAAGATTGGCTGAGGTTCGCATCTCTGCTCTGCCACCAACAGGGTAGCCTTGCACAAGTCATTTAACTTCCAACTTTCAGCATATCCCCCCAGGGAGAAAACATCTGGGGAAGAGACGGCTGAGGGCTTCCAAAATCCCCAGGAGAAGATGGTACCTGATTATACTATTTTGGGGCTTTTTTTTTTTTTTTGCTTTTTATGGCCGCACCCGCCACATATGGAAGTTTCCAGGGTCGAATCACAGTTGCAGCTGCCGGCCTACACCACAGCCACAGCAACACCAGATCCAAGCCGCATCTGAGAACTACACCACAGCTCATAGCAACGCCGGATCCTTATCCCACGGAGCAAGGCCAGGGATCAAACCCGCAACCTCATGGTTCCTAGTCGGATTGGTTTCCGCTGTGCCACGACGGGAACTCTCTGATTATACTTAATAGGGGAGAACTCTACCATCTTCAGTGGAATCTTGCCCCAGGAAGTGAATTTTTCATCTCACCAGCACTAGTAATGAGGGCTTCTAACCCTAATGCTATGGTTGAAAACAGAGTGCAGGGCTTGCCACTGGAGAGCCTCAGTAGGACTTCTTCACTTCTCTCCTGATTTGGAAACAAAACCAGGACACAGTTCCTTCGAGCTGGCCCAGAGTCAGAGAGCAGAGCTTTGTGCTAAACCGATAGAAAACAGGCTTGGAGGGGAGTTCCCTTAGTAACTCAGTGGTTAACGAATCCGACTAAGAACCGTGAGGTTGTGGGTTCGATCCCTGGCCTTGCTCAGTGGATTAAGGATCCAGCGTTGCCATAAGCTGTGGTGTAGGTTGTAGACGCAGCTCGGATCCCGCGTTGCTGTGGCTGTGGTGTAGGCCGGCGGCCACAGCTCCTGTTAGACCCCTAGCCTGAGAACCTCCATATGCCGTGGTGCGGCTCTAGATAAAGGCAAAAAGACAAAAAAAAAAAAAGAAAAAAGAAAGAAAACAGGCTTGGAGAGAAATGTAACAGTGTCACAGGAGGAGCCCACAGCTCTTTTCCTTGAACTCCACTCAGCCTTGGCACAGATCCACTCTGGCCATTTTGATGCTGGCATCCTCTGAGTCCATTCCGCCACTCACATGAGACACTGGTAGACCTCAGTTTTCAGTCACCCCGCTTCTCTGATTTCTTTCACTGTTTTTGTGTAACGCTCTGAAAACAAACCAACAAACAAGATTTGGACTAAGAAAAAATGCCTAGGCAGTATGACACGTTATTTTTCTTTCCAAAAACAGTTGATCGGTAAGATTCTTCTTTCAGAATCTCAAAATTTCAAGGCTGGAAGGGACTTTAGAAACTCCATAACTTATAGGGAAAACTGAGGCCCAGACCGGAGAAGTGAGATACCTGAGTTCCAGCAAATTAATGGCAGAAACGCAAGGGTGTCGGGGCCCCACTCTGCTCAGCTGAGAGCTCATTTACTTCCGGATGCTTCTGAGCCTCAAACTGAAGCAGAGAGGAAGTGGGGCGGAGGCGGGGGGAGGCAGGGGCTAGATTCAAAAGTGGTGGTTGAACATCAGAGTCAGGAAATGGTGATTTGGCTGAATCTACAGATAATAGCATTACCACTTCCTGTGTGAGCTGATGCCAAAGGAGGAAAGACTCTGGAGAAGAAAATACCTAAGTGACAGGACTTTTTGCACAACTGCCCCCACTCAATCCATGCTGTTTCTCTTAGGCCACTGAGGGGAGCATAAGTCTGATTTTTCAGAGGGTTTATTGGTTGATGTCCAACACAGTGTCCTGAAATCAAAGAGTTTACAGGAATCCCAAGAGAGTATCTGGCTGGGCAGCAGTATTCTGGTAACTAAATCATCTAAGATGGTAATTTGATTATCCCTTTTTTTTTGGTCTTTTGCCTTTTCTAGGGCCGGACTCGTAGCATATGGAGGTTCCCAGGCTAGGGGTCCAGTTGGAGCTACAGCTGCCCGCCACAGCCACAGCCACAGCAACGCAGGATTCGAGCCGCGTCTGCAACCACAGACGCCACAGCTCACGGCAACGCCAGATCCATAACCCACTGAGCAAGGCCAGGGATCGAACCCACAACCTCATGGTTCCTAGTCAGATTCATTAACCACTGCGCCATGATGGGAACTCCAAGAAGAGATTCTTAGACAAGATGAATCGCTGTTTCTAAAAGTAGGTAGAGTTGTTGAACAGAGAGCAGTCTATCCCAACTGTCTACAAATCTGCCTGTATATGCCTAAATCACTATGGAAAAGTTCAGAGTCTCTCTCACAGGACTTTTGGATTCTCGAAAACCAGGGGTGCGATTGGACAGAAATTTAGATCCATTCACTCACTGGAGTCTAAGTTACGGCCTGACTGCATCTCTACCTACTTGGCTTTATAGTTTTGCTTGTGAAATGTGCAGGGTGGACCCAGATTTCACAGAGATAACAACTCAGCCTTCTTAGCCAACCCTCCCTCTCAGCTCATCTTCCCTAGGTCAGTAAATGGTGCTGGGGATAATCTAGTTGCCCAATCTAGAAACCTGAGGGTCAGTCGTTCCTCTTTATCCCTCTGCCAACTCCACCTGCTAAATATCTTTCAAAACTATCTACATCTCTCCAGCCCTCCAGCCCTGCTTGGACCAGGGCTCCAACACTTGCCATCTCCTCTCACACTGTAGCCGTCTAGTCTTACGCTTCGTTGACCTATTTTCATCTTATAGCCAGTGATCTCTCTCTCTCTCTTTTTAGTTATTTATTTATTTTTGCTTTTTAGGGCTGCACCCGCGGCATATGGAGGCTCCCAGGCTAGGGGTCCAATTGGAGCTACAGCTGCTGGCCTGCAACACAGCCACAGCAACAGCAACGCGGGATCACAGCTGCATCTGCAACCTACACCACAGCTCACAGCAATGCCAAATCCTTAACCCACTGAGCGAGGCCAGGGATAGAACCCGCAACTTCATGGTTCTTAGTCGGATTCGTTTCCGTTGAACCGCGACGGGAACTCCCTCTTTTTTTTTTAATCTGCTTATGTCCCTTCACACATTAAAACTTTAGTAGCCTCCCCGAAATTATACTTCCTAACCCCTCAAGATGGCTAATATGGCCAACCACCATGCTTGACCTCGTGTTTGTCTCCCTTGCCCGGCTTCCTAAATGGTCCCTCTCTGAGTGTCTCTCTGAGTCTCTGACTCTTTGTCATCTTCAATAGCAGACTTCTTTCAGTCTCTCAATGAGACACACACCCACTCCCACTTTCATTTTTTTCCACATATGCTGTTCCCTCTCTCTGCAACACTTTTCCCTGAACTCTTCATTCAGCTGACCCCTACTCAACTTCAAGTCTCAACTTAAACATCTTTTCTTCTGGTAACCATCCCTGGCTCTCTGTGCTGGCCTGTTTCCCTCTTATACATTCCTGTAGCATTAAGACCTGCCATTCAAAACTCAAGTCCCATCTGTAATTATGTATCTAACGCCTGTCTTCCCCCCATCAAGTGTAAGCTCCCTGAGGGTCCAGACCTTTCGTATCTTGTTCACCATTGTATCCCCAGCACCTACTGTGCCTGGTGCTTAGTAGGTTCTCAACAAATGCTTATTGAGGAAATGCTGAAGGTAAGTCTTCAGGGTTCTTTTGATAGTTTTTATTCTGAATTAATTTCAAACTTACAGAGAGGTTTAGGCATCAGAGTACCTAGAATTCTTGTACGCTATTTACCTAGATTCATCACATTTGCTTTTTTCACATTTGCTTTATTATTTTCTTTCTTTCTTTCTTTCTTTCTTTTTTTTTGGCTGCTCCCATGGCATGTGGAAGTCCCGGGCCAGGGATTGAATCTGAGCCACAGCGGTGACAACGCCAAATCCTTAACCACTAGACCACCAGGGAACTCTTGCTTTAGTGTTTTCTTTTTATGTAAATTTACACTTTTTTTCTGAACCATTTCGGTACGTTTCAGACATCATACTCCTTTTCCTGTAAAGCCAATAGTATTTCCTAAGAATAAGGCTATTTCCTTAAATAATACCCAATAGCTATCAAAATAATAAAAATTAACAAAAATACATGAGCTCTAATTCAATTTTTTTTCTTTTCTTTTTCTTTTTCTTTTTTTTTTTTTTGGCTGTGCTTGCAACATGTGGAAGTTCCCAGGCCAGGGATCGAAGCCATGCCACCACTGTAATCGAGTCACAGTGATGAAAACAGCTGGATCCTTAACCTGCAGAGCCACAAGGGAACTCCTAATTTTTTTTTTTTTTTAAGAGAAGTAGAAAGTACTGAGAAAGGACTTCAGTCCGGGATTAAGTGCGTGCATCACAGGGTCTCTCTCTCCCCTTCCCCTCTCTCTCCCCTTGTTCAGGAGTTTATTCAAAAGCTGAAGCTGCAGTGGGGAAGGCCGTGCCCTGCTGAGCGTGTCTGTTGTTCCCTCACTGCCCCCACCGGCAGCAGCAGCTTCGCCGCACCCACATCCATACCTCCCCTCGGTCCTGTCTCTGGAGGCTGCAACGCCCCTGAACAGGATCACTTTGTTCCAAGAGGTCCAGGACGGAGGTGGAAGCCCCGTTCACCGGAAGTGGAAGTTGGAAGGAAAGGTGAGGTCCAGGAAGTGGGACGATGGCTCCTGGGACCCAGAATCTTGCATCGGCATTTCATGCATGTGTGAAGAAGAAGACAAGCTGCAGGGGTGGAGTAAGATTTGCACACCTTGGGTCCTGGGGCCCTCCTGCTCAGCTGAGTGGAATACCAAATGAGGGTGTCTTCGAGTTGCACTTCACCGCAGCCAGGCAATCGACAGGAGAAGCAGCGAGCGAGACCGACAGACTGTCAGTGGCAAAATGAACTGTCACCTCCCATTTTTCAGAGGCACGGCGGGATGAATTGCAGCCTTGAACCGTGCGGCCCACTGCTGATTGAGTTCCGCTGTCTTAGAACCCCTTCGAACAAGGCGAGTTCATTTCAGACTGACGTCCCACCGCTTATCAATTTAGGAGCCAGTAAAATTAACCGCTTCGGAGCTGATTTGCTCCCTCCCCCTGCTTGGATCCCGCATCCTGAAAGGTCACCGAATAAATCTTCCTGGGTCCTCCTAGCATAACGTGCAGCTTAGAAACAGGGTCTCAGAAGAGGAGACTGAGCCCAGGACTGAAAGTTTGCCAGCCCCGCTCATAGTCACTGGTCCATAGCAGTGGTGTGACAAGGTAGGCCTCGGCCAGCTCTGTCTGCTCCTGCCAGATCAGCTTCTGCTCCCAAGAGATCTAAAGCTGGGTGGAGTTGAGTGGCTGAGAATGAAGGTGCCACAGGAGACCTCCTGGTCTCTGGACAGGGACCTCTATCCAGTGCTTAGTTTCACACCTGCTTTGGACTGAATGTGTGTGCTCATCCCCATTCTTAGGTTGAGACCCTAATCCTCAATGTAATGGTATTTGAAGTGGGTGTTTGGGAGGTAATTATGGTTAGATTAGGTCATGAGGTTGGGGCCCCCATAAGGGAACTGATGCCCTTATTTAAAAAGAAAGAAAGAAAGAAAGAATAGAAACAGATCTTTTGTTCTTGGCCCTGTGAGGAGACAGCAAGGAGAAGGCAGCCATCCGTAAACCAGGAAGAAACTCTTACCAGGAACCTGACAGTGCTGGCACTCTGACCTTAGACTTCCAGCCTCCAGAACTGTGAGAAACAAATATTTGTTGTTTATGCCACCTAGTCTATGGTATTTTGTTATAGCAGCCCGAACTAAGTAAGCATCTTCAGGTGCTGGATAAATGTCTGTTAAACCAAAGAAGACTTAATTGCTTTAGCATCAGTAAGTGGTTTGCAAGGCCAGGAAAAAAGGATGTTTGTACATCTTCAGTGTCACAGCTATTCATTGGGCCCCAGCCAGTGCTAGAAACCCACCGGCAAGTTGAAATGCAGCAGAGCAGAGTCCTCTGTCTCCAGAAGAAAAAGTGCCTTATGCGTAGCCCCCCCTCCCCGCGCCACACACACACACACACACACACACACACACACACCCTCTTCTGCTCCTAGAGGCCTGTCCAGTAAGTCTAATTAGCAAATCTTAGGGCTTCTCCTCTCCTCTGTATCTAGGGCCAAGGGGTTTCATCAATACTCTTTTGAACCTCTTCTCATCTCAGGAGACAGTGGCAATGTTTGTTTCTGGAGATACAACTGAAATGCGCTCAGGGTGATTTTAAAGTACTAAGGTGGTTTAAGGTGAAGGCCAGTCGATGTCTGCGCCCCAGCCAACATCCGCCAGCAGGTCAGATTAGTGGTCTCTGCTGCCCAAAGAGAATGTGTTCGCATTCCTGTTCTCACCCTAGTGATTTATTTCTGTGTTATCACTGGGGACTTTTGGTCTTACACCTGGAGTGAGAAGACTAGTTTTCAAAACTGGCTCTACCTTCTAGCTAAAGGACTCGTGTGAATTACTTCACTTATCTAAACCTCATCGCCCCCATCTGTAAACTCACACAATTGTTAAAATGTTCGAGTAACATCGTGTATGTGAAAGACTTAGGAAACTACAAAGTTGGGTATGGACCTTCGGGTTTATTCACTTTAGTCTTGGCAGCAAAAGAAAAAGATGAGAATAAATGCCATATTGACCCAACAATTCCCCTTCTAGGAATCTGTCCCACAAAAATGCGCTGCTCTACAAAAGGATGTTTGTGTGAGGAATGTCACTACAGCTTGTTAAAATTGGAGATTGGAGTTCCCGTCGTGGCTCAGTGGTTAATGAATCCGACTAGGAACCATGAGGTTGTAGGTTCGATCCCTGGCCTCGCTCAGTGGGTTAAGGATCCGGTTTTGCCGTGAGCTGTGGTGTAGGTTGCAGATGTGGCTCGGATCCCACGTTGCTGTGGCTGTGGCAAAGGCCGGCAGCTACAGCTCCTGTTAGACCCCTAGCCTGGAAACCTCCATATTCCGCGGGTGCAGCCCTAGATAAGGCAAAAAAGACAAAAAAAAAGAAAAGAAGAAAAATTGGAGATAACCTAAAAATTGTCAGTAGAGGATTGGGTAAACTCTGATGCATATATACTATGGAACATGGTGCAGTAGTAAGTATAGTAAGATAAAGTAAGTAAAAACTCTTGCGCTTGTGATAGTCATGCATCAGTGTCAACTTACATAAATTAACAGGTGTGGTTATCACATCATTAGATACTTGAGTGTCCATTAGGTACTTGAATCATGTGCGATAGAGAAATACTTTCAGCTAAGCCTTAGAGAAATTAACCTAAGCTTTAAACAAAATGGCACGGACAAGGAGAGCAGGCTTGTGACTGCCAGGGAGAGGGCGGGAGGGAGTGGGATGGACAGCGAGTTTGGGGTTAGTGGATGCAAACAGTTACATTTGGAGTGGATAAGCCGTGAGGTCCTACTGTACAGCATGAGGACCCACGTCTAGTCTCTTGAGTTGGAACATGATGGAACATAGTATGAAAAAAAAAATGTACATATGTGTGTGACTGGGTCACTTTGCTGTACCACAGAAATTGAAGAAACATTATAAATCAACTATATTTTAATAAGATAAATAAATAAGTAAATCAAAATGGAATCATCCCATACGCAATAGTTGTCTCTCCAGTTGCTATATCCTGCTATATCCTATATCTTCCTATGCCAGTCCATTTTTACTTTTATAATTTAAAAAAATTGACGTAATAAGATATAGGCCATGGATTATTAAGATCGCTCTCCAGGTTAACTGTCGAGAAAAGAAAGGAGATTTGTGGGTAGCCGACGTGTGTTTTCAGGAATACAAACCTATAATATTCTAGCCGGGTAAGAGCAGCCACTGCTTACAAGTTGAAACCCAAGAATCAGGTGTCCAGCAGTCTTGTCCCAGCTCTGCGATTAACTTACAACATGACATCAGCTGAATCACTTACCTGGGCCCCAGTTTCCACATCCAGAAAATGAGAGTGTTCAAGTGCATGTTCTCTAAGGTCCCTTCAAGCTGAAAATTCAATGGTTCTATGAAATCACTTTTCAAAGATTCAATAAAGGATGTTTATATATAATAAGAGTCTCTGGTCATTTCTGGCACTAACAGGGAGACTTTAACAAGATCTTAACTACTCCACTTACATCCAGAGCAGTACACTAAGAATATATATATTTTTTAATTTAAACAGAAAGGCTTTGCTCTACAGGAACCTACACTTTTAAAAAGAAAATGAATAAGACATTTGAATGGATAGAAATGCAGGAGCATCGAGTTTTACAAAAGGAATGTAGAGTAAGATGGTTGTGGTAGATCAATGGAACTCAAATTTTTGTTCCTAGAAGCCCTTAGGTTCCTCAGAGGGGCTCCAAAGCTGGGTCCAGGATAGGGATAGAGGGTAAGGAGGGTGCTGCCTCCTCCCCGCACCACCCCAGTTAATCGAACTAGTTCTGTGTTCCTCTGTATCATACATCTAGGGAATCTAAGACTTCCTTTTTTTTTTTTGGCTTTTTAGGACCACACCTATGGCATATGGAGCTTCCCAGACTAGGGGTCCACACCACAACAGTGACCTGAGCCACAGCAATGACAATGCCAGATCCTTAACCTGCTGAGCCACCAAGGAACTCCTATCTTGTCCTGACTTACATTTATTGGTTATTGGTAAAGAACTTTTAAAAAAAATGCATCTATGGCCTTTTGTATCACTACTTCTATCAATTCTAGGTCTCTCCTTACCTATTTTTTGGGGGGGGTATTTGTCCTTTTTTTTTTTCTATAGGCTTTTAAGAACTCTCCTCTTTTTTTCTTTTTAGGGCCACACTTGCAGCATACGGAAGTTCCCAGGCTAGGGGTCCAATGGGAGCTACAGCTGCCGGCCTACACCACAGCCACAGCAAGGCGGATTCAAGCCGCATCTGCGACCTATACCACAGCTCACAGCAACACCGGATCCCCGACCCACTGAGCGAGGCCAGGGATCGAACCCGCAACCTCATGGTTACTAGTCAGATTCATTTTCTGCTGTGCCACAACGAGAACTCCAAGAACTCTTTCTATAGTAAAAGTATTAACCCATTAACCAAAGACCATTTTCGAAATGTCAGACTTTGCCAGGAACCAGCCCTGATCTGATTACCCCAGCTGAGGCTCTCTTGGTTTGGTTCCCCTTCAATACTTATACGCATTGGGTTAGTTCCAAATATATTCAGCTTTATTCAGTGCGTGCACAGACATGGGTTGCTTTTGTTTTTTTACCACACTTCCAGCAGCAGGATTGGGTTTGTCTGTCAGGGAGACAGGACCACTAGAGACCTCTCAGATGTCAAGGACAGACAAACACCCGTGGTCTGGGATCTGGAGAGGAAAGTGCAGAGGCCAGAAAGTGGGTGGTCTCCCTTGTTTAAGAGCATGATAAG
This sequence comes from Catagonus wagneri, assembly GCA_004024745.2. NCBI lineage: Eukaryota > Metazoa > Chordata > Mammalia > Artiodactyla > Tayassuidae > Catagonus > Catagonus wagneri. The sequence continues at coordinate 9,981,770 of PVHT020001179.1, read as the reverse complement.
GGTCTAAGCACCGTGAAGTCCGTTAGCAAGATGGGGTGGAGCAATCAGATCCCAGAGGACAGGAGTCTGCTGTTCAGGAAGACATTTATGGTCACGTCACAAATAACAAAGCACATCTAAATGGCCCTGATCTTCTTTTATACTTCCTGCCTAGGTAGGGAGGATGTGGTCTCGGGAGCCAGTGCTGCAGATATGAATAAAAGGCTTTAGCTGCTTAAGGAAGTGTTATATAAAAAAGCAGCTGCATTTAAGTCCTTAATTTATAATTTCTGGTTCTAGGTTTTTGTTGTTGTTGTTGTTGTTTGTCTTTTTAGGGCCGTACCCAAGGCATATGGAAGTTCCCAAGCCAGGGGGTCGAATTGGAACTGCAGCTGCCGGCCTACATCACAGCCCCAGCAACACCAGATCCGAGCTGTGTCTGCAGCCTACACTGCAGCTCAGAGCAATGCCGGATCCTTAACCCGCCGTGTGAGGCCAGGGATCAAATCTGCGTCCTCTTGGATACCAGCCGGGTTTGTTTCTGCTGAACCACAAAAGGAGCTCCCTGGTTCTAGATGTTTAATTTGGTCTTATGTGTTACCGGATATATTTACAGCAGTTGTGCAGATTCTCTAAATAGCTTACCCCATACTCACCCTTCTTTATTTCTAGCAGAGCTGCCTCTCATGATAGAAGCTGAAAATACCAGGTTCTTGCTTTCTCAGGTTCACTTGAAGCTACAGAGGTTCACGTGAGCCAGTTCCTGCCAGTGAGAGGTAAGAGGAAGATGGCACTAGGAGATGTATGGGGACATTTTTCTTCTAATTAAAAGGATGAGCACACACATACAAAGATAAACATGAGGCTCCTGCGCCCTTTTCCTTCATGCCTGCGAACATAGTTGTATAAGTACATGATTTCTTCAGCTAAAGCAACCATGCCACGCGTTAGCTCTAAAGCCCAAGAGCCAGTGCTGCAGGGAAAGAAACACAAGGATGAAAGTCTGGTCAGTTGTGGTATTTTTCAGCCAAGGAACCAAAGTAGGGCGTGTACACTTATTTGGTGAGATAGTGAAAACGGCGATGGAGGCTTTTTGTTAAGTATTCTTGTTACCTGCTTCTGAAAGCAATTTGATACACTCAAAAAATGCAAAAAGATATAGAAACTGGAATTGTAAGTGTATAAAATATGTAAGGACCGGGTGAAATCATGACTGATATCAGGATAATTCTTTTTTTTTTTTAATGAATTTTGTTTTAACAATTCAAATATCAGTCACGACAGTTATTAATGCTGCTCACTAAATACTTCTTTCTTCTCTCTCTCTCTCTCTCTCTTTTTTACGGTGGCACCTAGGGCAGAAAGAAGGTCCCAGGCTAGGGGTCCAAACAAAGCTGCAGCAGCAGGCCTATGCCACAGCCACAGCAACACTGGATCTGAGCTATGCGATGGCTTGCAGGAACACCAGATCCTTAACCCACTGAACAAAGCCAGGGATCAAACCCGAGTCCTCACGGAGACAACATCAGGTCCTTAACCCACCGAGCCACAATGGCCACTCCCAATACTATGATCATTCTACAGAGAGGTGGGGAAAGGGGGTATAGGACTCACTTCTGGACATTCTGATTTCATTGGTCTGGGTAGGACCCAAACATTGGTATTAAAAAAAAAAGCCCTTCAGGTGATTCTAATATGCACAGTTTTGAGGACGTCTGATCTAGTCCAACTCTTTATCTTATATTTAGGGAAACTGAAAATATAGCAGTGTGATTGGTAGAAACCATATACTGCACAAGTAAGCCAAGAGAGGATTGTGCAAAAGTCTTCAAGGTCATTTCTCCCACTTACCTCAGCCCCACTGGATATCCAGCATCTTCTAACCCCTGTCTGCAGCGAGCCCTCAATATTCCACCCTCCAGGGCAAGGCCCTGTATCCTTCCCAAAAGGCCCCTATCCAGGTCAGAACACTCATTCCCTCAGGGATCTGCCAGGCAAACTAATCTTAAATGAATTCTAGCTCAGGTGTTAATGAGAGATAATGGCTTAATGCATTAGTCCTCCCAGATAACGCTGTCATTTTAATAGAAATCTTTAAATACCTAACCCAAAGGAACAGCCTGAAAAGTGCAGAGACTGCAAATGCCTGGCACCTTTGCCCCCTCTCTGTCCCTAGAAGACATCTCCAAATTGTAACTGAGGTTTTCCAAGAAGTCCACAGGGCTCTGGACAGCCCCTCCCAAAGGGAGTTACCTCGTCAAGTGAGACCTATATGCCACTGTATTGTCAGACAAATACTTGTCCAGGAATATGGAGACTTGAATCCTATTTTGGGGCTTTGACATTACCTGGACATATGGCCTTAAACAAATATTTCCGTTTTTTTTTTTTTTTTTTTTTTTTTTTGCCTTACCTAGGGCCACACCCACAGCATATGGAGGTTCCCAGGCTAGGGGTCTAACAGGAGCTGTAGCTGCCGGCCACAGCCACAGCCACAGCCACAGCAACGCGGGATCCTAGCCGCGTCTGCAACCTACACCACAGCTCACGGCAACGCCGGATCCTTAACCCACTGAGCAAGGCCAGGGATCGAACCCGCAACCTCATGGTTCCTAGTCGGATTCATTAACCACTGAGCCACAAACACTCCCTTAAATAAATATTTCTGGGTCTCGGTGCCCTTATGCATAAAATGGCATTAGAACGGGGCTTCTCCAATGAGTAAACAGTTCATGATCTGCCAGAGACTCTCAAAGCCAGACCTGATAGCTCTCCAAGCCGACGGCTGCTACCACGTCCCCTCTTCCCTTTATTTCCCACCAGGGAAGGAAATTCACCAGAAACAGGGTCACCACCTTCCCAGTTCTATTTGGGGACTTTCCTGTCCCTAAAAGGCCCCGGGGGGATATAAGGTGAAACCAGCATTGGGGGCAACTGCTTAAGAAGCCAAATCTTGTGACACTGGGAGCTCAATCATGTGGATCAAGGAACCCAAGAGTGGCCCAGCAGAGAGTATTCAATCAGCCAGAGGGGTCAAGTCTCTCGGCGAGTGAGTCAGGAATGGGTGTGACAGGTCCAGAAGACACATCAAGTGGGGAAAAAATCAGGTGTGCAGATAACGTTTTGTAAATGCCTTTCTGATTCTCAATGCTCCACGAAGAAATCTCAGAGATTAAATTAAGCTGTTAACCCTCTAGGCGCTCCTGTCGTTTATTGTTAAGGAATTAATAGGAATGTGGGAATGCAGATGGCCTGGCTGTCAGCTCGGAGAGGCGATTTTTCTGATCTCCACGGACGTTTCCAGCATCTTTCATTAAGCGCTCATGTACCAATTTGTCATTTTAACCGAGCAGGAAAGAAACTCCCACTGAACTCCCTGGCTCAGGTGCTGGGAGTGAAATCCTCCCCCAACAAGTCCTCCAGGGTTGCGTCCACCGGGAGGCTCCGGCTCCCGGCCTCTGGTGGAGGTGGGGTGGGGCGGAGCCACTCCTGGAAGGAAGTCAGGATCCCCAAACCCCGCACAGGTTTCAGGGGATTGCGGGAGAGCCTGCTCTAGCGATCCTGAACAGAGCAGAGATGTAAAGAAACTTGAAATTTCTACTTGCTCAAGCCAAGTGCTCCAGGACGCAGGTAAAGTGCTCAACGAGGGGAGGCGCCACCTACAGGAAAGAGGAAGACCTGCAACCTAGAATTCAACCGCTCCTTGGCAGGGACTGTCGGGGCACCCCCCCCCCCCCGCCCCCGCCTCAGCCTCTGACAATTTATCGAATGCTTAACACTTTTCCCGTGCCAGACACTGTCCTGAGCGTTTGCTATAATGCATCAACTCTTTTAAACTTCACAACAACCCTGTAAGGTGGGTGTGATTGTCATCCTCGTTTTGTAGAATAGAAAGCTACAGCTCCAGGAGAGTAAATTACCCAAAGTCACACGGTTAATAAGTGGGAGGCAGGGATCCCAACCAAACCTCAGAGTGGGGCTCAGAGCCTAGATGCTCAACAGGCATCCGCCTCAGGACAGCGTGGTGGAATAAAGTCAGTCACAACTTCCCTATGATTCGCAGTGTCAAGTGTTTAACTCAGCGGGCCTTCAATTCTGCACCTTGGGATTCTCATATTTTTAAGCACCTGGAGAGAAAATTGTTGCTAAGGTAATCATAATGTGTAATTAGAAAAAAAAGGGGGGTGGTAGGGATGTTAGAAATTGTAGCGCTCTTCTTCACTTTTTTTATTTTTTACTTATTTATTTATTTATTTTTTGTCTTTTTAGGGCCACACCCACGGCATATGGAGGTTTGCAGGCTAGGGAGTGAATAGGAGCTATAGCCACTGGCCTTCACCACAGCTACAGCAATGCCAGATCCGAGCAGCATCTGCGACCTACACCACAGCTCATGGCAATACTGGATGGCCAGGGACTGAATCTGCATCCTCATGGATGCCAGTCACATTCATTTCCGCTGAGCCACGACAAGAACTCCATCTTCTTGGTTTATAGATGAGAATCAGAGAGATAAGGAACCCAACCATGGTTACATTCCTAGTAACAAGGCAAGAATCAGAACCCAGATCTCCTGACTCCTAACTTATACTTCCCCCCCATACTACACTCCCTCTTTAATCAGCCATAGCCAGGACAGGCTCTATATTTGGAAGAAGGCTAATCACACACATTTGTGGCTTCAGAAGCTCCAAGTCCACTCTCCGACCAAAATATGCTTTTTGTTTTTATAACCTGGTGGCTTTTATCTGAAATCCCACCGTTAGTGGCTCATTTCTTTCACTAAGACTTTGACTTTACCCTGTCATTATCAATAAGGCTTTTAATGATGGGTGCCGTTTCATACGTATGTGATTGTGTTCTAAAGCAGTGTTACTCAAAGTGTGCATCAGAAGCTTCGATGTCATCTGCATATTGTTAGAATCGCAAGTCCTGGGTTCCAGACCTACCTAGGTTCTCAAACTTCAGTGAGTGTGCTTAATTGTCACCTGATGAGCCTATAAAAACACAGTTTCCTGGAGTTCCCGTCGTGGCTCAGTGGTTAATGAATTCAACTAGGAACCATGAGGTTGCGGGTTCGATCCCTGGCCTTGCTCAGTGGGTTAAGGATCCGGCGTTGCCGTGAGCTGTGGTGTAGGTCGCAGACATGGCTCGGATCCCGCGTTGCTGTGGCTCTGGCGAAGGCCGGCAGCTGCAGCTCCTGTTAGACCCCTAGCCTGGGAAGCTCCATATGCCGCGAGTGAGGCCCTAGATAAGGCAAAAAGACAAATAAATAAATAAATAAATAAAAACACAATTTCCTGAGACAATCCTTCCCACCCCATACCCAGAGATTCTAATTTAGGAAGTCTGGGGGAGGGGCCCAGTAATTAGCATCTCTAACAAACTCTCAGCGGGTGTAGGTGCTGACGATCTGGAGACTGTGGTTTTGGTAGCACCTAAAAAGTTCCCAATAGCAGGTATTGAGAGGGCAAAAGAAGAATAAGCACCCTGGGGTAAAAAGAGAGAGAAAAATTATTATCAAGGGTGAAACAGTACAGAACATGGAAGCTTGAAGTAAAAGACTGCTGAAGAGAGTTCCCGCTATGGTGCTGTGGGTTAAGGATCTGGTGTTGCTGCAGCCGTGGTGCAGGTTGCATCTGTGACTTGGATTCAGGCCTTAGCCTGGGAACTTCCATATGCCATGGGGCAGCCAAAAAACAAAATGGAACAAAAAAACTGCTGCGGGTGTAGATTTACAATTGTGTCTCTCTTTCCATTTGAATAAGTTCAAATATTAAAATCATTAAGTGATTTAATACAATGTGTAAATGTGTGTAAACTGAATTTATCTAGCCATGGTAAAGTCTATTCTGGCCTCGCCTTTTGCTGAGCCCTGCCTCTCAGTTACAAATGGAAATCTTCCCAGTCCCCTCTGACCATCAGTTAGCTCTCCAATTTCATTCCAGAGTTAACAGCACTGGCAGCAGCAGACAAAGCTGGCCTGATGGCAGGAATACTGTTCCCTGATGGTATCAGAACCTCTTTTGTATTTATGTTTGCTCTGTGACTGTCACTTGTATACAATCACATAGAGACTCTGATATTAAGACTTGGGCTACAAATCACCCCCATGGCACAGGTCCAGTGGAAAAGCAAAAGGGGCTTCAGTGGCAACCAGATATCAAACACGTATTACATTGCCCTTGTACCAAAATAGACATCTTTAAGAAATCATGTCTTCTGGTCCTCCTTTGCTATACTTCAGGTAATATGGTACCCAGAGGAACCCAGACAGATAACTATCTCTTCTGTTAGTAAATACCGCTTGTGAAGGAAACTCCATAACCTCCCTCTGGTGGAGTGTATTATTGTTCAGCAAATATTCACTCTGATCTATGTCCTTCCATGGGGAGGGAGAAACTTCTCCATTGCACAGATGATGGATTTAGCCACGTGACTTGCTTTGGCCAATGGAATGTAAGCAGAGATTTTAATTCGACTTGCTCGGCTTGGCTCGGCTCAGCTTGGCCTTTACCATTTCCTTTTTTTTTTTTTTTTTGCTTTTTTTGCTTTTTTAGGGCCGCACCCGCGACATATGGAGGTTCCCAGGCTAGGGGTCCAAACAGAGCTACAGCTTCCAGCCTGCACCATAGCCACGGCAATGCCAGATCTGAGCCGCGTCTGCGACCTACACCACAGCTCACGGCAACGCCGGATCCTTAACCCGCTGAGCTAGGCCAGGGATCGAACCTGCAACCTTATGGTTCCTAGTCGGATTCGTTTCTGCTGCACCGTGACGGGAACTCCAGGCCTTTACCATTTCTGTCCATGGCCACTAGAAGAGCATTGCCCCTGTCATTTCGGCTTGGGTTCCAGGACAAGAAAGCCCACCAAGTGGACCTGAATAAGATTCACAACCTGGAACGGAGGCACTGTAGCCCATCTGCAGACCTCTAAGCAAGAAACAAATGTTGTACCCCCTGAGACTGTAGGATATTTTTTATACAGGACTATTTAGTAAAGTTGACTGATACACTCCCTCAGGTACCTACCTGTTCCTCTGATCTACCAGGAAGTTTTTCACCATATCTGACCTGAATCCCTCATACATTAAGGTAAAGATCCATTCCATCTGCAGCCCAAACAAGGGGTCACTGGTTTACATCCTGGATTCTAAATGTCCAAGAAATGTAGCTTGATTTGTTTAATATCTATTTGGGCTACAAAAATAGAAATGCACTCAGGGGATTGTTTTACAAACTATTGTTTATACTTGTCCTTATTGGAGCTATTGAGGGTAAGTTCCCAAGAAGTGATCAGATCCTTCAGAAGCCAGAGAGTGAGAGTTTAGGGACCTGATTAAAATACTGTAGAATTCTCTCATTTTCTCTCAGCTCTTTCTTAACACTTATAATGGTATGCAATGAGTTTATTTATTTTTGCCTATTTTCTTTTTTTATTTGTTTGTCTCCTCCACTAGAAATTGTTTCCATCTGGTCAGGGACAGTGTTTATCATGCTTATCCTCCAGTTCTCAGAAGACTCTGGCATTTAACGGTAGCTCAAAAAATATCTCTTGAATAAATAAATAAATTCTAATTAGGCATGTCATTAGACCAGATAAGGGGAAAACAATGAAAAAAGTATAAGCTCTGTAATCTAAAAATCTGGCTGCATGGGAATTCCCTGGTAGCTGAGTGGATTAAGGATCTGGTGTTGTCACTGCTGTGGCTCTGGTTACTTCTGTGGCAAGAGGTTCCATCCCTGGCCCAGGAAATTCTCATGCTGCAAGCCAAAAATTTAAAAATCTGGCTACAACATTATATAATCTTGGTGCAATGGGCACCTAATTATGAAAAACTTTGAATAACAGTAATAATACTAAGTCAATGGGGAGTCATGGAAGAATTTTGAGCTGGGGAAGGATATAATCAAGACAGCATCTTGGGTGAATGGATTAAGAAGATGTGGTTCATATATGCAATGGAATACTACTCAACCATAAAAAATACGAAATAGTTCCTGCTGTATAGCAATGGAAACTATATCTAGTCTCTTATAATGGTGCATGATGGAGGATAATGTGAGAAAGAGAATGTGTGTATATACACACACACACACGTACACACATATATGTGACTGGGTCACTTTGCTGTATAGTAGAAAATTGACAGAACACTGTAAATCAACTGTAATGGAAAAAACAAAAATCATTTTAAAAAAAGAATGAAGTAGTGCCATTTGCAGCCACATGGATTGCAACTAGAAATATCGTATTAAGTGAAATACATCAGAAAGACAAATACCATATGATATCACTTATATGTGGAATCTAAAATATGGTTCAAATGAACCTATCTACAGAACAGAAACAGACTCACAAACATAGAGTTGTGGTTGCCAAGGAGGAATGGGGAGGGAGTAGATGGAGTTTGGGGTTAGTAGATGCAAACTATTACATTTAGAATGGATAAGCAATGAGGTCCTACTGTACAGCACAGGGACTTTTATCCAATCTCTTGGAATAGACCACGATGGAAGATAATATAAGAAAAGGAATGTATCTATATGTATGACTGTGTCACGTTGCTGTACGACAGAAACTGGCACAACATTGTAAATCAACAATACTTCAATCAAATAATACTTTAAAAAAAAAAAAAAGCGGCATCGTGGGATGATGTATCTAATTGCCATATTCAGAGCTGGTTTAGCAAAGAGACCAGGGAGGAGGAAATTTCAAAGTGAGGCGATAAGGGCCTGGAGTGTGGGGTGGCAGTGGAAATTAAAAGAAGTGAAATTGGGATGGAACCCCATCATCAGCTGGGAAAAGGAGGCAGCAGACAGAGAGTGTCCTTAGAGCTAAAAGAACAGAAGTGGGAGTTCCTGTGCATGGCGCAGAGGAGACGAATCCAACTAGGAACCATGAGACTGCGAGTTCGATCCCTGGCCTCGCTCAGTGGGTTAAGGATCCGTCGTTGCCATGAGCTGTGGTGAAGGTTGCAGATGCGGCTCGGATCCCACGTTGCTGTTGCTGTGGCTGTGGCGAAGGCCGGCGACTACAGCTCCGATTGGACCCCTAGCCTGGGAACCTCCATGTGCCACAGGTGCGGCCATAAAAAAAGGACAAAAAGACAAAAACAAAAAACAAACAAACAAAACAAAACAAAACGAAAAACGGAAGTGCTCCTAACCTAGACGTAGACATTTGGAGAAGAGGCCCTTTATGTTTGGGTGAGATGATGGGTTCATTTAGACATGTGGAATGTTAGAGAGTGGCTGGTTATCAAGTGACAACACCCAACTTGTAGTTAGAAATTCAGGGGTGCATCTTGAGAGACAGAGAGGAGACATCAGACCTGGAAAACTCCCAGTGGACATTAGACTCGCGGCGGTGATGGTGTAGATGAGAAAAGCCAAAGACTGAAGCCAGCCTTGAAGACTGACTAACTAGTATGTGGGGTGGGACGGTGAGGAGTGGCTGGGAAAAAGGATAGAGCAGGATCAGCAAAGTGTCTCAGAATCAAAATTGGGGAGGTGGGAGGAGCTGGAGAATATTTTGATGTCCAGCCCTGTCTTGCGGGGGAACGGTGTTAGCTGTCGATCTTTGTGAAGCCTCCTTTCAGACCAGAGGGAAACATCCTTCAACTTGACTCCTTTACCTCCAACCACCTGGGTGGCTGGGGGCCCTGAGGCTCTGCGAGCCTTTGAAGAAAAAAATCCGGGGAAAGGGAAATGGAGAAAAAATAACCAATAACAACAAGCCTTGTTTTTTTTCTACTTCGTATGCAGGAAACAATCCAGGGCTGTAGCTGGTGCTATGATGGGTGTATTCTGGTTGTTCAAAAGGTCATCTGGCACAGAGACAGGCTAAATTATGGCTGGAGTGTATGAATCTGAGGAGGTTCTCCATTAACATTTATTAGGAATTGTCATCGCTTCAACTTGAATGGGCCCCAGATGTGGAAACCCCAGCTGCCCCAGACTTCTTTTCCAGGCTGCAATCTCTCCTCTGATTTATTGTTATTAAACATGACCAGATTTTGTAGAGGAGAAAATTGAAGAAAGCAACACACACACGGGGAACTGTTGGGTGGAGGCTGCCAAGAGAAACAAACCATTTTGTTCTATCTGGTGACAGTAGAACACATGGAGACACAAACCATAGTGCCTCTTTCCTAAATCAAAACCATGCAGGCCTGAACCTCTGGGCATCTGTTCTTCACCCTGAGGGTGAGCCAGGGGCAGTTGAAGGTAATGAGAAATGCTAAGAATAGACTGTGCTTAAAATTCTAGAAGCCACAGTAGGGACCCTCTTCCTCAAAATGTATTACTTTCCTTGGGAGTTCTCACCGTGGCTCAGTGGTTAATTTAGCCAACTAGTATCCATGAGGATGCAGGTTCGATCCCTGGCCTCGATCAGTGGGTGATGGATTCGGCGTTGCCGTGAGCTGTGGTCTAGATCACAGTGCAGCTTGGATCCCACGTTGGTGTGGCTGTGGTATAAGCCCGCAGCTGCGGCTCCAGTTAGATCCCTGGCCCGGGAACCTACATATGTCACAGGTATGACCCTAAAAAGACAAGACAAAAAAAAAAAATGCATTACCTTCCAGGACAGACGACTTGCTGGGAGTCAGTCACACCCTCCTGATAGGAGCTCATTTTTCCTATCGATAATATTTACTCATCCACTGTGTAATGATTATGAGGGATCCCAAGAAGTCAAAGTTAGAGCCTTCGTTTATTCACTCATTCCACATAATTTTATCAAGCATGTACTATGTTGTGGGTGTTGAGGAAGTATCAGCAAAGCAGAGACAAAGTCCAAGATCTACTGAATCCAAAATTGCCTTGTAATCCCTAAATGGTTATTCTGCCCATTGAAGTTGCAGAAGCATTAGCCTGAGATGCCAGGATGGGAATGATTTCTTGCAATGAGCCACCAAGGACCTGTGCTGGGTGACCTCTTTCCCCTTCCAAATCCTCTCTCCATCCTTTGCTCCCCTTTCTCAGCACTGGTGCTGGGAAGTGACCTTTACGAAATGTTTCTTAAAGAGGAAAATCTTCCTGGTCTTCTGCCTTCTCATTGGGTTCAGCCAATGGTCAGTGCTCAAGAAACAGCAACTGTGGAGTTCTTTCGTGGCTCAGTGATTAACGAACCCGACTAGGATCCATGAGGCTACGGGTTCGATCCCTGGCCTCGCTCAGCGGGTTAAGGATCCGGTGTGGCTGCGAGCTTTGGTGTAATTTGCAGCTGCGGCTCGGATCTGGCATTGCTGTGGCTGTGGTGTAGGCCAGCGGCTACAGCTCCAATTTGACCCCTAGCCTGGGAACCTCCATATGCTGCAGATGCGGCCCTTAAGAAAGGAGAAAAAGAAGAAGAGAAGGAAAGAGAGAGTTTACTGGAAGTTTTTTAAGGAGAAAGAAGACAAATTTATATCATGCAGCAAGACACTGGAGAAGACTGAAGGTAGGGGGAGTGTGAGATGGGGGGTCCTTATTTCCCCAGGTACCTGCCAGCTGACCGTCAGGTGGGCAGTGGCTGTTTTCTCAACTGAAAGCCGGACTCCTGCGGGCACCCTTCCTGCAGCACCCTCCAGATTTTGGGGGATATTCCTTCCCTAACACTTCATGCCTAGAGTGGTACTAGTTCCCCGTCAGTCCAACTTCACCACCCTGTGACTGTCTCTGAACCCTGCCTGTATCCTTATAAATATTTCTTTTTTTTTGTCTTTTTTTAGGGCCTCACCCACGGCATATGGAGGTTCCCAGGCTAGGGGTCCAATCGGAGCTGTAGACACCAGCCTACACCACAGCCACAGCAACACAGGATCCGAGCTTTGTCTGTGACCTGCACCACAGCTCACGGCAACACCGGATCCTTAATTTACTGATTGAGGCCAGGGATCGAACCTGTGTCCTAATGGATGCTAGTCGGGTTCCTTAACTGCTGAGCCACAGCAGGAACTCCTAAATATTTCTTTTTTTTTTCTTTTTTCCTTTTTATGGCCTCACCCGCAGGATATGGAGATTTCCAGGCTAGGGGTCTAATCAAAGCTACAGCTGCCAGTCTACGCCACAGCCACAGCAATGCCAGATCCTAGCCACATCTGCGACCTACACCACAGCTCACGGCAATGCCAGATCGTTAACCCACTGAGCAAGGCCAGGGATCGAACCTGCAACCTCATGGTTCCTAGTCAGATTCGTTTTCAATGTGCCATGACAGGAACTCCAGCAATGAGGTCCTATTGTATAGTACAGGGAAATGTATTCTCTCTTGGGATAAACCATGATGGAAGATAATATAAGAAAAAGAATATATACATGTGTATAATTGGGTCACTATGCTGTGTAGCAGAAATTGACAGAATAAGGTAAATCAACTACACTCTAATTTAAAAAAAAAAGAATCTTCAAGACTGAAAAAGCCATTTTCAATCCAGCATACTATTTGTTGTGCGATTCTTGTTTCTGGAGTAGAAAGATACATCCCAGGAGCACTTGGCACTTTCTCCAACAGGCCTTGACTTCCAGGCTATGGTCTATCTGCTTTTGTGTGCGCATGCGAGGCATACGGGTAAACTGGAGCTGCTTTGCAAGCACTGATTTTTTTTTTACTTTTTAAGAATTTTGTAAAACAGTTTTTAAAAAACACTAAAAATAAAATAAAATTTAAAAACACTAAAATTAAAGTTACAATTAAATACATTATATTTTAAAACAAAAATAATAAATACTGAAAACTCATCCTTTCTTAATTATTTTCCTAAATTTTACTACGAACCTAAACTTTAGGGTTTTTTAAATGTGTGTTGTAGCTGTATGGTAGAAATTCAATATATTAGTGTGCTACCACACAGCCCTTCCCCATTCTGCACTCAATGATGTCATAACGATGGTTTGAAATCAGACCTGGTGAGAGTATTTACACCCAGGAAATTGGCAAATGCTATAGATCAGGACAGGGCTTTTTTTCTGGAATGCTGTTAAACATTTTCTAGCACAGGGCTTGGTCCCTCTCTCTGGAGGGGGGCTAAAGAAATGAATGGGAAGAAGGAACTCCTTTGAGATGGTCGTGGTATTTGGACTTTGGATATTTTGAGGAGAGGTTCGTATGCTCGGTTTCTGTAGAGAGAAAGCAAAATGGAACAGTCTTGGCACTTGACAAGAAAGGATAAACTAAACAGAGGAGGGAAGTGTCCTGGCTGGCTCCTCAGGGCGGGGTGGATTAAACAGACCTTTTAGCATGTGAGATGTAGTATTAATAATAGCTTACTTTCACAATGGGGTTGTTTGCTTAAAAGCTCTCAAAATACTTCACATCTATTACTCGGTTCATCTATCAAGCATACGAGTGAGCAAGGGAGAAGCAAGAGAGACGTTTCTTCTTACAGATAGAACAACTGGGGCCCGCCGGGAGATTAAGCGACCTTTATAACTAGGGCCCAGGCGGCGACAGGGCCCAGTACCCAGAACTGGACACCGATTGAAATCCCTCCCCTACCAGCAGCCACTTGGGTGACCTCAAACCAGTGTGTCCAAGTTTTCTGAGCCTCGATTTCTTTTATCTGTGGAAATAAATGAAAGCCTGTGTGTCAAGCACGAGATGTATGTGGTCCGAGCTCCAAAAGTGGTGCTTTTAATAGATACACACCCAATGGCCTTATAGGAGCATAAGAGGAAGTATGTGTAATATATGCAGGGCGAACAACTGAAATGGGCACAATGGGTGTTACTCTTCTGAAAACACCCACTGGTCAGTCCAACAGGCATGGCCTTCCATTGCCCCTTCACCACACCTGGTCTCTCACTCTCCTGTTACAGCCTCACTGCCCTTCCTGTCTCTCCTGATTCCTCTCTCTTGTCAGAGCAATGCTCTCCCATCTGTAAAGTCTGGGTAACATTTGCCAGATGATAAGCACATGTCAAGGCATTTTCTAGGCAGAGTTGCCTTCCTAAGAGAAATTCCAGAAATAAAATTATTTACAGTATAATTACACATCCCATCATGCACTATATTCCATTTTAATATAGAGCCGTTGGCAAAGGGTTTTCCCATCCATGTTTTCTTGGAACCTCAGAAAAACTTCCATATGCGACAGAGGCAGCTGTAAAAAAAGAAAAAAAAAAGAATTACAGTTATAACTACTTTATATTGGGGAAAACGGAGGCCAAGGGAATGGCCCAAGGTCTTGGTGTGTACTTAGACTGAGACAGGCTGAATTAGGACTTCAACCTGGCATTGTATACGGCACCACGCTGTTGGGTGGGACCCTTCCTTCCTCAGAGCAGGCGTGTTCTAGTTCACCTTCTAGAGAGATTTCCTTCTTCTTTTTTGTCTTTTTGGGGCCGCACTTGAGGCATATGGAAGTTCCCAGGCTAGGGGTCAAATCAGAGCTGTAGCTGCCGGACTGCGCCACAGCCACAGCAACGCCAAATTGGAGCCGCATCTGCCACCTACCCCACAGCTCACGGCAATACCGGATCCTTAACCCACTGAGTGAGGCCAGGGATCGAACCCGTGTCCTCACGGATACTGGCCAGGTTCATTACTGCTGAGCCACACTGGGAACTCCCTTGAGGGATCTTCTAATTCTGCTCTGTCTACCGTTCAGTGAGCTGTCTAGACCGAGAGCCTATAGTGGATAGATTCCTGATCTAGATGCCAGGTGCTGATGAGAAGTTAGGAGCCCCAGGCTAGGGCTTGGGCAAGAAGTGTCGAGAGGCAGGAAGGTACCACGTTTTGAACGATGCTTCATTCCGGGCAGCTTCACCTCATGCCTTCCTACCTACCACTCCTTCACGTAGTCTTCACTACCACTATGTCAGAGTGTCATTATTTTCATTTTAAAAGATGTGGAAAGTGAGCCTCAAAGAGCTTAAGAGACTTGCCTAAGGTCCTTGATAAGAGTTAGAGATGGGATTTGAACCTGTGTCTGTCTCTCTGACTCTAAATACCACCTTCACTTCCCATACCACCTTGGTTTGGTTTTCTTTTCTTTTGCCTTTTTGCCTCTAAATACCACCTTCACTTCCCATACCACCTAGGTCTTGGTTTTCTTTTCTTTTGCCTTTTATTTTTTTTAGGCTTTTTAGGGCCACACCCACAGCTTATGGAAGTTCCCAGGCTAGGGGTCCAATTGGAGCTGCAGCTGCCAGCCTCTGCTACAGCCACAGCAACTCCAGGTCCGAGCCACATCTGCAACCTACCCCACAGCGCATGGCAACGCCGGATCCTTAACCCACTGACCGAGGCCAGGGATCCAACCCGTATCCTCATGGATACTAGTCTAGTCTGTAACCACGGAGCCACAATGGGAACTCCCGGTCTCAGTTTTCTAAGGCATATCCAGGCACCTAAGTTCTCTGGATCTCAGCTCACACTTCCATCAACTGCTATAGTATGTTCTAATCCGGCAGGTGGCGCAGGGCTGGGAAACTTTCATGCCAGTCATCAATCTTCTCCCCAGTTCCAGAGGTCAGAGGTTAGGGGTTCTGATTACTCCCGCCCCCCTCCTCCACCTCTGGGAGGATGCCACATGTCACTTGGGGTCAGCAACCACACCTCTCCGCCTCTGAAGCTGTGGGCTCCCGACCCACGACTCATACCTACCCCGGGGGCAGACTGTTCATTAAGGGGCAGGCGGGGAGGAGGTGAGCCGAGATAACGCGGAGATCCATCCAGGTGCTGAGCTGACAGGCGCACACTCTTGCTTCCTGCTAGGAGAGGTTCTGCCTCATAGGCGAGGACTTTGTCTGGAAAGGGAAGGGAGGAAGGGGAAAAAAAGAGAGAGAGAGATCAGATCACTCTAATTATACGGCTCTAAATCACCGAGAACCTTGGCTCAAACATCCAAGTGGTGGAGGATGGATTTTTCACCTTGACTCCTGCTAATTTTCATTGATTTATGTGACTTGCAAGCCTTTATTTTCTGCTTAGAGACAGCCTGCTCCTGCCAAGGAGGCGCGGGACTCCCCTAAATGCTCTCACCGCAGAGAGGCAGGAGGCAGAGGTGGCTTTGGGGGCAAGGGCTAAGTTTCCTGCTTGGTTTCAGTTGCCACCTGAGAGCCACAGGGCTTAATGGAAGCAGCTGGCCGGCCACAGGCGCCTCCTCACTCCCGGTCCCCAGAGTCTGCCTGCTTCTGGTCACAGCTCCTTGAGTTTAACACTCCTGGCAGCTTAGCGCTCTGGTTTTTATGTGCTAGGCCATAATATTTGGTGAGCTGTGAGATGTGGTGGGAGCATTTGCAACTGGCACTTCCCTTCCGGCCCTGCCCTGTGATTCGGGCCAGTGGTGTGACAAAGTGAGGCCGGCCCCCCTCCCCACTCTGGCTCCCACCTGTGGCTCTTTGGCGCCACGTCCTTCCTTGGTTTTCTCCTCTTCCCCACCCCCCACCCCCCATCCCACGTGCGCCAGACTCCCAGAGCTCTTGGCTTTTGAAAGAAGGTATTCAGTCCTCACATTCTAAATCACGAGCTCAGTTAAACATTTTAAAGAGCAGTTCTGAGCCTGCCCAGGACCACATTCCAAAAGGGGAGGGGTCAGTGCCAGGAGGGAGGCTTTCTGAGTGTCACAGGCTATGTAAAAATCCTGACTGATGATGACAAACTGATGAGGAAGCCAATGGGTCAGCCAGCGAGGGTCAAGTTTTCTCGGGGATTAGAAGCATAAGAAAGCAGTGTGCAGACTTGGAAAATTCCACTTCCTGCATCAGAGGCTCATGACAAGTCATTTGGGCACCTCTGGTCCATTTC
Source organism: Catagonus wagneri (assembly GCA_004024745.2). Lineage (NCBI taxonomy): Eukaryota > Metazoa > Chordata > Mammalia > Artiodactyla > Tayassuidae > Catagonus > Catagonus wagneri. The sequence continues at coordinate 9,965,051 of PVHT020001179.1, read as the reverse complement.
TCCAGGCCTGTAGTCCCTGAGCTCTCCCTGCCCTTTTACCTGACCCAGGGTCAAAGTTCAGATTTTTATGGGTCCCTCCAGGCATCTTCCACCTGCAGTTGTCTTATTTTCTGCTCCATCTTTCCCCTTCTCTTGGCCTTCTACTTGCAGCTTCTTTCCTAAAATAGAGTAGATTTTGTTATGGCAGGATGGAACAAGGAAATAGAGCTGATTATTTTTTTAGGAGGGGGGGTAGTTTTGAGTGTATATGGATCGAGAACTCCTTAATAAAGTTATTTTCAGAAGATGACTCATCTAGATACAGTCCCAGCCTTCAGCTACAACAGGAGCAGTGGAATCTCCTGTTGTGTCTTACACAGTTGGTGCTGGACGTAGTGGGTTGGTAAGGAAACTTCTGGATCCCTGGGAGACAAGCAGGGCACATAAATAACTAGAATGAAAGATTTAACTCATAATAAAGATGTCCCCAAATACAATGACTCAGCAAGACAGAGGTCTATTTTTCTCTCACAGAAAAGTCTGAATTCCGGATTGGCAGGAAGCTCTCTCCTCCATGCTGTCATTCAGGGATCCAGGTTCCTTCATTCTTGCTTTTTCACCCTAGGGTGGCCTTTGTCGCCTGATCCGAACTGGCTTGAGGGTATACACAGGTCTGGTTCCCAGAATGATTAAAAAGTGTAGAAGAGGCATATTCATTCGCTAAGGTCCCAGTCCATAAATGGTCCACAGCACTTCTGCTTACGTTGCCCTATCAGGGACTTAGTCACACGGCCATCCTACCTGCCAAGAGGACTGGGGAAGAAAAAAAAAAAAAAAAAAAAAAAAAAAAAAAAAAAAAAAAAAAATATATATATATATATATATATATATATATATATATATATATACACATGCAGCCATATGCTCAATGGTTTAATTATTCTAGAAGAAGGAAAGAATTTTTTTTGATAGTGTCACTACAGCAACCTACATGTGACCCAAACACCACCAAATAGATAATCTTCATTTATTATAAACAACTAGGTCAGAGTTTTCGTTAAAGCAAGAAACCAGACAAGTGTGATTCACAGAAGACATAAGGACACAGGGTCCCTTTGAACGATGAATCATGTCCCAGATAAAAAGAACCTATTTGATTCGTTTTTCCAGATAGGCGAGAGTGACTGATATCCAAAATAGTGCTTATTAAATGCTGTATATTTGAATAGTAATTTGTATTTCACGAGGATCATGTGTACACTTTATCTGATTGGATATGAAAACACTCCTGCAGGAAAGCAAGGCTCAGAAAGGTGAAGAGTCTTGTGTGAAGTCACTCAACTCATAAGTGGCGAAGGTGAGATCAGAACCCAAATCGCCTAAGTTCAAGTCCAGTGTTTTTTCCACAACAAATTGCTGTCTCTTCATAATACATCCCAGGAGAGCAATTAGTTGAACATCGAGTGGAGAGTCAGGGCTTTACTTTTTTACTGGGCATTAATATTTCAGTTTCCATGTGTTTAGGTGCCATTATTAAGATATCCAGAGGAGTTCCCGTCGTGGCTCGGTGGTTAATGAATCCGACTAGGAACCATGAGGTTGCGGGTTCGATCCCTGGCATCACTAAGTGGGTTAGGGATCCGGCGTTGCCGTGAGCTGTGGTGAAGTTTACAGACGCGGCTCAGATCCTGCATTGCTGTGGCTGTGGTGTAGGCTGGTGGCTACAGCTCCTGTTAGAGCCCTAGCCTGGGAACCTCCATATGCCGCGGGTGCGGCCCTAGAAAATGCAAAAAGACAAAAAAAGAAAAAGATATCCAGAGTCACCCAAATAATAATAGTACTGGTTATTACTTGTCAACCATATATCTAATCTAAACTCGTCATGATGGCCCAGGAAGGGAGATATTATCATCCCTGTCTTACAGAGAAGGAAGCTGAAGAGGTTGAATAACTTTTCCCAAACACATGGCTAGTAAGTGGTTGGGCAGAACATAAACCCAAGTTGATCTTTATCTTTTCTCTCTGTTCTGGCTTAAAAGATGAAAGGCATTCTCTGCTTAGGCCTCAGGAAAGGACATGCAGGCAAAGCTTGGTAATCTCAAGCCTGACTTAGACCAATTTACTTAAGCTTATCCCAAACTCCTGACCTCCCATTGGGAATCTTAGAAATTGAACCTGGGAGTTCCCTTCGTGGCTCAGTGGTTAAAGAATCCGACTAAGAACCATGAGGTTGCGGGTTCAATCCCTGGCCTTGCTCAGTGGGTTAAGGATCCAGCGTTGCCATGAGCTGTGGTGTAGGTCGCAGACACAGCTCGGATCCCGCGTGGCTGTGGCTGTGGCGAAGGCTGGTGGCTACAGCTCCTGTTAGACCCCTAGCCTGGGAACCTCCATATGCCGTGGGTGCGGCTCTAGATAAAGGCAAAAAGACAAAAAAAAAAAAAGAAATTGAACCTGTAGTCAGGTCTTCACAGGCCATGACCTCCAAATGTCCTTCTCCGTTGGGCTCATAGACATTTATGTTGTCAGATCCGGAAGGAAATAAAGTTCTTCTGGTCCAACACGTCCTTTTTATAGAAGGTGGAACTGAGACCCAGAAGGAAAAAAAATAACTTGCCAATGATGTCAGGGCTAATTTCTGGCAAAACTAGCATATTCATTTAATTCTCCGGGTTCCAATCCCAAGATGACCTCCTGGGCTCGGAACTGGCCTTGCCTACCACCTGTCAGAGCTTCTTCAAATGAGGAAACAGAGGGACAGAACTCACCGGGCTCCTTACAGCCGAGGCTAGGACTGTCCCTTCTCTCCACTCTTTCCCCACCCAGCTGGGTGAGCTTGCAGCTTTTCTGAGGCAGGGCCAGCCTGTCCTGAGCTGCAAGATGTATTAATCAATTTGATGAGGATGTTAAAGCTTTCTCTTTGCAACTAATTATGGCCTGATTTATAGGCCCGGCCTTGGTTTGATGGAGCTCTCATCCTGACAGGGATGAATGTGGTCCTGGCATGGACCCCTTCATCTCTTCCGTTTCTCTCTCTTCCTCCCTCCCTGCTCCACCCTCCCTCCCTCATCTCCTGCCTCCTGGCTCTGCTCTTGGTTCCCACAGGAACACCCTAATGACATGCTGACAAGCTGGTAAAGCATAGCTCCCTCTCTGTTGCATCTGCCTCTGGCACCACCATTCCTAGTGTGTTCTCTGACGTGGGCAGATGGACGCCCCGGCAGGCTCCAGCCACCACTCAGCTGCTGAGCTAGAAGAAGCTCTGTACCCCCACCCCTCTTCTTCTGGAAAGAGAGGATAACAGAACCGTTTGGGGTTGACACAGCATCTTCCTTCCCGAACGCTTCAAGAGATCACTGAGGATTTCCCGTCGTGGCGCAGTAGTTAACGAATCCGACTAGGAACCATGGGGTTGCGGGTTCGATCCCTGGCCTTGCTCAGTGGGTTAAGGATCTGGCGTTGCTGTGAGCTGTGGTGTAGGTCGCAGACACGGCTCGGATCCTGCGTTGCTGTGCCAGTGGCTACAGCTCCGATTAGACCCCTAGCCTGGGAACCTCCACATGCCACAAGTGTGGCCCTAAAATGACAAATGGCAAAAAAAAAAAAAAGAGAGAGAGAGAGATGAACTTCATCCCCAGCTGAACTGGGTTGAATAGAGGGTTTCAGATAAGTTTTATTCTGGTTATTTTACAGATGGGAACCCTCAGGCAGAGAGGCGAACTTGCCTGATCCCACACACCGCAGAGCAGTAAAGGTGAGAAGGGACTGGTGTCCGGACTTCCAGCTCCAAGATCTTCCCACTGCTGGAGTCTTCAAGTTACCTTGCTGCGCTGTTCCAAGGAATCCTGCAACAATTTGACAAAAAGGGGAGTTCCCGTCGTGGCACAGTGGAAACGAATCAGACTAGGAACCATGAGGTTGCGGGTTCGATCCCTGGCCTTGCTCAGTGGATTAAGGATCTGGCGTGGCCGTGAGCTGTGGTGTAGGTCGCAGAGGTGGCTCGGATCTGGCATTGCTGTGGCTGTGGCATCGGCTGACAGCTGTAGCTTTGATTAGACCCCTAGCCTGGTAACCTCCATATGCTGAGGGTACGGCCCTAAAAAGCACAAAAAAAAAAAAAAGGAAAGAAAAGTTTAGGAGTTCCCCTTGTGGCTCAGCCAGTTAAGAACCCAACATGGTATCCACAAGGATACAAGTTCGATCTCTGGCCTTGCTCAGTAGGTTAAGGATCTGGTGTTGCTGCAAGATGCAGCATACATCACAGATGTGGCTCAGATCCAGTGTTGCTGTGGCTGTGGCGTAGGCCTGCAGCTGTAGCTATGATTCAGTCCCAGCCTGGGAACCTCCATATGGTACAAGTACAACCATCAAAAGAAAAAAAAAAATCATTTTAATTAAAAAAGAAAAAAAGTTTAAATATGCTCTCTCATTTGATCTTTAGACACAACGGATACTTACCAATTCATGTCTGTATTTTTGTTAAGTATTCTCACTCTTTATCTCTTTTTTTTGGTCACACTCATGGCATGCGAAAGTTCCAGGGCCAGGGATTGAACCCATACCACAGCAGTGACAATGCTGGTTCCTTAACCTACTAGGCCACCAGGGAACTCCTCATTTGATCTTAACATTATCTTAAATGTTGATGAGTCAGGCACTATTGTCCTCACTAAAGCACAGAGATGTTAATGGCTTTGCCCAGGACTACACAGCTAGGTAGCAGAAGAGCTTAGCCAGATGGAGTGACCCATCCTTTTGTTTCTACCCTTTTACCCTGCTTGTGATCTCAATTACTGTTATCTCCCATCTCCTCCCATTTTGTGCATATATCCAAGAATCCTCAACCTTTTTTTTTTTTTTTAGAATTTGGAATGACCTCAGGCGTGTGTCTGAGAAGAAGAAACAGGGCCAGTAATGAATGTAGAATGATGAGGATTAATCCAAAGACCAAGTGCTTACTGACAAACACACTTTTATTTTTCCTTTCTTTTTTAGGGCTGCACCTGCGGCATCTAGAAATTCCCAGGCTAGGGGTTGAATTGGAGCTACAGCTGCCGGCCTACGCCACAGCCACAACAACGCGGGATCTGAACACGGCTGCGACCTACACCACAGCTCAAGGCAATGCCGGATCCTTAACCCACTGAGCAAGGTCAGGGATTGAACCGGCAACCTCATGGTTCCCAGTCGGATTTGTTTTCGCTGTGCCAGCGTGGGAACTCCAACAAACACTTTTAAAAGCTCCAGTCTTAAGGGGGGGAGGGGGCATAGGTGAATAGAAAGTAACCAGGTGGGTAGGACCAGGTAAAAACCCTGGAGGATAAGACTTGGTGTCAGGCTGAAGAGCTGACGATGCACCGCAAGAGGAAATGATCCAGAGCCTCGTGAAGAACCAAGAACAGTCCTGATTTTCTTCCATCTCTCTAGAAGATCAATGCCCCCTTTGGGGGCAAAAACATCCCCAGCACTTTTCTTCACGTAGTACCTGGAGCCTTTGGTCCACAACCCCGTGAGTGTCACAGAGGCTTGTGACAGAGCAGAGTCTGTTCAGATAAACATTAAAAAAAAAAAAAAAAAAAGCAGTGAACTGAGAGAGATGAAAGGAAACCCAGACCAAAAAGGGCGCGTGTGAGGAGGAACCAGTTGGAAAGTTGCAGAGTGAGTGAGCTGTGGTGAGAGACGCTGAGTCGTACTAGAATGTCGGGCAAACCAGACATTTAGAGATCAAGTGCAGAGGAAAGAACCCTGGACTGGGGCCAGAAGACCTATATTTGAATCTCATCTTGGAATCAGACTCTAGACAAGTCACATCTCACAGTTTCTCCATCTGCAAACGAAGAGGCTTGGAGGAGAACCTAAAATCCCTCTTTCCTTGGACATTCTCAAATTCCTGACTTCTCCAGACAGAACCAACCTGTGCATGTCGTTCTCTCATTCCGTCTTCCGCTGCACTGCCCACCGGCCACTTATCTGTATGTTGGATTTGTTTGCTGGTGGGTAGAAGTCCCCAGTTTCTCCTGTTCAGTCACAAGCCTCAGAAAGGCAAGTGCTGCCTGGAACTCTCAGGCCTTGGAGCCTCAGGTACGGTGCTTTGCTGGCCAAAGAGGGCCCATGAGGTCTCTGGGCAAGGACGCCCGTCCTGGCACACTGGTGTCCCCTGTGCTCCTGAAGCTGTCCCTGCCCTGCCCTGTCCCCCGTGTCCCCTCCCGCCTCAGGGCTGCCTGGCCGGGAGCAGAGGATGCCGGGAGCCCTCCCGCAACTGCACATTAATCCTGCTGGAACTGGAGGGGCCCCTCCACCCTGAAGATCTGATGTTTCTTGATGAGGAGCCTGGCTGCCCTGAGTAGATGAAAAGCCGACTTCACAGTGAATTCCCTCAGACCCAAAGCAGCTGTTCCTCAATGTCTCCAAAATCCAAACTCGTCATGAATAAATATTAGGAGGAGAAATGAGGTTTCCCAAGAACAAAAGTGGAGCCGAGGAAGTTACTGAAAGAAGCTGGGAACTTTCATCTCCCCAAATGTGTCACTTATGCGTCACCCCAGAGTCCTCTTGCCGACCCCCCTCCCGTTGCACTGATCCACAGCCACATCCCGCTGCTCCCTCACATGGAAACCGGCAGCACCTAGGAGATCATCTGCTCAGACTTTCCTTCAGAGGAAAAGAGAAACCGCAAACAGCTGCCACACAAGCCTTTCTGCCAGATTCCAACCCAGACTGGGGATCGTGATGACCTCATTGGTATCTGTGCTGGAACTCACTTCTCCAGAGATGGAGGGGCTGCCAGCATCTCTCCAGAGTCCCGGGAAAGACAGGCGGGTACATGGTGGGTCGGCACCTGGGCCACACATGGAGAGGGAAGCCGAGATCTGCACCCAAGGGCTAAGCCCTGGACCAGGTCCTGCCTTGCCGGTCGGCAGCTGAAGCGAGTCCATCCCCGCTCCCCCCGCCCCACTCCGCCTTCAAAAATCCCTTTGCTCCTGCAATCAAAAGAAAGCCGAGTTAGGAGTTCCCGTGGTGGCTCAGTGGGTTAAGAACCCGACTAGTATCCGTGAGGATACGGGTTCAATCCCTGGCCTCGCTCAGTGGGTTAAGGATCCGACATAGCTGTGAGCTATGGCATAGGTCGCAGGTGCAGCCTGGATCCCGAGTTGCTCTGGCTGTGGTGTAGGCTGCAGCTCTGATTCGATCCCTAGTCTGGGTATTTCCAGTGAAAAGGCAGATATCCTTGGGAGACAAGGTAACTCTGTGTGAAGGAATGTATTAGAACCTGTCCAGAGTAATTCTGCTGAAAGAGAAGGCGTGAGAGAGCAGGAGGAGGGAAGGGGTCAAGAGTTCAAAGGTCCTATGGGGTCAGTGCTAGAGGAGGAGCCTCAGACACCATGTAGAACAAACCCCTCATATGGCAGATGAGGAAACCAAGGCCCCAAGAAGAAGACTGTCTCTCCAATGTCACACAGCAAGTTAGTAGCGGGAGCTGCAACTCAAGCCTCCTGACTCTTAGCCCTGTGACAGCGACAGAAAAGGGAAGCCCACAGCCTGAGGGATAAACTCTGCCCGTCTGACAAGTTTGCGGGGGGCTGCTGTCTCTGCATCACGACCTTAAAACTTGGTTCCATTAGGAGTGACCTCAACTCTTGACTGGGAGCATTTGCAGTGCAGCTTGAGCGGTTAGAAACGGGTGGATGAGACCGGGGAAGAGGGGGTCTTGCTGAACAAAGTCTTTGAAAGGAGGAGTCTGATTCTTCAATCAAGTTAGATTCTGTAAACGATGTTAACCCTTGGCTTGGGGTGGAGCTATTGGCTGGCACCTCTTGTTGGTCCCGGTTGCACAAAGAAAAAAAGGTAATGCTGTAATTTTTGGATGCAAAGGATGACACGGTAATTAATATTCCTTGTCTGAATTCCTCTCAGAACGCATTCCTTTCCTTCTTTTGTAGTCGTTCCTACAGTGGGAAAAAAAAAAATAGGACCTTAGAATCAGACCTGGGATATGGGGTTTAAACATTTCAAAAAAAATTTTATTGTGGTGCAACGTATAGGACATAAAATTTACCATCTATAAAAAATTGTTTCTTTTTAAAAAAGAGGGCCATATGGAAGTTCCCCAGCTAGGGTCAAATCAGAGCTGCAGCTGCAGGCCTACACCACAGCCACAGCAACACCAGATCTGAGATGCCTCTGCGACCTGTACCACAGTTGGTGGCAACGCTAGATTCTTAATCCACTGAGCGAGGCTAGGGATCAAAACTGTATCCTCATGGACACTGTGTAGGGTTCTTAACCTGCTGAGCCACAAGGGGAATGCCTTAAATTTTTTTTTTAATTGAAGTATAATTGACTTACAATATTGTGTTAGTTGCCGGGTATACAGCAAAGTGATTCAGTCACATATGTATAGAATATATATATTCTTTTTTTCTATTCTTTTCCATTATAGTTTATTACAAAATAGAGAGTATGGTTCCCTGTGCTATACTATATAACCTTGTTAAAATTTACCTTTTTAGTCATTTTAAAGTGTACAGTTCACTAATGTTAAGTTCATTCACATTTGTGTGCAACCAATTTTCAGAACTCCTTTTATCTTAAAAAACTGAAGGTCTCTACCTATTAAGCAACCACTCCCCACACTCCCTTCTCTTAGCCCCTGGCAGCTGCCACCCTACGGTCTGTCTCTATGAATTTGACTGCTCTAAGTACCTCATATAGGAGGAATCACACAATATTTATCTTTTTGCGACTGGCTTATTTCTTTTACCATAATGACCCGAAGGTTCATTCATGTACGTAGCCTAGGAAATGCAGAATTTCCCTCCTTTTTAAGGCTGAGTAATATTCTGTTGTGTGCATATACCACATTTTGTTTATTCATTCACCTGCTGGTGGACACTTGGATTGTTTCTGCTGTTTGACGATTGTAAACAGTGCTGCTATGAACATGGGTATACATTTATCTCTTAGAGACCCTGCTTTCAATTCTCTTGGTTACATGCCCAGAAGTGGAATTGCTGGATCATATGGTCATCCTAGTTTTACTGTCATGTGATGTCATACAGTTGGCTTAAACTTTGGAGGCCTTTGGTTTCTTCTTCTATAGAATAGGCTCAAGGTTGTTACGGGTCTTGTAAAAATGAGGTGCATAAAGCTCTTGGCTTGAGGCTCGGTACATGGTTGCAATTTAAGAAAACGGTTTTTCCCTTGTGGACTCTGAAGGGACTATGTTTTATTTCTAAATCTCAAGCATTTAGTATGGTGCCAGACACATAGTATTTGTTCAGTACATGCCTGTTAGTGAATGAATAAATAATCAATAAACACATCCTTATAATTCCTGGCATACTTAGAATAATCCCTGTACATCGTAAGTGCCCAGTAAATGTTAGCTGAATGAATGCATGTACTATTTCTCATCGATGCCTGTTTTTCCCGTATCTCACTGCATAAGAAAAGGAATTTGCTCACAGAATTTGCCCAAGGAATTGTCCTGGCACGACAATTCAGCATCAAGTATTTGGCCTACTGCCACTTACGCCAGTGCTGACAAGAACTCCCACCTTCTAAGGTCGCTCCCTTTCCTTCCCCGATGGTAAATGAATTCCATCACACAAGGAGAATAAAGGAGGGAGATCTCCACGTGAAAGAAACCAGAACACTTCCAGGCTGCACTGGGCTTGCTAGGGTTTCTCTCTTCCTATCATGTTCACAGAACACTTACTGTGAGCACCCAGGCATATTGCAAAACCTTGTTGAATCTGGTTGGTCCAAGCAATTCAGAGAATTTTGGTCACCGGGCCCAAGTCTGACAGCAATTACCAGGTCTCAGCCCTCAGCAGCATCTCTATTCTGTGCCTGCCTGCTTGGCCCAGTAGCTTACCTGCTCTTACAATGGAATGCCAATTTTTTTTTCTTCCCACAAGTTTGGTTTCTACTTTTGTAAGCACTGCCTGCAATACACCCAGTGTTGTAGCTACTCAGCTCCCTAGATCTTTTTTATACTTGCTTTTTTGTTTTTCCTTTTTTGTGCTGCACCTGCGGCATACTGAAGTTCCCAGGCTAGGGGTCGAATCCGAGCTGCCTCTGCCAGCCTACACCATAGCCACGGGAATGCCAGATCCCCCAGCCACTGAGTGAGGCCACGGATTGAACCTGCGTCCTCATGGATACTAGTTGGATTCATTTCCACTGACTGAGCCACAGCGGGAACTCCCTGTACTGCCCTTTCTTTTTCTGAAGTGTTCTTCCCATTCACAAGCTTGTCGGTCAAAACTTGCCCACAGAGGTGACTGGAAATAAGATCAAGAGGAAGGGACACTCCCACCCACGTGTATGGATTGAGAACTCACTTAGGACATCCTTCACACCTTACACACGACCTGTCATATAGGAGGACAATAAATCCATGTCCAGTGGATACATACCGGTTTAATGTATCACAGACCTATACGATTCTCTCTCTTTTTCTTTCCTTTTTTTTTTTTTGTCTTTTTATCTTTTCTAGGGCCGCACCCGTGGCATATGGAGGTTCCCAGGCTAGGGGTCTAACAGGAGCTGTAGCCGCAGGCCTTCGCCACAGCCACAGCAACGCAGGATCCGAATCACCTCTGCAACCTACACCACAGCTCACAGCAACGCCAGATCCTTAACCCACTGAGCAAGGCCAGGGATCGAACCTGCAACCTCATGGTTCCTAGTCGGATTTGTTAATCACTGAGCCACGACGGGAACTCCCCATACGATTCTCTTTAGACTATGAACTCCCCAAGCATGGGGTTAGGAAACATGTCTCTCCACTCAGACAGGATGCCTCCTAACCCAGAGGCACTATTTCCCTGCCATATGGGCATCTTCTGAAGGCAAATTCTTGCCACCTACATATTCTGAGAGCCCCGAAGCTACCCCAAGGATCTTGCTTATGATGCTGTGAAGACTTAGATCAGGGTTTCTCAACCTCGGCATTGACATTCGGGGCAGGCAGATAATTCTTTGATGTGGGGGACTGTCCAATGCACGGTAGGACGTTTAGCAGCACCCCTGGCCTCTGCCCACTAGATGCCAGTAGCACCTCCTCTCAGTTTCGACAACTGAAATGTCTCCAAATAATACCGGGGGTCGGGGGAGGCAAAAATCACTCTCATTTGGGAACCACTGGCTTAGACTGCAGCAGCAGCAGAAGCAATTTCTCTACTTTTTTTCCTAGATTTCCTTTTTCATTTTCTTTTTATTTTTATTGATTTGCAACGTTGTGTTAATTTCTACTGCAAAGTGACATATATATACACACACACATATATATATATTCTTTTTCATATTCTTTCCATTTATGGTTGATCACAAGATATTGAATACAGTTCCCATGCTACACAGTAAGACCTTGGTATTATTTCTCTACGTTTTGTTGCTTTGTGGGAATGGAAAATATTGTCCTAGTAGAGGAAAAGTTGCATATTTATTAGATTAAAAAATGATAAGTAATGTACTTCCAACCCCCAGGGGTCCTCAGAATTGAAACTGGGAGCACTCCAGATGAGCTAATCCCTGCCTGGGACAAAATTTCCATGTCAGGTCACTGGGGTGCAGAATGAAGTGGCAGAGAAGGGAAGTAGAAAAGTGGGAGGGCATGCCCCCTCAGAAGTTACTGGAAATGGCAATTACTCTATTAGCCTCCACTCCTCGGATAGGACCTGCCAGTGCCCTAAAGCTGAGGTCAAATACATGAAGGCCACGCTGGCTGGATTGTATCTGCCTGTGGAAACTGGAGCCCAGAGAGACTGAGTGATTTTTCTGATGTTGCACAGCACGTCAGAGACAAAACCAGGACCCAGACTCCCTTTCAAGTTGGACATCTTGAAAGGCCAGGGGACAAGATCAGCCTCAGCTGCCCAGGGCCTGTTCTTTGGTCCAATCTGACTGTTGTAGCCCAGACCAGAGGAGTTCCCATCGTGGTTCAGTGGTTAACGAACCTGACTAATATCCACGAGGACTCGGGTTCGATCCCCAGCCTTGATGAGTGGGTTAAAGCATCTGGCTGTGAGCTGTGGTGTAGGTCGCAGACACGGCTCAGATCCCGCGTTGCTGTGGCTGTGGCGTAGGCCGGCGGCTGCAGCTCCAATTGGACCCCTAACCTGGAAACTTCCATATGCCCCGGGTGTGGCCCTAAAAAGGCAAATAAATAAATAATAAAATAACATTGAAATATGAAGCATCACAGACTAGAGCAGAAAGAGAGAAGTATGTCCTTTGCACCTTTGCTTGGGGTGGGGGTGCAGTTGGAGGGACAGACTGTTCACAGCAGCAGGCCGTTTCCCAAGATGCTCTGGGGTGGTTGGCTTCTGAGTCCACTATCTCACGTTCTTGTTGCCGCGTGGAGATAAGCTATCAGCTCCTGCACAGGATCAACTGAGGAAGTCAGAAGGAAGTGGAGGCCTTGGCAGCCAACAGGAAAGGGCTGGCAGAAAAAAAAAAAAAAAAACCAAAGCATCCTGGAGACAAAACTGCTGACTGGACTGTTATGAAGGAAAGAAGGAGGGAAGAAAACTCAAGGCAAGGGCAGGAAATAGAGAGGGAAAAGCAGAGAAAGGCAGGGAGCCCCACAAAACCAGTGAGACTCAGCAAAACAGAACACCAGGAGAGAGTTTTTCTGCTCTTTCTATTAAAAAAGCATTTCCTCACCAAGCTATAGACACATCACTTTAAAATATGCTTTTCTTCTATCTTGGCCTTCAGAGTTCTTTTTTTTTTAATTTCATTTATTTTTTTCCTTTATACGCAACTGCACAGCGTGGTGACAGGGTTACACATACATATATGGATTCATCACAAGTGGTTAGACATACTTCCAAGTTCATATTCTTAAAACTTATTTGTGCTCTGATAAAGAATCGAGTCAAGACTAATTTACTGTGTGACTTTAGGAAATTCATTCAACTGTTCTGAGGCTTTATGCCCCCTCTTTTTTTTTTTTTTTTTTTTTTTGGTCTTTTGTCATTTTAGGGCCACACCTGCGGCATGTGGAGGTTCCCAGGCTAGGTGTCTAATCGGATCTGCAGCCACTGGCCTATGCCACAGCCACAGCAATGCCAGATCCAAGCTGCGTCTGCAATCTACACCACAGCTCACGGCAACGCCGGATCGTTAACCCACTGAGCAAGGCTAGGGATCGAACCTGCAACCTCATGGTTCCTAGTTGGATTCGTCAACCACTGAGCCACAACAGGAACTCCCTATGCCCCCTCTTATTAAAAAAGAAATGCAGGAGTTCCCATAGTGCACATCAGAAACGAATCCGACGAGCAACCATGAGGTTGCAGATTCGATCCCTGGCCTCTGCTCAGTGGGTTAAGGATCCGGCGTTGCTGTGGCTGTGGTGCAGGCCAAGAGCTGTGGCTCCAATTGGACTCTTAGCCTGGGAACCTCCATAAGCCTCTGGTGTGGCCCTAAAAAGCAAAAAAAAAAAAAAAAAAAAAAGCAAAGACTATCCCTCCAGCTCTAAGAAGAGGCCTCATCGTCTAACTCACCAGAAGTGCTAAAGAGCTATTCTTTCAGCTGGAAGTACCTAGGGAGAGATTTCCTTACCATGAGCTTTTATATCCTCATTCATTTGAATTGGCGCTCTGGGAGCCAGGCAGGGAACAGGTATTTTTATCTTACTTTAATGGATAAGCAGTGGTATAAGTAGTAAAAAATGGATCTCTCCTTTGCTACACTCTTCTGCATAATATGGAAAAGACCGTGACTTTCTCCTTTGTGCAGGATTCCAAGACTTGGCTAAAGCAGACTTGATTTGAGGGAGAGGGGGTTCCTGCTCTATTGGGGGGGGGGCACGAACTAGCAGAGAGGCTGCTGGTGTCATCAAAAACCTTGAATCAAGAGGCCCTCTTCTGAACCCAGCTGCCAGAGCCCCTCACAGTTATATGGGTCTGTGGCATTGGCTGCTCTGGCTTGGTTTCAATTCTGGAACTAAAACAGTGGGGGACTACATCCCCCAAAACTCTGATAGAACAAGTCAGGGTTGAGTTAGTACGCAAAATGAAGCTTCATTTTTTTAAATGACTTTTATTTTTTCCATTATAGTTAGTTTACAGTGTCCTGTCAATTTTCTACTGTACAGCAAAGTGACCCAGTTACACATATATACATACACTCTTTTTCTCACATTATCCTCCATCATGCTTCATCACAAGTGACTAGATATAGTTCCCAGTGCTATACAGCAGGATATCATTGCTTTTCCATTCCAAAGGCGATAGTTTGCATCTATTAACCCAAGATTCCCAGTCCATCCCACTCTCTCGAAAAATCAAACTTTAAAATACTGGAGTTCCCATAATGGCTCAGTGGATAACACACCCAACTAGTATCCATGAGGACACAGGTACGATCCCTGGCCTCGCTCAGTGGGTTAATGATCTGGTGTTGCTGTGAGCTGTGGTGTGGGTGGCATACAAGGCTTGGATCCCGCGTTGATGTGGCTGTAGCATAGGCTGGCAGCTACAGCTCCAATTCAACCCCTAGCCTGGGAGCCTCCATATACCGTGGGTGCGGCCCTAAAAAAACAAAACAAAAACAAAAACAGCTTTAAAATACCCAGGTCTGTGCTCTTAACGAGCAAAGAGAGTTGCTTCTTCTTCTTGTTCTGTCATATAAGCTTACTCCTAGTCTCTCTTTCCTCAAGGTTTCCTTTCCGTTCCCATCCAACTGCTAGGCGGCCACTCTTTCTTTATTTATACCCTTTTCCAAAGCCCACATCCTCCAGGAGGTCTACTCAGATTACACCTGCCCTTGAGGAATCCTTCCTTTACTTTGTTATTAGATCTCCAAATTTGTCTACAAGAGCAAGACCCTGCACGCACAGAGAGACAACAGTAAATTAGGGTGAGTTATATGTCTAGTGTAATGTATATGCTAGTGTGTAAGTTAATACCACGTGGATGAAATCCAGAACCATCCTTGGTGATGCACTGCCTTGGGCTCTGAAATCCCCGTTTTTAGGGAACTGGTTTCTGCAGTGTTGAAGGGACTATGATTCCATTAGTCATGGGGCTGATTCCCCTTGTTTGTTAGAATAAATGGATTCCTTTGCTCGGTCAGACACAGCCCCGGCCTTAAGCCCCACCTCTCCAGGCCGAAGTTGGAGAGGGTACCTCATTGGATGAAGGCTTCATCCAGAACCACCCTCTGATGTCACTGTCACGGCCTCTCTGCTTCAACATCCAGGGCAGAAGCGTCTCTAAAAGCAGGAGGCCTCCCACATGCCCAAGAAGGAGAGTTCTAAGTTCAAGTCCAAGAACAGTGACAGAGGGACAAAGGATCATCGGCAGGAGAGCCTTTCCCTCCTCCCTGGGAGGACATAAAAACACCAAGAAGCAAAAAGATTTTCCTCCTTTCTCTACCTTAAGTGATATCCAAAACCCTCCCAGCCCCTCTGCCTTTCTTGATCCAGTCAACCACGGAGAGAATTCCCTTGACCTTGCAGGAGTCCCCTGGGCCAGGCTGGACCGGGTGATTCTAACCCAAAGAAGCTCCCGGGACTGGGAAAGAGTAGGAACACCCAGGCCAAGGGTCCCCTCCAGCCGCTGCTGCAGCTGGACTGGGGCAGCAAGTGCCTTTTCCGGGAAGAATGCCTCTGCTCTTGCTTGACAGCTTATTTTCAGGGATGCGCATTCGTGGGTGCAGGAATGCACGCGGGAAAGAGGAAACAGGAAGGAGAGGAGGAGGAAGGGAGAAGAGAGACGTCTGGAGAGGAGCGGAGCGGGGTAGGTGGGCCGCGCTGAAGTCCGGAGCCCAGGGGCGGGCCGGGCGCAGAGGCAGCCGCTAGGGTGCAGCTGTGGGCTGATGCGGGCGCTGCCGGGAGGCGGGTGGAGCCGGGCAGGAGATGGGAGGGCAGGGACGGCGATGAGGTTCGGGTGTTGTGTTTCCACTGTAACTATAATTAGGCGGATTCTGTGTTTATTTAGGCTGAGAGCTGTAAGATAAATGACAGCTTGGAAGATGCTTTTCAGCACTTCATAAATCACCCACCGGCCCGGGCAGCTGGCTTCTGCCACGACTGGGTTCTTCCTCGCGCCCTCCCCCCAACCCGCACTCGCGGGGAAGGGGGCACACCCGGGGCGACCCGGGCGCTCTCACCACAAAGGGCAGAAGAGCAAAGGCGAAAGGGTGTCTGTCCTTCCCAAAGCTCGCCCAGCTGCCGGGAAAGCGGTGGTCGTGAGAGATGCTTCCTCCTGGGGTGGCCCCCGCGGCCTTGCGGGCCTCGCTTGACGGGCAGGCTTGCCCTCCTCGGGAGAATACGGGTCTCTAATCGGCTCTATTTCAAGCTTTCTTCCCTATGCCTCGCTGACACATCCAGAGATTTACAGGCGACATCTGAGAAGTATTTAGTGCGGGGGACTCCCCCACCCTACCCCCGCCACGTGACTGTCCGCGCCTCCCTTGAGGACTCAAGGCGGAAAGTTCCTTGGCCTTTTCCATGCAGGAGCACATTCTGGGAGAGGGGTGGCTGGACACCATGGTGTCTCCTGATAGGGGCTTGGAACTCCCTGGCCCTTAGGAAGAGCAGAGACCTGGATGGCGCGGCACCCTGCCTAGTCAGGCCCCCTTCAGGTCAGTTCCCTGGCGGGAAGAGGGAGTGGCTATAGGGAATTTTTGGGACTTGCTTTGACTGGAAG
Organism: Catagonus wagneri; assembly: GCA_004024745.2. Classification (NCBI taxonomy): domain Eukaryota; kingdom Metazoa; phylum Chordata; class Mammalia; order Artiodactyla; family Tayassuidae; genus Catagonus; species Catagonus wagneri. The sequence continues at coordinate 9,948,408 of PVHT020001179.1, read as the reverse complement.
CATGCAAACAGCAGGTCCAGGTGACACCTTCCCACGCAGAGGTTTCAGGTGAAAGCAGACACTGCAGGATCTCAGGTCAGACATCAGGGCCACATCATACCCCTTCGACTAGTTTGAAAACAGGACCCGGGGAAATTGGCCTGGTGTAAAAACAGCAAGTTGACCTTTGGTAGGCAGTAGGCCCCAATAAACATTTTCATTTTTTTATTTTTATTTTTAGGGCCACACCCGCATTATATGGAAGTTCTCAGACTAGGGATCCAATCAGAGCTGCAGCTGCTGGCCCACACCACAGCCACAGCAACGCTAGATCCAAGCTGTGTCTGCGACCTACACCAGAGCTCACGGCAACGCCGGATCCTTAAGCCACTGAGCAAGGCCAGGGATCGAACCCGCATCCTCATGGATCCTAGTCAGGATCCTTAACCGCTGAGCCACAAAAGGAACTCCCCAATAATCTTGCTGCCAAGCCTGGGATATTCACAGTTTATGGAAGTCCAGCCAAGCCACCAAGAAAGGAAGCGATTACTGGTTCCAGACCCCAAAATAGTGGGGACAGGGTGCCATGCACCCCCGTCGTCTTCCACCTGCATAGCCCTCTCCTAATAAGGGGTCTGTATTACACCAGAGAACAAAGGCAGCGTCCTGCATGGTGCACTGTACTGACCCATATGCCAGGCACTACAGCCCCTGGGTTGGCAGATCCCACCCTCACTGCAGGTGCCTTACCCGGACTGCCAGAATGCACCCAGCAGAGGAGTCCCTGGGCCAGACGCTAGGCTCCCGAGATTGGAAGATTACCTACTGACATTTCTGTTTTGTAGGGCATAAAAGCGGCTATTCTTTCTCCCACAGGGAAGCCCAGCAGAAAGGACAGATGTGGTAGCTCAAGTCCCCAAGCTCAGGGGCTCTGAGTAATTACACTCATGTTGGATAACACTGTGAGCTCTTACCAGAGGTGCATTTTTCTATTCATGTATTTAGCATTTATAAGACACCTTCTCTGTGCCAGACACGTACTAGGTGTTGGGAATTTTAAAATATTTAAAATTTTTGGAGTTCCCGTCGTGGCTCAGAGGTTAACAAATCCAACTAGGAACCATGAGGTTGCGGGTTTGATCCCTGGCCTTGCTCGGTGGGTTAAGGATCCGGCGTTGCCGTGAGCTGCGGTGTAGGTCGCAGACGCGGCTCGGATCCCGCGTTGCTGTGGCTGTGGTGAAGGCTGGCAGCTACAACTCCTGTTAGACCCCTAGCCTGGGAACCTCCATATGCCACGGGTGCGGCCCTAGAAAAGGCAAAAGGACAAAAAAAAATCATTACAAACGGCTACAGTGGAGGTTGTACAAAATAGGATGGAGACTGGTACTTAACTGATGAGACTGATTCCTTTTCTCAGCAAAGGCACTCAGTCCTCCGTAGTGGAATAGTGCTTAAATCTGAGCAAGGCTATGAAAGTACCATGATTAATGGAGTTCCCGTGGTGGCTCAGTGGGTTACGACCCGACTAGTATCCATGAGGATGCAGGTTCCATCCCTGGCCTCACTCAGTAGGTTAAGGATCCGGTGTTGCCACAAGCTGCAGCGTAAGTCACAGATGCGGCTCAAATCTGGCGTTGCCTCGGCTGCAGGGTATGTCGGCGGCTGTAGCTCTGATTCAACCCCTGGCCTGGGAACCTCCATATGCCACAGGTTTGGCACTAAAAAAAAGGGGGGGGAGAGAAAGAAAAGAAGAAAATACCCTGATTAAAAGCATGCACTCTGCTGTAGGATATATTGAGTGGAAATTCCAGCGCTGCCGCTTAAAAACACTATAATCTTGGGTAAGTTTAACTTCCAGTGGTTATTCTATAAAATGCGGAGAATAACTACTATGCTTATTATTTTATTGGGCTTACTTCATTGGGTTATAATGAGATTAAGTGAGAAGATATATAGCAAAGTGCCTGGAACATAGTAAGTGTTCAATAATTGTTAGTAATGACTGGGGGAGGGGCAAGGATTGAGAGAAAAAGTGGGAGAGAATGCTCAGGTCCCCTGAATAAGAAAAAAGTAACTCCTGGACAGTCACTGCCATCTGAAAGCACTGGATTATGAATAGGGAGGTTTGGGTTCTAATCCCAGCTCTTCCGTTAGCTGATGATATGTTCCTGCAGTCTCTGAGCTTCAATTCCTCACTTGTGAAAAGAAGAGCATGAATGTCCTTTTACAACCTGTTCACCTTTGCCGTTTTCTGATTCTGTTCAAGAATGCACACCAGAGGAGTTCTCCTGTGGTGCAGTGAGTTAAGGATGCAGCTTTGTCCCTAAGATGGCTTGAGTCACTGCTGTGGCGCAGGTTTGATCCCCGGCCCAGGAACTTCTACATGCCGAGGGTGTGACAAAAAAAAAAAGAAAGAAAGAAAGAAAAGAAAAGAAAAAAGAAAGAAGAAAGAAAGGGAAAAGAATGTACACCAAAAAAAATGAACACTAATATATATGTTGATAATTTTACAAATCAATGGACAAAATGTGTTACTGCAACAGCCTCTAAGTGATGCTTAATCACTGATCAAAGTGGTACTCAAAATGATGATATATGGGAGTTTCTGTCATGGTTCAGTGGTTAACGAATCCAACTAGGAACCATGAGGTTGCAGGTTCGATCCCTGGCCTCACTTAGTGGGTTAAGGATCCGGCGTTGCCGTGAGCTGTGGTGTAGGTCACAGACACGGCTGGGATCCCGTGTTGCTGTGGCTGTGGTGTAGGCCAGCGGCTACAGCTCCCACTGGACCTCTAGCCTGGGAACCTCCATATGCCACGAGTACAGCCCTAAAAAGCAAAAAAAAAAAAAAAGATATATTGAAATTTATCCTCAGTCCTGCCAAATACCTTTGTGACACCATAAACAGCACAGCAACCACACTGAGGCTGTAAATCAAATCTCCAATCCCAGAATCATTTTGGAAGTTTACCCCAGACCCAGGCTACTCAGAAGAATTTAGATCTGCTGTTTTTCTTTCCGAGACGTGGATCTCCCCGATTGATCATACTTATCCTTTCAACCCTCCATGTTCATTCAGTTTAATCAGCTCTACTGAATATTTTCCATGTGCTAGACACCTTGGCTCGATGGTTGCGATAAAGACACGTACAACTCCTTTCCTCAAGATGTTCATTGTCTTTTAAGAGGAGATACACAAAAATATATCAAACAAATGCGATAAAATGCTGTTAAGTGCTGTGACAGAGTTTGATGGGACACTGGGGGGGGTCACAAAGAGGACGTGGTCAGCTCTCTCCCATGCCCGCACAGCATTCTACACGCCCACAGTTGATAGATGGATGGATGAACCAACCAGCAAAGAGCCTGGAGAAGATTTCGAGGAGGGGAAAGAGCAGGAAGGAAAAGAAAGCCACCTTCTTCTCAACGATGCTATGAGACAAACCAACCAGTAAATCGAAGGAGGTAGGAACAGCGTTGCCCGTCTCTGAGAACAACTCCTTGAAGCTAGAAATAGATACACCCTGAAGCTAGTACTATCTTTCTCTCTGACTTAGCTCATAGAAAATCCCAAGGCTGCGATTTCTTAGCCAAAGCCAGTTGAGCAGGGTAGGGACAAAGGGGAAAGCGACTTCCTTCCCCACCGCCACCCCACCCACCAGCAGAGCTGGATCTCCTCCTCTCCACACTGTTATGTGGAACTAAAATAGTCTTGGTGCTGGCTACTAAGGAAGTTGGAAGAAGATGAACGGAGCCTCTCTAATCTTCATATGATCAAAGGCCACATTGCGTCTCATTGCATCTGGGGCTCGCTTGCTGTAGCTGAGGATCTGACGTGCACAACGGAAGACCAAGTTATAGGTTTATCTGTCTTATGGCTCACAGATTTCACCAGACACCAAGAAGGCTGGATGAGAACATGTGGCCGGGGTAGCGCAGCTGGCTGTACCCAAGAAGCAGCAGCCCCCATTTCGTGCCGTGCTCCAAGAGGGGGAGGGTTGACTGCTCCCTTAAAAACAGACAGTATAGGAGTTCCCATCGTGGCGCAGCGGAAACGAATCTGACTAGGAACCATGAGGTTGCGGGTTCGATCCCTGGCCTCGCTCAGTGGGTTAAGGATCCAGCGTTGCCGTGAACTGTGGTGTAGGTCGCAGTCGTGGCTCGGATCCTGTGTTGCTGTGGCTGTGGTGTAGGCCGGTGGCTACAGCTCTGATTAGACCCCTAGCCTGGGAACCTCCACATGCCATGGGTGAGGCCCTAAAATGACAAAAGACCAAAAAAAAAAAAAAAAAAAGGAAGACCGTATAGTCCTTTTGTTTATGTTTTGGTGTGGAGGGCTAAAATGCAAGGAGGAGTAGAATAGCTGTCAAGTTTACTACTGGGATCCATCTTCCTAGCCCGGATCTTTGGAAAACCTCTTGCAATAGAAGGATCCAGCCCTCCTCAGAGCTTTGCTTCATTTCTGCTCTCTTGGAGAAGCAAGCAAAGAAAACTAGGCATTTGCTACTCGGCCCTGTGTCGGCTTAGATACACTGAAATCCCCTGTGACGTAAATTTTAGGCTTTTCCCATTGTCAACAATCTCAGAGGAAGCCTCAAATACTAGCAAGTGTTTACAAGCGGGTCCCAGTTACTGTCACCCAGTAACCTCTTTCTGCTGACCTCTCGCTTCAAACTTGGCTCTGCCAGTGTGCTTGATATTTCCCACACTCACCAAGCTCCAGTCAAAGAAAATGCAGCAGAGCCTGTTTTCCTGTGTAAGCATGTAAATTCTGCACTTATCAACTCCAGGCATTCACAGTGCCTGGCTTGGGCCCTACTCCCAGATGGACACCGAGAGTGGAGTTAGTTTTTTAAATCTACCCTTAGGGTTGAGAAAATGGTGTTGCTAGTTCCTGTCAGAAGGACCTGTAATTGGAATGTTTCCCTAGAATTAGGGAGAGGAGTCACAAAGACCTGGAACCCTCCTTCCCGGGTGCACCTTGGTAATCAACAGCTGAGAGCTTGCACTAATGCTGGGTAATTCTATTTGGCTCAACAAACATTTGTTGAGTGCCTACTAAATGCCAGGCACTGTGACAGGTGCTGACAATTATTGCTAACAGCCTGCACTCGTGAAGCAGTTGGCCCAGATTAGAGAGGCTCTTAGGAGGCTGGGAAAAAAAGGACTGAAGGTGTTCCTGTCGTGGCTCAGTGGTTAATGACTCAGACAAGGTAAACCAGGAGGTTGTGGGTTCGATCCCTGGCCTATGCTCAGTGGGTTAGGAATCTGGTGTTGCTGTGAGCTATAGTATAAATCATAGATGAGGCTCAGATCTGGTATTGCTGTGGCTTAGGCTGGCAGCCACAACGTGGATTAAATCCCCTAGCCCAGGAACGTCCAGATGCAGTGAGTGGCCCTAAAAAGACAGAAAAGATGTGTTCAAACTCTAGCTCCTGTATTTAAGTTGCATGAGCATGGGCTGGTTCCTTGACCTCCAAGTTCCAGTTTCCATTGCTATGAAATGGTAATACAAATACTCGCCCATGGAAATTCCCAGGGTGGCTCAGTGGCAATGAACCCGACTGTGATCCATGAGGATGCAGGTCCAGCCTCGCTCACTGGGTTAAGGATCCGGCATTGCCATGAGCTGTGGTGTAGGTCCCAGATGTGATCAGATCCCGCATTGCTGTGGCTGTCGTGTAGGCTGGCAGTTGTGGTTCCGATTTAACCCCTAGCCTGGGAACTTCCATATGCAACGAGAGTGGCCCGAAAGAAAAAAGGAAAAAAAAATCGCTCAACCTACCTTATACCTCACAGGTAGAATATCGGAGGAGATAATGTACTGTGGACCAGTGCTTCTCACACTTATAACACGCTTTCGATTCACCTGGGGATCTTGTTAAACTGCAGAATTAGAGTCAGGCCCCTGGGTGGGCCTGAGGTCCGGCACTCCTAAAGGCTCCCAGCCGATGCTGTTGAGGCTGGGCCAAGGGTGACACTTTGAGTTAAAAGCTATGGAGTGTTTATTAACCAAATGGAAAGAATGATGATACTGATGAGCCTCGCCAGCTAAGTAAACATCCAAAACTCATTCAGAATTCAATAGAGCCCTACTAAGTGATTAGAGCTGTGTTAGGCAGCCACTGTGTGGCCATAGAATAAATTTATGACATGGCTTTGCTTACTTAGGTGAAACCATTAGAGGATAATATCAATCCATCCAAACTCAGCAGCTGGGTCCGAAAAAAAAAAAAAGTGGAATTCTCCTATCTCCTTCAGTTAAAAACATTTACCCTGGATGTAAAACATTGAGATAAAAATCAGAAGGTCCTTGATCCTGCTAAATCATATCCTGCACATTGTAACTATCTCCTGCCAAACTCCCGTGGAATCTTAAAACTGTTGAAACAGATATGCTTGAGGTTACAGACTTCATATCCTGCCCAGTCCCGGGCTTGAGCCTTATCCTAGTGTTCAAAGACTCTTGAGAGCATCTCAGCCTGCTTCCAGACGCTGACATTGCCCCAGATGGGAAACATCTGTCTCTTGCATCACCTCACACCAGTCAGAATGGGCATCATCAAAAAGTGTACAAATAATAAATGCTGGAGAAGGTGTGGAGAAAAGAGAACCCTCCTACACTGTTGGTGGGAATGTAAATTGGTACAGCCACTCTGGAGAACAGTATGGAGGTTCCTTAAAAAGCTAGAAATAGAATTACCATATGATCCAGCAAGCCCACTCCTGGGAATATATCTGAAATTTATTTTCTTACAATTCTGGAGACTGGAAGTCCAAGATCAAGGTTTTGGCAGGGTTGGTTTCCTCTAAAGTCTCTCTTCTTGGCTTGAAGATGGCTGTCATCTCCTCATGTCTTTACACGGTCTTCCCTCAATAAGTGTCTGACTCAATCTCCTCTTCATATAAGGTCACCAGCCATATTGGACTAGGGCCTACCCTAATGGCTTCGTTTTCCCTTAATTACCTCTTTTAAGAATCTATCTGCAAACACAGTCACACTCTTGAGGTCCAGGGAACACGTTTTTTAAGTTAACAATCTCTCAGTGATTTTTAACCTGTATTTTTCCAACAATTACTAATTTCCTTTTTCTCCGAGTTCCCACTGTGGCTCAAAGGAAATGAATCTGTAGGATCAATCCCTGGTCTCGCTCAGTGGGTTAAGGATCCGGTGTTACCATGAGCTGTGGTGCAGGTCACGGACATGGCTTGGATCCGGCATTGCTGTGGCTGTGGTGTAAGCAGGCAGCTACAGCTCTGATTCATTCCCTAGACTGGGAACCTCCATATGCCATAGGTGCGCCCTAAAAAGAACAAAACAATTTTTTTTGCCTGCTTCTCTTTGGGCCTGGAGATTTGCATTCAGCTGGATTTAAGGGATATCAAACACAGTTTTGTTTTGCTTTTTCTTTTTCGAGCTGCACCTGTGGTATATGGAATTTCCCAGGCTAGGGATCCCATCAGAGCCTCGTCTGTGACCTACACCGCAGCTCAAGACAATGCCGGATCCTTAACCCACTGAGCAAGGCCAGGGATCGAACCCGCAACCTCATGGTTCCTAGTCAGATTCTAACCACTGCGCTACGATGGGAACTCCCCCTCGAGCCCAGTTCTAATCAGAGTTCCCGATGAAGCTCCACTCCCGCCAGAACTTCCAGAGAGCGACAGGCACTCGGGCCCCAGCTCCCGCTCCAAGCCCGCTGCTGATGCAAAAAAGAGGAGTGTTTCTGGGAGAAGGGAGAACTGGGAGGAGTACGTGGCGACAGTTTATCTGAAGCTGGCGCTGGGTTCATTAAGAGGCCTGGTGCAGTTTATCTGCTTCTTGTCCACAAGGCTCAGCTGCTCTGAGCGCTGAGCCCAGGGCCTGTCACCATCCCAGTCCTGGCGGCGTCAGGTTGGAAGAGTGTGGAACAGCGCACCATCCCCTCCCTACCCCACCCCAGTCTCCCTGTTGTCTCCAACTGTCTGTCCTCAAGGGGTCAGAGAGGAGCCGCAAGTGTAGGAATGAAGCTTGAAGGCCTTCCATCAGTGCTTTCTGCCCCCAGACAGTGAGGTCCTGGGAGACGGTTTGGCTGCTCCCGTAAAGAAGCAGCCTAAGAGTTCCCATCGTGGCGCAGTGGTTAACGAATCCGACTAGGAACCATGAGGTTGCAGGTTCGATCCCTGGCCTCGCTCAGTGGGTTAAGGGTGTGGAGTTGCCGTGAGCTGTGGTGTAGGTCACAGACGCGGCTCGGATCCCGCGTTGCTGTGGCTGTGGCAAAGGCTGGCAGCTACAGCTCCTGTTAGACCCCTAGCCTGGGAACCTCCACATGCCGCGGGTGCGGCTCTAAAATCACAAAAGGTAAAAAAAAAAGAAGCAGCCTAGACCTCGGCCTAACAAGGCAGAGGGAGAACAGAGAGCCCGACTTACCTTTTTCAAAGCCACCTTGCCTTGAATGGAGGTGACACTTATTTTAAGTGGTTCTGTTTGTCTTTGTCCTTGTCACATTCTAACAACAGGGACTGGGACCAACTTCCCTGTTCCAGAAGAGGAGGGCCAGGGACTGTGGAACCTCTTTCTTAATGTCTCACAGCAACTCAGTGGTAGAATTATTCCAAAAAAATGGAAGAGCATAGATCTTCTGGGCCCTGGACCAGCCCTTCCTGGGACAGAGACCTCAGGGCCCCAGTCCTTCTCCACTCAGCTGCCAACATTAGAGCCAGCATTGAAAGTAAAGATGCTCCAGACCCCTCAACAGGATCGTCTGAAAGCCAGGGACCCTCACCCTACACCCCCCTCCCTGACTCTCCAAGATCGTCACCACGACAGGTGCATATGTGGGGGCTTCAAGGGCCAGCCCGTGAACAGGAAGAAGATACTTTCTCTGGCCAGACCCACTGTTCCTCCAATGCAGGGGAGGGTGGTGACTTGTCCAAACAACTCCAAACACCTGGTCCGGCGGGGAGGTGACACCTGCGTAGAGGGTCAGTGCATTATTCAATTACTGGGAATAGAGTCCCCAAACCGAGATTATTCATTTCTGGGTCTCTCCAAAGAGTGCCACCACTGTATCTACTACTGGAATTCACGTCCAAAGGGTTCTTGACTTTTCCCAGGGCGGGTGGAAGGCAAAAAGTGGATTTATCCACGTTAAAGAGAAGCAGTGCTCTTCAAAACCCCCAAAGCTCTCAGGGCCAGGATCCCCGTCCCTCTCCAAATGCTGCTTCCTTGCGGGGCCAGTTCACACTTAAAGCCTTTGCTAACTGCTTCCTCTGACTCACCACCAAGATTTGCTTCTTCGCTCCAGGTTTAAGCACCAAGGTGGTCACCAAGTAAACCCGGCACCCATGTTCCTAAACACACATCAGTGGCCACATAACTCTGTCCGCTCAGGCCTAGCCGCCCACAGGGTGTCTCTCAACTACAGTATGGTCGTTAACAGCTCGGGACCCTGCAACCAAGCTATCCTGGGTTTAAATCTCAGCTCTTTTTACTGGCTGTATACTTAATCTCTCTAAGCCTGTATTTCCTCATATGTTAAATGGATGTAATAAGAGTATTTACCTCTTGGGATTAAATGAGATCAAGTGCTTAGCACAGGGCTTGGGCACGTGGTAAGCACCCCATAAATGTTAGTTATTATCATGAGCATCTCTCTATCTTTAGGGGCTTTTAGGGAGGAAGCTTCTGACCTCTTCGCTCTCAACTTCATCCTTCCTGAATGCTGTGTCGGTCCCAGTGGGCCTTTCTCTGCTTTGTCTGTCTTAGCCCCTTCCTCCATAAATGACGTTCTTTGCCCAGTGATGTCCTCTCTCTCTTATTCTCCCAGAAGCAAAAAGGCCAGGTGGGTGATCTGGCTAGCTCTTTGCAAAATCTGTGAAGACAGAAGGGGCATAGCGCCCTGCCCACTATATGCTGGAATCAAGGTCCACTTGACCTTTCATATAAACCCTTAGCCACCCCTGCACCGTCCAGCCCTGCTGCCCCTTGGACTGGGGTGGGGATCCTGAGGGAGGTATGTCAGGCCCGTAAGTGGCTCTCCCCAGCTCCTCCGAAAGCTGCTTATCAGGGAGTGAAACACCGGGCCAAGCTTGCTGTGACAGCAGGAGCTGCCCGAGAAGAGAGGCTGAGATAAATGAAGGACCCTTCATCCCCGTCAGCGTGGGCCAGACAGAAACCAGGTGCAAGGCAGCGAGCCTTCATCTTCTGTAAACAATCTTCCATCGCCCACTGCAGCAGCTTGAGCCTGAGACGGGGATTAGGAGAACAGCTTCTGCAGGCCTGGGGCCTCTCAGCTGGACAGCCAGTTAAAGGGCACATTGAGATAACTGGCTGCTGGGAAAGATGCTTGAGGAAATCCAGCCATTCGTCAGCAGGGGGTTCGCTTGACCTGGCAGGAGAGAATCTGATATCTAAACAATCCCCCACGTCCCTGAAGCGCTCTGAAAGTTCTCCGGCTGAATATTTGATGCCACACCAGATAACGGCCCCAGGCCCTTCTCACCAGTGGGAGAAGGCAACCGCTAGAGAGAGGCCTAGCCAGCACTGGATTTGGTTGAAATCAGGCAGGCCTTGAGGTGGGGGCATCCCAGCTACGGATCGATCCCAAGGTCCTTTTATGTTTTAGCCGGTCCCGTGAGCGGTGAAGACCTTGCCTGCCCAGAGCTGATCCTCTGTGAATCCGTGAAGAGACAGGGAACCCAAACCTCTTTTGAAGACCATTGTCCCCTCTGCATCCCCACTCCACCTGCCTCCCCACTTCTTGGATAGAAGTGTCACTTGCAGGAACTGAAAAAATAACCGTGACCCTTGTGCTCAGATGTCAGATGCCAGCTTCAGGCCCCTGAGATTACAAAACAAAGTTAAGTGCTCGAATCCCCTCAGGGAGGTGGGGACAGACAGGCCTCACGCTGAACGAAAGAGCTTTTCTGTTTTCAAGTCCTAATTTTCCAGCAGTGTGGATGTGTGTGTCTACAATTCCATGTTCAGAGTTTCTGTGTGTGAGAAGGAAAGCACATTTCAAACGCCGTGGCCTCTGGTTGTAAGGTTAAAAAATAGGAGATAAAAAATGGGCTCTCAGAGTTCCCGTTGTGGTACAGTGGTTAACAAACCCGACTAGTATCCGTAAGGATTCAGGTTTGATCCCTGGCCTTGCTCAGTAGGTTAAGGATCCAGGGTTGCTGTGAGGTATAGTGTAGGCCGGCATCTACAGCTCTGATTCGACCCCTAGCCTGGGAACCTCCGTATGCCGCAGGTGCGGCCCTAAAAAGCAAAATAAGTAAGTAAGTAAATAAATAAAAGAATACAAATGGACTCCCATTTAGCCAACAGCTTTACAACTATCATTCAAGAACGATCTTTTTTTTTTTTTTTTTTTTTTTTTTGCTTTTTAGGGCCGCATCCATGGCATATGGAGGTTCCCAGGCTAGGAGTCAAATCAGAGCTACAGCTGCCAAGCTACACCACAGCCACAGAAAGTTGGTATCCTAGCCGTGTCTAAGACCTACAGCCGGATCCTTAACCCACCGAGCGAGGCCAGGGATCGAACCCCCAATCTCATGGTTCCCAGTCAGATTCATTTCTACCGCACCACGACGGGAATTCCAAGACCAATCTTCTATTGTCCATACCTCCTAAGCAGTTACACTCTGCTTTAAGTTAGCTACTTTGGCCACAGTTGTAGATTCTTTTCTTTACTTTTTCCTTTTTAAAAAATGTTTTATGGAGTTCCCTTCATGGCTCAGTGGTTAAAGAATCCGACTAAGAACCATGAGGTTGCGGGTTCGATCCCTGGCCTTGCTCAGTGGGTTAAGGATCTGGCATCGCTGTGAGCTGTGGTGTAGGTCGCAGACGCGGCTCGGATCCCGCATTGCTGTGGCTGTGGCGAAGGCCGGCAGCTACAGCTCCTGTTAGACCCCTAGCCTGGGAACCCCCATATGCCGCAGGTGTGGCTCTGGATAAAAAAAGGCAAAAAGACAAAATAAATAAATAATGTTTTATTATAGTTGTTTTATGTTGTTCTGTCAATTTCTGCCGTACAGCCAAGTGAAGTGACACAATCATTCATCTATACACACGCTCATATTATCTTTCATCATGTTCCATCATAAATGATTGGACATAGTTCCCTGTGCTATATATATACAGCAGAATGTAATTGTCTATCCATTCTAAATGTAACAGTTATGGATTGTTTTCTTAAAGGAGAGGGAATATGGGATTTAAAGTCTGAAAATGTGTTCCATCCTTGATTAGCTGTATGACCTTGGGCAGGTCACTTAATTCATCTGACTCTCAGTTTCTTCACCTGTAAAATGACGTTGCTAATAATAATACTTGCCACACATACCTCCAGAGTTTTGCATAGAAGAAGCGAGATGTCTGTGAAAGGGGCTTGCAAAAGGAAGTGCTGCGTCATAGTATTTGTTAACATAGTAACAACCATGTTACTGCCAACCTCTCACTGGGGATGGCACCAAGTATGTGCTCAACAAACATTTATTGTATTTATTCATTTATTTTAGGGCTGCACCTGCAGCATATGGATGTCACATTCTGGGCTAGGGGTCAAATCAGAGCTGCAGCTGCCTGCCTATGCCACAGCCACAGCAACACTGGATTTGAGCGGCATCTGTGACCTATGCTGCAATGCCGATCCTTCACCCACTAAACAAGGCCAGGGATTGAATCCACATCCTCATGAATACTATGTCAGGTTCCTAACCCACTGAGCCACAGTGGGAACTTGTCAACAAATATTTACTGAGCTTGCATTAAATGCTAGGTCCTGCCCAAGAAAGCTGTTCTTCAGTCTTAGGTTGCACCCCTGAGCCTAGCTGATCACTAGGGCAACAGCGATGACTCTGCATGTCCCAGCCCCACCCCCAGAGAAGCACATCCTTCAGTATGTATATCCTGCTGGACCCAGGGTCACTTCTTATACCACATGCCTGTGTTTAATATCAAGGCCTGGAAAATGTCAACTCATATCCAAAGTCTCCAGTGCCCTATTTCCGTTAAGGTTCAGAGTGAGAATTGCAGAGACAGTGGGTAAGAGCTCAAAAGGACATTTTGAAAAAGAAGCTGTCAAGAACAGAACTCAAATCACCACTTCAAAAACTATATGGGGAGAGGTCTTAGATCTACAACTTAAAGCTGCAATGGGAAACTAGAGGGAGAAGCCTGACCCAAAGGTTGACCCTAAAGCTACTTTGGCTATAGCTGGAGAGATGCCCCCTCTCTCTCTCTCTCTTTCTCTCTCTCTCTCTCTTTTGGAGGGGCAGATGTTCCCTAGAGAGAAGAGAATTTCAGAATTTCATCCTTGCCCCAACCTCTGCATCCTGGTGGCCCATGAAAACAATATTTTCCTGCTCAGCAGGGCAAAACCTCTTATTTCCTGCTGTCCTTCCTTTCCCCATCTCTTGGCTCCACACTGAAGTCCTTGCTGTAGACAGATTTCTCCAGCAAGTTATTTTCTCACCACTGAGCCCCAGCTGCTTTACATCCCTGCAGCACATCGGGGCCAGAGCAGAAATGAAAGGACTGAGGCAGTGTCAGTTACGCTGGGACCCAGGTCACTAGTGATCAGATTTTTTAATGAACCTGAAGGCCAGGAACTTGAAAGGAAGGTCAGGGTTCACAGAAGGGCGAGCACAATATGCGTCTAGATTATTAAATCCTGAAAGTGTAGACATCGATGTTCTTCCAAAGCCCATTCCTCCCAGGAGCTCAGCGCTGCACTGAGCAGTCCGGGCTCCTGATCCCCCGGAAGCCTTGACCTCATGCTGTCAGAAGAGCACGAAGGACATTTGACAATGGGGTTATATCCTAAGACTTGGGTTCCTCCTCAGATTCTCCAGGTTGCTAAAACTTCTTTCTCGCAGAAGGAATCCAAGGCCAGTTTTCAAAGTGATCCCAGGAGAAAGACGTGGCCTACAGATAGGAATTCTTGCTCAGCAGTCCCCTCTGGCCTGTCCTTAATGCAACTGGTTTCCTTCTTTTCCCATGTAATTACACCTTTGAATTTGGGAGATCTTGACTTCTTACTGCCAACTGGAATGAGCGCTTTCATAGTATGAGCGCGCTAAGGATCACTGGAAGGAACGCGTTTCTTGGTGGGAGCCAATATTAATTTCTTCTCCTTCACAGTTGTTTCCTGACTTCTAGGAGCAGGATGTAGTGCACTCCTCTACAAAGAGGGAAAGCCCGTCTTTGGTGGTGGTGGTGGTGGTCAAGCCAGCCATGCAAATGTTCACAGGACATGTTATTTGCAGGAGATATGAAGAAAGACCAAAAGGGAATCTTAGGATCCTTAAGAGACTTCATGGTCCACTGGTCCAGGCTCCCGCCCAAGAACCTGCCCTAAAATATCCTTGACAAGTGGCCGTATGCTCTAACTCAACACCTCAAGGGGTAAGGAGCTGAGTAGGAAAGCCATTTCAATTTTGGACTGCTTATTACAAAATCATCCTGACAAAATGCTAACAACTGGATTCAAGTGGTAGATGTACAGTGTTCACTGTACTAGTCTTTTACTATTTTCTCAACATTTGAAATGTTTCCTAATAAAAATTTAGAAAAAAAAAAAACCTTTTGGGGGGGCCACGCCCATGGCATGTGGAAGTTCCTGAGCCAGGGATCGAACCTGTGCCACAGCTGCAGCCTTAACCTGCTGCTCCGCAAGGGAACTTCTGGGGAAAAAAAAAAAAAAGCCTTTTAATCACTGTCTGAATCCAGGTGGAGAAAATGAAACAAAGCCACCACATCTGCAAAAAATAATTAGATGTATCACTATGAGTTAACTGGGTGGGACTGCCCCCCGCAAGAAGTCAACGAAACAAAACCAAAAAAAATAAACATGAGCCGGCCTAATAGAAATTTAGTATTTGTAGTGTGATACTATTGTGTCATATAGTAAGCTGCTAAAGGATAAGAAGATTGTTTTCCCTGGAGTGGGGGAAAGACTGACGCAGGGAACGCATTATGACTGTCTTCTAGTAGCTGAAGGCTGCGAGCAAAGAGGGAAGTTTCAGTAAAACAAATTTCATCTTAAGTAAGGAATAGTAGTCGGATTGGTTTGAAGAGAAAATTGACTGTCTCAAGAAGCTGGGAACTCCCTGGCTCCCGTGATGGGTGAGTTGCCATCAGAGGCTGGGCAACCACTTGATGAAAACATTGTCATGAAAAGGAGGTTGAGCCAGATAATCTTTAAGGTCCTTTCCAATCCAGGGAGTCCAAGGCACTCTTAAAACATGGCACCTGGAAGTGAACGCAATGCAATAGATGCAAGTAAGTGAGACAAATACCCACCTTCATAAAGTTATTGTTATTTAAATCTTGAAGATCTTTATGTTTATGTGAAGAAGAGTGAAAAACAAAGCCTAAAAGTATTTGCTATATCTGTCAGCTATTAATATTATACCACCTAGGCCAAATGTTGGGTCTGTCTTATCTTTTTTTTTTTTTAAGGCCGCACCCGCGGCATATGGAGGTTCCCAGGCTAGGGGTCTAACAGGAGCTGTAGCTGCCGGCCTTCGCCACAGCCACAGCAACGTGGGATCCGAGCCGCGTCTGCAACCTACACCACAGCTCACGGCAACGCCGGATCGTTAACCCACTGAGCAAGGCCAGGGATCAAACCCGCAGCCTCATGGTTCCTAGTTGGATTCATTAACCGCTGTGCCATGACGGGAACTCTGGTTATCTTTACTCTTATATTAGGCATTAAAGATACAAAAAAGAACAAACATGTAAACAAGTAATTACTTATGTGCAATCTGATAAGGACCCAGTGCTGGAATTAAGGAAACATGGTAGAGCAAACAATGACAGAGACTCACTCTGTCTAGGGATGGCGGGAAGACGTCCTTGAGGAGGTGATGTTTGAGCTGCACCTTGGAAAGCAAATAAGATATTCCAAACGTAGAATGAGCAGAAAATCATTCAAGCAAATGGAAGAGCTTATTAGAAGTCAAAATAGGAGTTCCCACCCTGGCTCAGCAGTAATGAATCTAATATCCATGAGGATGTGGGGTTTGATCCCTGGCCTTGCTCAGTGGGCTAAGGTTCCCAGGCTAGGGGCTGAAATCAGAGCTACAGCTGCCAGCCTACACCACAGCCACAGCCATGTAGGATCCTTAACCCAAGGAGTGAGGCCAGGGATCGAACTTGCATCCTCATGGTTACTAGTCAGGTTTGTTTCCACTGAGCCACGACGGGCACTCCCATCCTTTTCTTCCACTTCTTTAGCTAGCTACTAGAGCTGATAATGGGAAGAGTGAAAGAGTGGAAGAGATTCATAAAGACTTGGCCTATGAAACAGAACTCTAATTCCTGCCCTCTTTCTGCCCATAGTCTCACTGCTGTGTAATGATTTTTACTATTTCTCAGCAAAAATGGATATTCCCCTTGGGCAGGGGGCTGAGTGAAAGTGAAATAAGGTGTGCTTGTGGTCCCTGAGCCTGTAAAATTACCAAGACCCCTTTTTCAGCATGGTTGTCTCCAGGCTGCTTCCAACACAAGAAAAAAAAAGGACTGGTGAGATGCTTGGCTCCTGCCTGCCCCTAAATTACTTAATTTGTTTGACACATCTTACTGGGAGAAACTCAGGTGGAGGGATACTGAAGCTGGATGAGGGCTGGGAGCTCTAAATATGTTGAAAATGTTATCTGTTCTTTCTCAAATACGTCTCTCCCCTTCAGGTATTTGCTCTGTGATAGCCTTTTTCCCTTGGCAGCCGCTGAGTCTCTGTGCCTTGTATTTCAAAACCGATAAGAAAAGGGGAGATCCTCCTGCGAAGCTCACTCAGGGCACCTTGGGAAGAAAGGTTACGTGTGACTCAGGCTGCGTAACCTCATAGCCAGTACTCAGCCAGCTCCCCCTTGTCGCACTTGCCTTGCTGGGCTAGCGAGCAGAAGGCAATGGAAAAGGAGAAAATAAATAGGTTCCCTCTCAGGGACTCACTCGCACGTGCAGTCTCTCTAGCTAGCGATCTCCTTATCTGCAGACTTGGCAAATTCTTTACAACATCTGATCAAGGAAGGGCTTTTTTTTTTTTTTTTTTTTGATGTTTCTGCATGTTCTCGATTTACTGCCCGGCTGCTGGGATATGATGCAATGCCCTTATCAGAAGCCCCCTTCAGAGCTTTCCAGACGGGTTGCCAAGTCTGCGTATTTTTAAATAAACAGCCGAAGCAAACTAGTCCCGGAATGTGGCTTCTTGGGGCTAAAGTAACATTTGCACAGAAGAGGAGAGTAGATGCCAGACCCAAGTGATCTACTGCCCTTCGTCTGACTCTGTGTCTCTCCTCTCTCCCCTTCCTGTCTCCCCCTGGATTCCCCATCATGTTAATGCTGCTGTCAGGAGCACTCTGTAAGTCCCCAGGACCTGGGCTGAGTTACGGGATGGGAAGCTGCTCGTGCTCTCCAGGCTACTGATTGCATCTGCCTTAAGGCTGGCTTTGCCAGCCAGGGCTGGAGGGCTCACAGGTGGAAGGGGCTGGAGATTTGGACTTTTTGATCTGCTTATTCCTCAGAGTTTCCAAAGCTCTGATCTGTATGTCTACCATGATCAAGATCTCCAACAATGGAGTTCCCTTCGTAGCTCGGTGGTTAACGAATCTAAGAACCATGAGGTTGCGGGTTCGATCCCTGGCCTTGCTCAGTGGGTTAAGGATCCGGCGTTGCCGTGAGCTGTGGTGTAGGTTGCAGACGCGGCTCGGATTCCGCGTTGCTGTGGCTGTGGCAAAGGCCAGCAGCTACAGCTCCTGTTAGACCCCTAGCCTGGGAACCTCCACTTGCCACAGGCGCAGCTCTAGATAAAAGGCAAAAAAAAAAAAAAGACAGAAAAAAAAGATCTCCAACAAGGTGGTGGGGTCGAGGGAGATGAGGAGGGAGGTTGATTGGTATGAGAGCAGGCACCTGGGCAAGGCTGAAAGCCCCCACTTCTTACCCATCTCTGTGTCATGACTCCCAGGACCTGGGAAGTGGTTGCACCTGCATACTCATAAGAACTTGGAAAGATGTGTCCTCAACGAGAAAACCTTCACAAATTCATGTTAAGGGCTCCCCTTCCCATCGTCCCCAGGCTTGCTGCAATATGCCAAGCCTGAGCCCTTCAACATCAAGGTCAGTCATGTTCAAAGTGCCAGCATCTTTCCAAACTTGGAGAAGAACCGCCCCACATACAGTGGAAGATCCCTAAAGGAAAACCTCCCATAACAATCAAACCCTGGACCGTTAGAAGTTTTCAGATAATCTGCGAGTCAACCAATATCTGACTTGGACTTTATTTGTAAGAATTCTTTTGTTTTTTTTTTTTTTGCATTATAGCTGGTTTACAGATTATTTGTAAGAATTCTTAATCATTAAGGCTTACACACAGAAAGACAGTCCTTAGTTAAACCTGGTCATCTTGAATATTTGGGCAGTCTTCTTGATATCTCTTCTCCAAAAGAAAAAAAAAAAAAAGCAATGACCTAAGACTCTAAACCACACCTGTGGTCTGAGAGCTAAAGGCAGGGTTAAGAGGAAGATGAGGTGAAAGAGAGGTTGACACCCTAAGTATAGTGAATATTCCAAATATGTGGACTTATCTATAAATTCTTTTTTTTTGTCTTTTTGCCTTATTTGGGCCACACCCGTGACATATGGAGGTTTCCAGGCTAGGGGTCTAACAGGAGCTGTAGCCACCAGCCTTCGCCACAGCCACAGCAACGCGGGATCCGAGCCGCGTCTGCAACCTACACCACAGCTCACGGCAACGCTGGATCCTTAACCCACTGAGCGAGGCCAGGGATCGAACCCGCAACCTCATGGTTCCTAGTTGAATTCGTTAACCACTGAGCCATGACGGGAACTCCCTATCTATAAATTCTTGAGGGCTGGAATCAGAAAAAGAAAATATGCTGTTTTTCAGATATGCGATCTTGGGTACATTACTTATTTTCTTTGAGCCTCGGGCTCTTCATATGTGGGAATCATGATCAGGCTAACCCCCCAGACATGTGATGAGAAGTAAGGGCTACTGGCAAAGCGTCACATAAATGTCAACAACAACAACAATAATAACAGAATAATAAGAGCTGCCACCAAGAAGCGAGGTCGGGAAAAGCATTGTGAAAGAAGTAAAGATACCTGGATGGCAACGATAAGGAGTGGAACTGGAGGAGCTGCCTTAGCCTTGGTAAACCTGAACTTTCTTCCCTTCAGATAATAGGGCCTCTCCTCAACTTCCACATTGTTTGTCGGCTCTAATGCTCCTTTCCCTTCTCACAAATTACACAGACTCTGCTGAGTAAATGTTTGTTCCCCACAAATGGCTGCCAATCGGGCTGTTCCCTTCCCGAGCTTGGGGATTTGTGTGGATCGTGCTATCGGTGACTAACTAAGGCAGCCGTCGAGGTCAAGTGGATGGACACACTTTGAAAGGGAGAAAGGATTCCTCTCATTTCTCACCAGCCCCCAGCCTGCCCCCTTGTCCTTCCCTGCCCAAGCCATCCTGCCTCCGTCGACAGAAATATAGTGCCCAGCTCAAGTGGCATCAGATTTCCTCTCTACTTAGAACTAATCCCAATCACACTTGATATTTTCTGTTCAGTTCCGGATGCTTTGTTTTGTAGGCGATATTAATTAGGGAAGAAAGAGCAGGATGGAGAAAGATCTGTATATCAGGTCTCAGGAGAAACAGATTAAGGGACTGGAAACATGTATTGCTCTGGTGAAGAGAAGATCTAGGGAGATGTCTGGCAGTGGTCTTCGGCTATCTGGAGGGGAAGCGTATGGAAAATGAATGAAGAGGAGAGTTCCTGTCGTGGCTCAGTGGTTAACGAATCCGACTAGGAACCATGAGGTTGCGGGTTCGATCCCTGGCCTTGCTCAGTGGGTTAAGGATCCAGCGTTGCCGTGAGCTGTGGTGTAGATCGCAGACGTGGCTCAGATCCCGCGTTGCTGTGGCTGTGGCGAAGGCCTGCGGCTACAGCTCCTGTTAGACCCCTAGCCTGGGAACCTCCATATGCCATGGGTGCGGCTCTAGATAAAGGCAAAAAGACAAAAAAAAAGTAATACTTCCTCTGCTGTACCGCACAGGGAACTACTTTCAACCACTTGTGATAGAACATGATGGAAGATAATATGGGGAAAAGAATGTATAAATACATTTTTAGGCCCGCACCCATGGCATATGGAGTTTCCCAGGCGAGGGGCAGAATCAGAGCTATAGCCGCCGGCCTTCGCCACAGCCACAGTAACGCCAGATCCAAGCCTCGTCTGTGACCTACATCACAGCTCGCATCAACGCCGGATCCCCAACCCACTGAGTGAAGCCAGGGATGGAACCCGAATCCTCATGGATACTAGTGGGATTCATTTCCACTGTGCCACAATGGAAAAACTTCCTCAACTATAATAAAAATATATATATACTTTTTAAGTAAAGCTTTGCTTTGCTATCTCCTTCCAGACCCAACCTAAGCACCGCCCTGGGTGAATTCACATTCTTGGGCCTAGAAGAGAAAGACATCCGAAATACTTTTTTTTTTTTTTTGCTTTATTTTTAGGGCTATACTTTCGGCATATGGAAGTTCCCAGCCTAGGTGTTGAATCAGAGCTGCAGCAAGCCACAGCTACAGCAACTCAAGATCGGAGTGGTGTCCGCAACCTCCACCACAGCTCACAGCAACACAGATCCTTAACCCACTGAGTTGGGCCAGGGATTGAACCCACATCCTCATGGATACTATTGGGTTCGTTTCCACTGAGCCACAGTGGGAACTCCCCAAATGCTTTGAGAAAAGGAAATCTTGGTCCATTGGTGTGTAAAAGACACTGCACCCTGTGGGCTGAGCTGGGAGATGGAGAGGATAAAGGAAGCCTTGTCTGGATCTCATCTGGATCTCCCTGCAGGAGGACTGCTTCTCTCTCCATTTTCTACCATTATTTCTGCCAACCAGCTGGGCCTTCAAATCCTTTGCATTTCTAAAGGTCAAGTCTTCTTGAGTTTACACTCGCTAAAGGAAAGGAAGCCCAAACAAAACAAATAAACGAAAACTCTGTGAGTGAACCTTGGAGCAGACAACTCACCCTGAAGTCCTCATAATCTCTATCATTTGCCTGAGATAAACACCTTGAACAAACGAATGGAAAGTCAAAGAAGAAGAAAGCTCGCAAGTTCCCTTCCATCTCCGGCCCTATCTCCATTATCTCCATGTGAACACACGGATCATGATGATACTCTTAGATCAATCAAACATCTGAAACTGGCATCATTTCGGAACACCATTTTGGAGAGTGGGAGGTAACTGGCTTCTAAACAAGAGAATTTTGCTTCAATATTCACTTGGCCAGCAAATATTTACTGAGCATCTACTACGTGCCAGGCATTGCTCAAGGCACTAGAAATGCAGCAATGAACACAACCGACGAAAATCTCAGCCTCCTTAGATCTTCCATTCTAGAAAGTTATTAAGGAGGTAAGAGACGGTCTTCATACATACGGTTGCTGGGAACATGCATGTCTCTTTATTGTATTAACTCTTCTGGTGTCTTTAGCGTCCAAACTATTACAAGTTTACCAAGTTTCTCTACCATCAGACATAGTTTATGGCACTCACAATGTGCTGATATGTGGCCCTTTGACATCCTGGATCATGTTCCCACCCCAACAGTTTCATTTTAGCCAATCTCCATGCACCCTTGTCCCAAAAAGACAGTCATTTGCTGTGTTTTCTCTCTTCTGGGAGGCCCAGGCGCTGGTCCAGCAAGAGTACAGAGACCAGGGCGTGACCCCACGACCGGGACCCTTCCCCCCGCCCTCTGGCCTCAGCAATCCCCTGGACAAGCAGCTCCTCCAGGGCTGGGGGTGAGGGGCTGCAAGCCTTTTCAGGGCTGAACTCTCCATGAACCAGGAAGGGAAGGGGCAGAGCCAGCAGGAGCTGGCTGGGGAGGCAAGGCTTCTGGGCAAACCTCTCTGGCTGAGTAAATATTGAGCTGCCTCATCTCCAAGGTAGGGGTTGAGACAGAGCTGTCAGCCAGAGTAAACTGAAGGGAGCTTCGGGCCTCTGAGGAGCAGAGGGCACATGCTTTGTGGGGCTCCCTCCCTCCCAGGTTCCCCCTCCAGGCAGAAAGGGCTACAGGGCTCAGAACTGTCTGGACCCAGGCCAGTGATCTTGAGAGCCTGGAGGAAGTTGACATGGCTGGGTGGAGAAGAAGGAATAATTTTAATTAGCTCTAACTAGGCCAGTTGACTATATCCAATATGATTCCTCCACCCTACCCTACCGGGCCCCATCCCAGACCAAGTTTGACATTCTTTCTTACTTACGTCTTCTGCCATCATCAGAGGAAAGGATGAGTAAAGCTGCAGTGAGATAATGCAACTTACATTAAAGACGGGGGAAGCAGGGCCACAGAGGTTGAGTAACTTACCCCAAGGATACACAAGAGGCCCTCAGAGTAGAGGAAACTCTGGCCCCCTGACTTCCTACAAAATTCTTTCTTCTCTGAAGCATCCGATCTCTTTTTTTTTCCTGATAAAGAGAAGATAGTGAGCAAGGGCCAGGAGGTCCTACTTTGAGCTGAAGTCAGCAGGAGTTTGAGCCAATTTGTTCTCCCAGGAACAGACATTAAATATTTCACACCTCCAACTCCTGTTCCACCCAGGACTCACTCTGAGGATATAAAACATCTAGAGAGCCCGGGAAATAGCAAAAGCTGAAGCATCTGGAATACTGTGGTTGAGTCACGTAAAGGAGGTCATGCAAGGAAGTTCTTGGAGCTAGGAGTGAATCCTCAGGGGAAAAAAAATCTGGTACAGCTGCAGGGGGGCCCATCTCGTGGACTACAGCAAGAAGGTACTCAGAAATATGCAATGAGACTCTCTTGCCAAGAGCAGGTCTCATTATGATATTGAACTTGCTATAAGCTCGTATTCTGGGGGACTACCCTGAACTTTTCATTCATAATTCTTTTATTCCCTAGCAGCAAACTCCACAGTTATGTTACCAGGTGCAGTGCTGGGGGATGAAGGTTAGAGGATGTCTGCTTCCAACATGTCAAGACCAAGAACAACTCGATATAAGAAAGCAATTTTTAGAAATGTCTTATTTGAATATATAAAAGAGAATCTCTACTGAACACTACCTGGCGGTATCTCAAAATCATGTCTCAAAATCTCACTTATTCGGGAGTTCCCATCGTGGCTCAGCAGTTAACGAACCCAACTAGTATCCATGGGGATGTGAGTTCGATCCCCGGCCCCGCCCAGGGGGTTAAGGATCTGGTGTTGTGAGCCAGTGCTGTAGGTCAAAGACATGGCTTGGATCTGGTGTTGCTGTGGCTGTGACGTAGGCCGGCAGCTGCAGCTCCAATTCGACCCCTAGCCTGGGAACATCCATATGCCTCAGGTGTAGCCCTAAAAGCCAAAAAATTAAAATTAAAATTAAAAAAACTCACTTATTCAACTTCCCTCAATTTACCTAGAAGCACAGGGAAATTGCATAGGTGACATAAGCTCATCCAACTGACAAGAGAAGAACCACACTGAAAACTGAGTTTCATTTCAGAAGCCTCGCCCCCACCACTTTAAATCAGGGACTCAACATGTCTGTCTGCCAGACTTCTGACCCATCCTGCCAATGGAGAAGGGAAGGCGTCTGCGACCCACACCACAGCTCAGGAAAACACTGGATCCTTAACCCACTGAGCGGGGCCAGGGAATGAACCCACTTCCTCAGGAATACTAGTCAGGTTTGTTACCACTGAGCCACAAGGGGAACTCCACACATAATAATTTATTTCATCCTAACACCTACCCTATGAAATATGTAATGTTATGATGCCCATTTTGTAGAAAACAAGACTGGGCACAGAGAATTAGGCACCCCGCCCAAGGCCACAAGGCTGTGAGAGGGAGGACGGGAAGGATCTGAACCTATGTATCCTGTCCTTCCTCTCAGATTCATCTGGATCTCCGTGAACTTAGTCATCTGGAGATGCTCCCAGCCGCCCTCCTTGACTCCCCATCCCGCCAGCTCCCTTCCAACAGCCCAGCATAGCAGTGCCCATGTAAGGAATGCTCATGACAAAGAAACCCACATTAAAAGTAAGAAGAACTTTAGGGTTTTTTAAATCTCCTTTTCTTGTCCAGGAGATCAAAGGGCCTCACGTTGGGAGAACAAATGCTGAAGAAAAAAAGCAAATGAAAAAGGAAAAGTTCACACTTAGGGCTGAGAAACAGATGGTGCGGAGGGCTGGGTAGAGTGGAGGCTAGTGGGGGGGGTTTGCTCCCTCCCGTGGAGAATCAAGGGGGGAAAGGCCTCTCTTAAGAGTTTTAGTTTTCAAAACAAGAGACGTTTCTTTGGTGATCTGGTAAATAGAGATGTTGGAGTGGAGGGCTTAAATTTGTGCAAAAAATGTACTTTCAGATTTTTAATTTGTGCAAAAAAATGTACTTTCAGGTCTGGTAAATAAAATTCCCTTTCCTCCCCCCCCACCCCCCCACCCCCCCGCAAGCGCTGTGAAAAACCCACCTATCTGAAAGGCATGGAGTGGTTTGGCATCTATTTTGGAAAGTTTAACAATTGTTTGTTTGTCTGTTTGTTTTTATCAACCTCTTCCTTTGTCATTTATGGCACAAAACTGCAGTGACCTTTTCTTTCTGCAATTAAATGCCTTCCTGTAGACTTGTCTGGGACCTCAAATAAGTAGGATTCTAAGAGAGCACCAGCGAGAAAGGGGTCAGCCTCAGAGGAGATGGGGGGCTCAGATGTGGATTATTGTGGGCCTGCTGCTCTGTTAAAAGAGAACTGATTTGCCCTCACCCCTCCCTGGGGGAAACTGATGGATCCTTCTGCTATGACCAAAACCCAAATGGACCAAACCTCCCCCAGGACCAAAGCCCAACTTTACCATCCTTGGGCGCCTGCTCTAACCAATCCTCCTTCCTCCTCCCCAGTTTTCCACCCACCCATCCGAAAGTTACAGGATCCAGAAATACCCCATCTAGAAGGCTCTACCAGCTTTTATCGAATGGTTCCAAGTAAGGGGTGTTTTGTTTCCGCAGACACTTGCTCTGTCCCCTCTGTCAAAGTGACCCCTTTGGGGAAGCCAACCTTGGTAGCAATTTCAATTAAATGCAGAAAAACAGTTAATAGATTTTTTTTTTTTTAAGAGAGAGGGCAACACATCAGCCTCTGGGAAAGCTGGGCTTCCTCTTGCAATGCACTTCTCTTCCTCTCCCGCTGGACTGTGCAATTATTGATAAGGTTGCCTCTCCTATAACAGCATCAATTTCATTAAGAAGCCAGCACTCGGCATTTCCCGCATACACTCCTAGTCCTTTCTCCCCTTGCCTTCCTTTGAAAGGTCAAGAATTCAATAGATGGGTTGGATAAGACGACCCCTTGGTGCTGCTGCAGGCCCCCAGCTGTCCTGGCTCCAGCGCACTGGGGCTCCTCGGGTCACCGGAATCCATAAACCAGGCGGGAGCCCCCAGGCCCGCGTCCCCTGGACGGCACTGCGGGGCAAGAGAATACTGGCAGGCGGTGGGGCGGCCGTCGCGGGCGCTCCCCGAGCCAGGCCCCCAGCCCCCGCCTCCACCGACCAAAGTGTTGTCATTGGGACCCGCTGGCAGACAATAGCTGCCCCCGCGGGCGCGCCGACGGCTTGTTTGGAAAGCCCGGGGGGCGCTTCGGGGTAAAAAGGTCAGCGAGGGACAGGGGTTTACCTCGGTCTCCTCCGCCCACCCCAAGTCCTCGGTGCTGCAACCTGCGACTCCCGCGGTGGCCCTCGCTTCCCCGCACCCCGCCGCCCCCTCGACCCTTCGGCTGTGCCGGAGACCTGAGCGGCCGCCGCGAACCGCGTGGACCGCGCTTCGGAGGCGGGCGGCTTCAGCCAATCTCCCCGCTACACCGGCTCCCGGGCTCCCGAGCCTGGATTTCCCAGTGCGATGGAAGGGGCGCCGGGCCGGGAGCGGGAGTGGAGGAGTTAATGGGGTGCCAAGCTGAAGTTTGGGGACAACTCACACTCTGGCTTTCTCTGAGCAAGAACTGGCGGGGAGGGGGACGTTACACGGCCTCCGCACCCTGCTTCGCTCCTTCAGCAAATATTTACTGGGACCCCACTTTCTGCCACGCCTCGCTCTGGGCCTGGGGGAAACAGGCAAGGCCTAGAGGGCGCTTGCCTTCCTCCGCCCCGAACTTCTTCCTCTTTTTACACCGGTTCTTGTTCTCTCCAAAGTGATCCGTTCTTCTCCTTTCCTGACTTCCTATCAGGACCCTCGGGGAGCTGTTTCCTCCCCATCACGCTTTTCCTGCAGGTCCTTCTCGGGTTCCTCCAATGACCTGAGGGCTGACCACTGTCAGCCTTGGAAACCTGGCGCAGGTTTTGTTTTAGGCCCCAGTAAGTCCTTCTCTTTACCCAGCTGAGATTTTCTTTTCTTCTTTTTCTTTTCTTTATTTATTTTTTTATGGCTGCACTTGTGGCATATAGAAATTCTCAGGCTAGGGGTCAGATCAGAGCCACAGCTGCCAGCCCACACCACTGCCACAGCAACTTGGGATCCAAGCCTCATCTGAGACCTATGCCACAGCTCTTGGCAACGCCAGATCCCCCACCCACAGATTAAGGCCAGGGATCGAACCTGCATCCTCATGGATGCTAGTCGGATTGGTTTAAGATGCACCACAGTGGGAACTCCTACCCACCTGAGATCTTAAACCTCAGCTCCTTCCAGCCCACCAAGCCTGCACCAACTCTTTCCTCATTACCCCCCTAGGGCTCTTGGAGAGCAAGCCTCCCCTAGCCCTAGGTGGAGGAGCAGAAGAGGCAGGAAGAAGGGAAAAACACAGACTTTATTGAAATGAGGTAGTTGAAGGTACAGAGAGAACCTGGTTGCTTGGGGCTCAGGTTTCCAGAAAGAGTGGGGCCTGCACTGTCTCTGCGACATTCAGAGAAATGCTTGCTGCTGGTAGGAGCTCTCCTTGCACCTGGTCCTCCCTGCGCTGGCCCAAGGGTGGGGATGGAAAAGGGGAGGAGGGTCCTGGCTTTTCCTGGAGGCAATAAATAGGGGAGGGACTAGTTGGGGGAGGGGGGCGTGCCTGCACCTTCCTGGTAGAGGCTTGCTGGGGGCAGGCCTCAAACAACATTCCAGAAGTCTCTGAAGTACCAAGTTCCCCATCATTTTGGTATCTCAGAGATGAGGTCACTGGTGGGAGGAGGCAGGTCTCAGAAAACCTCTGGAGGCCGCGTTAGTGCAATACAAATATGCCAGGAGAGGGTTAATAGGGTTAGATTGGGGGGGGGGTGCTTTTTGGTCTGTCACAAGGCAGCTGGTGCTATTGTAAGGGCTGTGGTGACTAGAGAGATTAAGCATTGGTAATATGCCTGCACCCAAACACCTCCCACTCAAGAAACCTCAAGGCCTTCTCTCTGTCTGGGCCTGGAAGGGGGAGTCAGGATACGAGTGCATGAGGAAAGTCCTCACAGCTCAAAGGCACTGGACTAAGAAGTCGCCCTGTTGGAAAGGAGAGGAGAATCCAGGAGGTTGGGGCTTGCTCACACCCCACCCTTTTGCTGATCCCCAGATTAAAGGCCGAGGGAAGTCCTTCCCTCTCATTTGACAGATTGGGGTGTCTCCTGGGGACCCTCTGGTCCTGTAGGCTCCCCAGCCATCAGCAAAGCGGTAGCTCATTCCTCCCAAAGGCAGCTCTAAACTGGCGCCCCAGCCTTGGTGAGGATCGCCCATGTAGTAAAGCCGAGGCCCGAGGTTAGGGAGAGCCGAGGGGAGGACGGGTCCGCAGCGCTCCGGCTCCTGCGTTGGGGAGCCCAATGGGTCGGGAGCTGTAAGTTCAGGAGGTGACAGAGCTGGGCGAAGCTTCCGGGGAGGTGCACGTGGACTGGTCGGAGGCGTCTCCAGCCGCCTCCTTGGGACAGCCCGGAGGCGCAGGGGGCACCCGGCCTCCCTCCCGCTCGCGCTTCTTCTGCTTCATGCGCCGGTTCTGGAACCAAATCTTGACCTGCGTCTCGTTGAGCTCCAGGGTGGCGGCGATCTCCACCCTCCGGGCCCGGCTCAGGTACTTGTTGAAGTGGAACTCCTTCTCCAGCTCGGTCAGCTGCCGCGTGGTGAAGTTGGTGCGCAGGCCCCCCGGCGCGCCCAGGCCCGGCTCCGACACCTTCGCTAGGGGCGGGGCGAGAGAAGGGCCGCGTCAGTTCTCGCACCTCTTTCTCCTTCCCCGCCCCTCCCCCCGGCCCCCGCCAGCCCCGCACCCCCATTCACCACTCCATTCAGCTCCGGCTCGCAAAGTTCCCAGGGATCACCAGGCACCCCTCCAGGTGATCTCCAAATCTGGATCAACCTCCCCACACTCCCATCCCCCATCCCTCCGCAGGACACCAGGTCAGGGGCCTGGGGCTGTGGGTGGGGGAGCCCGCGGGGGGGGGGTGCACACAGATCGGGAAGTGGGGGTATGTGTGGAGACTTGCTCAAGGGTAACCGAGCACTCGCTGGGCGGGGAGACCCCCACCTGACCTGAGACTGAGCAGAGCGCCCTTACCTGCCTCTGCCCGGTGGCTCCGAGGAACCCAGCTCAGGAAACCTCAGCATAGAAGCAGCAGAGCTGCTCTGAGCCCCACAGCGCGTCTCAGAGTGCTGGGTGGCCACGTCTGAGCCCTACCTGTCTTGGGTGGGTTCCTCTTAACCTTCATCCAGTCGAAGGTCCGGGCTGTGGGGGTGCAGGTTTCTGACGCGCTGGGTGATTCCTTATCCTCGGAGAGCAGATCAGCATAAGCTGGTGCAAAGCTGGCTGCCTGCTCGTTCGTGTAAGGGGGCTGCGGCGGAGGATAAGGCCCCGGGCCCGCTCCACCGGTTCCATAGCCTTCGGACAAGCCTCCTAGCTGGGCCCCATAGCTGGAAGGATGAAAATAGCCTCCATCTCCTTCTGGCTGGCCCAGAGGGTAGTACTGAGAAGGCCCGTAGCTGGGGCTGCAGGCAGCCGGGGCGAACCCTGAGGTTGCGGCGCTGGGGAAGGGCACCCCCAGCGCCGAAGGCGGCTGTTGGGCCGGATAGCCTGAGTTCTGCTGGAGCGCGGGGCTGGGCAGCCCCCCGCCATAGCGGGCCTCGCCTGCATAGCTGTCAACAGCGGGAGCCGAGCTGGGAGGGAAGGAGGTAGGGGCGCTGTAGGCGCTGGGTCCCCGATTACAGAGTGGGTACTCTAAGAAGGAGTTCATCCTATTATAGTCCATGCGTGGAGGCCGCAGGAGGGTCGGCCCGTTTGGGGGAGACACCCTCTTGCCCTACAACCTTTCGGCAGTATGTCACAGCCCCGCAGCTTGCATCCATGGCCTAGCCCAGCTCTCCTGGGCCAGGGCTCCCCCAGGAAGGGGGTAGGGAGTGGGGAGCGGAGGGGCGCATGTGATCTCTCCCAGGCCAATGGGCGCAGCGGGCCAGAGTTTGGCAGCCCCAGCGCCCATCCATCACCCCCCAAGCATTAGCATGACAAAGACACTTCAATCACCCGCAGCCCATCCATCTGAGGGCGACGTGGAAGCGTCAAAAACATCTTTCTTCAAAGACTTTTGGAAAGAAGGGACCAGAGGGAGAGGGGGGAAAAGTTAGAGGAATATTCAAGACTTCCCTCCCAACCCCCAAGGCCCTCAATAGGCTCCTGGGTTATTAGATTTGGACAAATTCAAACCAGCTGCCCTTCATTCTTCCCACCCCCCCCCACCCAAGGGATCCTTCCCCCTAAGTCTGTAGACCAGGAGATGGGGAATCCAGCCTCTTTGGCCCAGAACTCCCACTCCGAGCTTCTTTCTGCCAGTTTGTCTTGGGGTGACGGGCTAGGACAGCCGAGTGAGGGATGTTATCTTGGGCCAAATGGATGACTGTGAAGGAAGCGGGTGCAAAAACACCTAAGGGTGTGAGGCAGGGCTTAGAATCTAGAGGAAGAATTCATTAAGTGAGGGGTGGGAAAATGGCATTTCAAGGAACAAGACAAGATGACAGAAACGTGGCGAGGAGGATGAGAAATGCCCCATTCTTCTCTCCAGCTCCCCGCATAACCACTCTCTCCTCATTCACACATCCATTTCTCTCTCTCAGCTTCTCTCGATATTCTGTGTCTCAATCCATCTCTCCGTTCGTCCATCTCTCTCCATATTTATATTTGTTCCCTACCTATCCATCAACTCGCCTCTCCGAATGTATTTATCCTCTCTCTAGCCATCCATAGCTGTAGCTGCCTCGCTCACTCAGACTCAGATAACTCCCTGTGTCTCTCCAGAGAGCCACAATGAGCACCGAGCTAGGTGATGTTTACTTACAGGTGAAGAGGAGACATTTTTATTCTCTTTCTGCGGCGTTTAAAACCGGTGTAGTGCATTCTTCTGCTCCTCCTCTAACGCATGCCCGGTCAAAGCTCCCAAGCCTCCAGCCCATAAATTCAATGCCAATTGCCTCTGAAAGATTACTCAAATTTCTGATGAATTTTCTAGAAGAGATCAAAGAAGCCTGCTTAGAGAATGGGAGATTCAACTTGAGGCTCAGGAGCCAGGTCTCACCCTTCCCAGCTCTGTGTGTCTGTGGAGTTGGGGCTGGGGTTGGGGGTGGGGGTGGGGGAGGGGAGGAGAGCAGAAAGTGGCTCCTTCACTCACTTGGGACAAGGATGGAACTGGAAGGGGAGCTCTTAGGTAGAGCCCATTGATTCTCCTCCTCCAGACTCTGAGGACAAGAGCTTGGCGCAATCTAACACCCACGCTCATTTGTAACCTGTCAGGGTGTCTGCCTGGCCGGCCCGGGGGTCTGGGGCCTGGGCTAGGGCAAGTCCGGGAGGCCAAGAGTTCAGGGCAGGATCTCTGTAAACAATCGAGCTGAGGAGAGGAAGGGGGAAGCAGGTGGGACCAGTCCAGGGCGGACCCTCAGAGCTTCTCAGGTTTCCCCCCCCCCCCCAAGGGCAGGGCGAGGCCTGGTGGCTCTGCAAGGAAGCCCCAAGTTCTCTCTCAGTCTCTGTCTCTCCCTCGTTCTCTGTCCCTGGTGCCCTCGTTTTCGCCTGTCCTCTGTCGTCATTGCCTCTCCTTCTTTCTCTCTGTCACCGGAATCACACCGCCTTCCTCGTCTGCGAGCCTTACTTAGCCCCCCCAACTGCAAAAGAGCTCAAAGCATGTGTTTCCCGGGACCCCCTGTCCCCCTCCCTCCTCACGTGTGCTCAGCTTCCTTCCCGGCTTCAGAGCAGGACCATTTGGGGGGAGGGGACCAGCTGGCAACTCCTTGAAGAGACACGCGATGGGGGAGGGTGAGAGATGTCCCCTGTGAAGGGAGGAGGGCGGACAAAGGAAAGGAGGGTTTGAGGTGGGGGGCGGGGGGTGGCTCGCGGAGGGATTGAAGAGAAAAGGCCTGGTGAGGAGGGAGCCAGCATTTTCTTTCTCTTTCCCTTTTTGGGTTTGTAGATGCTCACAAATGCTTCATCTCACCTTGAGCTGTTCTCCAGAGAGGCCTTTGGAGAAGAAGGGTGTAGGGTTTCTCTTCTCACCCCAGATCTGAGCTCGGCCTGTCTCTGACCTGGCTGCCCTTCCTCTGGGACACCTGAGACTCTGATTTCCACCTTTCCCTGAACCCAAGGAGAACCTCCTGACCTCATCCCTCACCCTCCTAATTAAGGGAACAATTTGAGGTCTAAAGGAGGAAGTCAGAGTTCCCGTCGTGGCTCAGTGCTTAACGAATCCGACTAGGAACCATGAGGTTGCGGGTTCGATCCCTGGCCTTGCTCAGTGGGTTAAGGATCCGGCATTGCCGTGAGCTGTGGTGTAGGTTGCAGACGCGGCTCGGATCCCGCGTTGCTGTGGCTATGGCGAAGGACGGCGGCTACAGCTCCTGTTAGACCCCTAGCCTGGGAACCACCATATGCCATGGGTGCAGCCCTAGAAAAGGCAAAAAGACCAAAAAAAAAAAAAAAAAGAATGCTGTCAGGGAAAATGAAATAAAATAAAATTAAAAAAAAAAGGTGGAAGTCAATTCCAAATCGGTTTAATAAAAGAGCAGAAATCATTCCAGGAGTTGGGGAACTGCAGTCTCCCTAGTAACCCTAGTAAGAGCCAAAGTCACCGATAGTCAATGATAATGACAGGAAGAAAGGGGTGGAGCAAAAGGCCTCAAGTTATACTGTCAAGTACAGTGACTGCTTTGGCCTCAGATCTCCCAACTCACTCCACACTCAGCAGTCCATCCCTGAGCCTTGCTCCCTTCTCTTGTGTAACAGAAAGATTAAAACTTCTGAGAGTCCCTGCTGGCTCTCCCAGCCCCAGCAGAAAGGACTGGAAGAAAAAGCATCTTGAGTCCCTAGGTTCCCAAGTCTCCCTTTCTCCTTGAAAGAAACTTCACTGGCCTCTGGCCTGAGGAGAAAGTTTATGGAGCCTGGATTTCTTGCTAAGCCCACAGTTGAGTGCAAAACCAAACAAACCAGCTAACCAACAAACAAAGAAATGCAATCCACATCTGGAGTAGCCTATGGCCTATAGGATTTTCTGGTTGATCTAATTAAATTCACCAGAGAAGTTCTGTGTAGACCCAACACCGAAGTGAAATATAGTTGATTACCTCTTTTCTACAATCTGTTTAGACACATTGGAAAGAAAGGAGAACACTATGTTTATTTATTTATTTATTTACTTTTGCCTTTTGTCATTTTAAGGCTGCACCCATGGCATGTGGAGTTTCCCAGGCTAGGGGTCTAATAGGAGCTGTAGCCACTGGCCTATGCCACAGCCACAGCAATGCCAGATCCGAGTCTTGTCTGCGACCTACACCACAGCTCACGGCAACGCCGGATCCTTAACCCACTGAGCAAGGCCAGGGATCGAACCCGCAACCTCATGGTTCCTAGTCGGATTCGTTAACCACTGCGCCAGGCAGGGAAATCCAAGAACACTATGTTTAGAACTGAAGTTATCTTTGAGAGGTTCTGGGTGACCATTCTAAAGAGAATGGGAATGTAGTAGAAGTTTTCAGTGGAGAAAGCAGCTTTAGCTGGGGGTTGGCAGTTCTTTCATTAGGCCCTCAAGTGTCTCTCTTCCTGCTCTCCCCAGCCCAGAACTTGGAGGCCAAAGAGCAAAGATTGGAACCTGAGACTTAAGAGAATATTCAGGGTTATGATTTTTTTCCTCTATAAGAGATGGTCTCTTATTGCTGTCTGTGGGAAGGATAGAATCAGAAATCAGCAGTACGGAGTTCATGGTGCAGAGAAACAAATCCAACTAGGAACCATGAGGTTGTGGGTTCGACTCCTGGCTTCACTCAGTGGGTTAAGGATTTGGTGTTGCCATGAGCTGTGGTGTAGGTCACAGATGAGCCTCGGATCTGATGTTGCTGTGTCTGTGGTGTAGGCCGGCAGCTGAAACTCCGATTAGACCCCTAGCCGGGGGACCTCCAAATACCTCGGTTGCGGCCTTAAAAAGAAAAAAAAAAAAAAGAAAAGGAGAAATCAATGGTATTTCTTTTAATAAAAGTGTCACAAATCTGGTTGAGACCCATAGGCTGTGGGTGGTGCAGATTATAATGGGAAGACTGTTAGTTTGGGGGCTAGAACACTTGGGTTCAAATCCTTGCTTTGGTATTTCTCAGCATTATGATCTCAGACAAGCTTCCTGGTTTCTCTGAATTTCAGAATGGGTTTAATACTACTTCGCTGTATTGTTAGTAGGATTAAAGCAAACAAGAAAATATAAACCATAGAGAAACTCTATAAGTGTATGCTATTAACATTACATGCACATTCTAAAAGTCTTCTGTTTTTTAATATAATTGGCAAGCTAAAATACGGAAATATGTGATAGGAAAATAGCATATATGCTATATTTTTATGTAACACATCACCATATTATGCAATATGTACTTTATCATATGAAAATATCACTGAGAAGTCAGAAGATTGACTCTGTTTACACAAAGGATTTTCTTCTAAACTCAAGGGCGGAGTTCCCGTCCTGGCTCAGTGGTTAACGAATCTGACTAAGAACCATGAGGTTGCGGGTTCGATCCCTGGCCTTGCTCAGTGGGTTAAGGATCCGGCGTTGCCGTGAACTGTGCTGTAGGTCACAGACGCGGCTCGGATCCCACGTTGCTGTGGCTGTGGTGAAGGCCGGCGGCTACAGCTCCTGTTAGACCCCTAGCCTGGGAACCTCCATATGCAGCGGGTGCGGCTCTAGATGAAGGCAAAAAAAGACCAAAAAACAATTTAAAAATAAATAAACTCAAGGACATTTTTTTGGAAAAGTAAAGCCTATTATTATATAACCTATTAAAAAAAACAAATGATTAAAACTGCAGCAGAAAAATCTGAGGTTGGATATTATCAAGAACTTCCTGAACTTTCAAATTTGGGGGAAAAGTGTTCTAAGGAGGATGTTGTCTCTTTTCCCTTGGATTTAGCTTAGAAATTGTCCTTCCCAGAGTAGGGGTTGAACCTGTCTTCTGTGATGTCAGAACAGGATGTAAACTTTCATCTGGAGTGAAAAGTAAGTCAGAGAGTTGGGCTCTTTCGAAAAGGAAAGATTAGAGTGACATGAAGAAACGAAACAATTTTCTTCCTAATTGGGTTTATCCAGGTGTGGTAGTTGTAACCAAAATAGCCACATTGGAAACCTTATTGAACACGGATCAAGCTGAATTTGTATCTAAATGACTGTCCAGATTGTGATTTTTCTTTGGTGGTCAGGAATTAAGGAAGGTCTTAGGAAGGCCTTTTTTACCGTTGACTCTCTCCGTCGAGGAGGAAGCAGTGTTTTAGATCTCCTTCCAGTGCCAAATAGATATTGAGCGTGGAGAGGGGTGGAGGTGGGGGCCGTAGGAGGGCTAGGGATCAAATCGGAGCTATAGCTGCTGGCCTGTGCTACAGCCACAGCCACAGCCACAGCCACGGCAACAAATGATCCTTAACCCACTGTGCGGGGCCAGGGATCAAACCTGCATTGTCATGAATACTAGTAGGGTCTGTTTGCACTGAGCCCCAACGGCAACTCCTAAAGTATATTTCAGGAAGATGTACAGTGGGGCCAACGCGTGTTTGTCAGAGGCGTGGGGGAAAGCTGGGCAGGGAGATTCAGCAGATCTGTTTAGAAAGACCCAGAATTTTTAGCTATGCTCTGACACCCTAGCAACCAGACAAAACTTGGCTAAAGGGGGCATTTAAAGGCTAGTACACTCCAAGCCAAAAAACGTTTTCTTAAACAATAAAGTCTAGGAGTTCCCGTCGTGGCACAGCGGAAACAAATCCGACTAGGAACCATGAGGTTGCAGGTTCGATCCCTGGCATTGCTCAGTGGGTTAAGGATTCGGAGTTGCCGTGAGCTGTGGTGTAGGTTGCAGATGCGGCTCGGATCCCGCATTGCTGTGGCTGTGGTGAAGGCCGGCAGCTACTGCTCCTATTAAACCCCTATCCTGGGAACCTCCATATGTCGCAGGTGCGGCCCTAAAAAGACAAAATAATAATAATAATAATAATAATAATAATAATAATAATAAAGTCTAGTGCACCATGTTAAAGAAGAATTTTGTATAAAACATCCTACTCTTTTTTCTTAAGAGTAAACAAATTGGGGAAGGTGGCAGAGAATGAAAACCAGAGAAAAACTTGGTTAGGATACCTCTTAATACTCATATTTTTTTTAATACTTGGCACCTGGGACACAGCACTACAACCAGTTACAAACCTGTTGAAAAGATTTCTCTCCCTGCTCCTTTAAATAATGACTGGGGCATGATTGTTGGTGTAAAGTTACACATTAAAATTTGTTAAAATGGTTCCATCAGATACTTAGGAGGTGGGTTATCATCACACATCAAGAGTCACCACCTCCATTTAAAAGCACATGACACCAGCCCTAATAAATCTTTAATACATTGTGAAGACTGACAAATATACTATTGGCATATACTGACGCAAAGAACATTAGAGGCTCTAGTTCTTCCATTTATTTTATAGTTGGAGAAACTGAGGTCTGGAAAGGGGAAGGGACTTACCCATGAATAAGTTAAAAAAAAAAAAGTTTGAATGACTCAGGTTATCATGATTGCAAATAATTCCTCAATCTAATGGTCTTTTGCTTTCACCATAATATTAACGAGCCATTCTTCTTAAACGAATGACTCACCAAGAGCAGGGCAGACTGACCAGCAGCTTTCTGGACTGCATAGAAGCCTTCCCACTCCAACCACAACCAATTTATAACCAGTCTGTGCTACAGACCACTGAAGAGGAGCCCTGCCCCAGTCAGGATGGGATAAGTGAATGCAGCCACCTGACACTGCCCTCCAACCTGCCACCACTGGGACAGGGCGGCCGGGGGTAGGGGTGGGGTCTGCTGCCTTATCTGGGAACCCCTCCTCTTCTCCTTCCTTCTCCATAGCCAGCCTGGAAAACTCAGGTTAAAGAGGATGACCCTAGAGAGGAAACAAGGAAAAGGAGTTAATTTGGAACACAGACATCCTGAATCTCAGTACCTTAGGAATCCCAAATTGCCAGGCATTTCTTTGAATCTGAAATTGGATGGGATGGCAAACAGGAGTCATTTCCTTTTGGAAATGCCTTACCTCTTTGTTCTGTTTTGGGGGTATCAGAGATGGTGACTTTTTTTTTTTTGAGATGGTGACTTTTTTGAATATGGGACAGTGGGAAGAGACAGAAAGGCTGTGTGTTGCCAGTGAAAAGAGTTCCAACTTATAATAATCAGTCGACGGAAATGCTGAACCTCCTGCTTCCCTAGACTGGTTGCTTCTCACCCCCAGGACACACAAAGTACCTGAATCTAAATAGGTAAATTGAGGAGTTCCCTTTGTGGCTCAGTGGTTAACGAATCTGACTAAGAACCATGAGGTTGCGGGTTCGATCCCTGGCCTTGCTCAGTGGGTTAAGGATCCGGCGTTGCCGTGAGCTGTGGTGTAGGTTGCAGACGCGGCTCGGATCCCGCGTTGCTGTGGCTGTGGTGAAGGCCAGTGTCTAGAGCTCCTGTTAGACCCCTAGCCTGGGAACCTCCATATGCAGCGGGTGCGGCTCTACATAAAGGCAAAAAGACAAAAAAAAAATTAAAAAAAAATAAACAGGTAGATTGAGACTTTGGCTGGACCCTCCTGACTCCTTACTCACTTTGGCAGGGAGGAATCAGGAATTATGCAGCCTCAAGCAGAAACTGAAGTGCACTTTAGACTACTGGTTTGCGTTGGGGAGGACTGGAAGGCAGTGATCAGGTAAAGTGGGTCAAACATTCTTAAGCGTGAGGAAAGCAGGAAGCAAGGTGGCCCTATGATCCAGCAGGACTTCTCAAACTTTAATGTGCATATAAATTATTTGGAGATCTGCTAAATTGAGATTTTGATTCAGTAGGTTTGGGGTGGAGCCTCAGATTCTGCATTGCTAACTAGCCCACAGGTAGTGCTGATGCTGCTGGTCCGTGGAGCAGCAAGGCTCTTAGAGAACTGGAGCCTCAGAGGCCCCTGAGTATTTCAGGCCAAGCCATGAATCCAGGATGTAAATTCTCTCCAGCAAAACAGATCCTGCATTTTTGGCATTGATGAACAGTGCTCTCCTTTTCACCAAAGAAAGCTGGAAGGTGGGCATTTAGCAAGATCCTTCTTGTATTCTTGATTTTGTAGGAATCTGCTATAGCACAAAAAACATTTCTAATTAGTCCAAATTATCTAGTTTGTCCATAGAAATCAAAGCCCCAGCTGAAATGTATGTTCGATTTTGTTGGTGTAGAGATGGCTATGTGCTGTGATTTTTAACATGGTAAACACTGCCTATGGGCGTATTTTATGGAGAAATAAACACACAGCCCAATGAGATGTATAGTGTGGTTTTAATATATTGTATATCCACTTATTTATGGGGAAAATAAACACACAAACCAATAAGCTGTGTATTATTACTTTAATATATTGAATTTATTTCATACCTATATATTTTATGAGGGAAAATAAACTAATAAGATACACGATATTATTATAATAACACATCTAATTGTTCTATATTAATTTATTTATGAAAGAAATAAGTGCAATTTAACATGACATAAGATTATTTAATGCAGGAGATGAATTCTATATTAAGACAGTCTAAAGGATTAAATTCCAGTTGAATAAGATGTGTGTTATTTCCCACACTGAGGGCCCAGGTTAAAAAAATATGCAAGGGCCTGTCTAGTCCTATATGTCAGGACCTACAATGGCTCCTGGCGTTTCCTGACAGTTTTTGCCCCTAGGTACCTGGTACTCCAAGCCCCGGTCCTGCTGGACCAGGAGAAAGTCTGAAAGGCTCGGGAAATGAACTGCTTTTAAAGAAGGGCAGCATCTGCTAGGGAGGTAGCCCTGCAGTGTCTTGTTTCTGAGCCGGAGAAATATTAAATAAACCTAAGGAGGATGGATGGCTTTCCAGGGCCCTTTAAATTTCCACGTTCCCCGGAAGAGACCAGGAGGCAGATGAGGAGATGGATCCTCGCTTCCCGCTTACTGGGTCTGCAAGTAGCCTGGTAAGGTGCGGTAGGGGATAGGCGATAGTGCGTACTGAGATGGCAAATGAAGTTGTTGGCAAAGACAGGTAGGTCTGCATTTGGAGAACGCTCAGGCTAGGCATCAAATTCCAGAGCGAAGGATCAAAAGTCAGATTTGGCGAGGCCGACCCGGGCCTGCAAGACCCGCTGCTCACCCGCTCCCGTTCCCACCCCCTCGCGGACTCTCTGTACATCACGCGTGCTCCGCATCCGTTGGGCTCGTTTTTTTTTTTTTTAAACATTACAAAACCTAAAGAAGGCTCCCTGGCTCCCTTTTCTTCACTAGCATCTGGATGATCCGGAAAGATGAAGGGGGGTGCGGGGACGGTCCCCGGGGCTGGACCGCGCGCATCGCGAGGCGGGTGTCATGGCGGCCACGATCTCTTCCCTCGCCCTCCCTGCCGCCTGGCCCCCAGCGCCATTTTGAGCATCTTCCTTGCTTCCCGGTCTCCCTTCCGCTCTCCCCGCTCCTCCTTGGCTCCCTGTAGGCCGTGCGCCTCCCAACGCTGCCCGGGTCTTCCCGGGCTCGTCGCGCCTCGGCTTCTCGGGCGCTCCTCCGAGCCCAGAAGTCCTAGGGTGACTGAGGGGCCCGAAGAGCGCTGGCGCCGCCACTTTTTCCATCCGGCCTCCTTCCTTGTCCACTTGGAGGCCGGTTACCAAGAAAACCCAATGACTCCTTGGCCCTGCCTGCGTCCCCAGGCCTCCGGGGTCCCCAAACGTCCTGCGCTCAGGACAAAGCCTCTCCCCTCTGCTCCGGGCCCTGAGGCGAGAACCCTTGGGAACCCTTAGGACCCCTTCTAATCTAACTGAACCTCTGCGCCCCACCACCACCTCTCCTTGCACCCACTTCAGTCAGCAGCACACCCTCTCCCCCCACCCTTATTTCTAAGCAGAGTTTGTTAGGGGCGGCAGCAAAGCTCCCACTCTTCTCAGAGCTGCTGACGAATAGGCAAATAGGGCCCCTTTTGTACCACCCGGACCTAGCCGGTCCAGGGCCAGGCAAGCCTGGGGCTGGTCCCCAGGGAGTGAGGGCTGGCATGGCGAGTGTCGGGAGGAAAGACACTGGGTCCCAACACAAACACTGACTCGTTTTTGTATTATAAAGACATTTATTTAATCTATGAAAATAATGTACAATAAATACTTTCCCCTCTTCCTATTATTAAAGAATTTTAATAAATAATCTACGGTCTAAACTTAAAAAAAAAAAGAGGAAACTAGGTTCCTCTAGTTCTTTTTAAGAAAGCTCCCCCCCAGAGTTTAATTATTCCTGAGATTCGTTGGAAGGACTCTACCAAACGGAATTTTTCTGTGTGAATTTTTTTTCTTTAAAGACGCCCGTGTGCCCCATATTTTGGAAAGAGAAGAAAGGAATTGGATGAAACGCTAATTCAATGATGCCTGAATTTTAGCAAAACACATAAAGAAGTCTGTACGGCTTGGGGAGGGGGTTCCTCGGGGTTCCCGCAGGCAGCCAAGGGGGCAGGGGTCGAGGGCCGGGAGGAGAAGTGAGTTAAGAGAACTGCAGGTCGATGGCACAGAGGGTGCTGGTGAAGAAGTCCAGCTCTTCCTCGGAAAAGGGAACCGGGCTGTCGAGGGAGAGGCTGGGGGAGAGGCCTCCCGACAACTGGAGACAGGAGTCGGCCGCGAAGAAGCTGAGGTCGGGTAGGAAAGGCGAATCGGGCCGCTCGTGGAAGGCGTCTTCCGGCAACCGCTCGGGTTCCAGCCCGCCGGCCCCGCGCAGCGCGCCGCCCGGGCTCCGTGCGCCCGCGCCCTCCACGCGAGAGGCCAAAGGCCGGAGGCCCGGGGCTCCTAGGGGCCCCGGCGCGACCTCAGGAGGCTGACAGCAGGCTTCCCGCGCCGCCTGCGAGGCGGAGGGGCGGCCCGGGCTGGCCACGGGCTCCTCGGAGGCCTCGCCGGCGTTCTTCGGGGCACCGGGGCAGGCTGGCCCGCCGTCGGGCGGCTCTCGGTGCTGCGTCTGCCGCTTGTGCTTCATGCGCCGGTTCTGGAACCACACTTTGACCTGCCTCTCGGTGAGGTCCAGCAAGGCGGCGATCTCCACACGGCGCGGCCGGCACAGGTACTTGTTAAAGTGGAATTCCTTCTCCAGCTCCAGCAGCTGCGTGTTGGTGTAAGCCGTGCGCAGCCTGCGCGCGCCGCCGCCCGCGGCCTCCGGCAGTCCCGGCCCATCTGCAAGGAAAGCGGGCTGGGTGTCAGCGCGACCCGAGTACTCAGTCCGACCTCACATTCCGCTGAAATAAAGACTGTCCCATCCGCCCAAAACAATATCAGCCGCACAGAAGAGCAGCACCCCCCGCCTACCAAAGCGACTCTCTCCCACGGCTCTTGCGTTCTTTCCCCGTTCCTCTCTAGCGGCCAGACCCCGCCCGGGTCAGGGCAAAGCATTCAGAGAGCCGCCCACGGGCCACGCAGGGGGTAGAGAGCGGCTCCCTTTCGCCCCCGTAACCTCAGAGCCCCCTCTCAAGTCCTCCGAGTGGATCCCCCGTTCGGCACTTTCCAACTCAGCCTGGGAAGAGGGTTCATAAAGAAAGATTATTCCTCACCTGCTTTCTTCCTTAGCCCCCTAGCTCTCAAATGCCCCCTCTTCTCTTAGAGCTGGGGTGGATGGGACCGAATCTTTTCCTGCCTCCAGATTTAACCCCAGCAAACAATACTCCACTCAGATAAAGGTGGAACCTCAATCGAATCCTTTTCTTCAAGCGGGGTGGGGGGGAGAAGAAAAAAAAAAAAGCTCTTCCCCAACCAGCTTCCAACATCTGCCGTAGGGGGGGAGAAAAAGCTGGCAGCGGCCAGGCCTAAACCTCACAGATCTGTTCTGCTTCTTCGTCCCTGGAATCCACGAGGCAAAGAACCCCAACGGGCTCGCCACCTTTTCTGCCTCCCCCACCGCTCTTTCTCCCCCTCTCTTTCTAGCTGCCCCTCATCCCATCCCTACCCCTCTTACCGACCTGCGGGCGATCCGATCCCCGAGGCCGGGATGGAGAAGGCGGCCGGGGGAGACGTGGCGGATTGGCTGGGTTTCTTGGAGGATTTCTTCTCTTTCATCCAGGGGAACTCGGGGGCCAGGGGGGTGGCCGGGAGCGGCGGCGGAGGCGGCGGCAGAGCCGGCCCATCTTCGGCTCGCTTTTGGCTCCCGGGTCTCTGAAGGGTGGAGGCGCTGGGCTGGAGGCTGGGGAAGGTTTGCTCGAAAGGAGGAGGAGAAGGAATTAATGTCGACTCCTTGATTGATGAAGTTTGAAATGTCTCCAAGACAGCGGGGAAGGAAGTCAGACACTCGGCGAGCGATGGCTGGCTGTTTATAAACCCAATCTCCCTCTCAAATTCAAAATTCATGGCTTTCAATGGTGGGGGAGGGGG
This sequence comes from Catagonus wagneri, assembly GCA_004024745.2. Taxonomy (NCBI): domain Eukaryota; kingdom Metazoa; phylum Chordata; class Mammalia; order Artiodactyla; family Tayassuidae; genus Catagonus; species Catagonus wagneri. The sequence goes on along the minus strand of PVHT020001179.1, from coordinate 9,906,542 downwards.
CCTGCTGGGGGGGGCGTCAGGAGGGAGGATCGGAAGGGACCCCCCCTCCTGCCCCCCCCAGGTTTGTGTGATGGAGCGATTTTGGGAAGGGACGATTTTGCTCTCTCTCTCTCTCTCTCTCTCTCTCTCTCTTTTTTTTTTTTTGAATTTTGGGCCTTTATAATTGTATATTGCTGATAAATACAAGCGTATGGGGACTCTCTCTATAAAACCCAGGACTCCGGCAAAATTGCAGGGAATTCGTGGTCACGGGACCGGCCTTGGCCAATCGCTCGTCTGGGCCTGGTGGAAAACAGAGAGCATTATTTGCTTTAATTGATTCAAAAACTCTAGAGGACCATGACCTGGATATCATGAGCCCCCCAGTCCTACACTCCTGATGCCTCTCTTTCTGCAGAAAAGCCCAAGGAACCTTTTTCTCATCCCCTTTAAAGGATGGGATGTTCCGGAAAAGAAAACCAGGGTACCTAGGGGAGAGATCTTCCTCTTTTCCAGATATTTTAAATGGGGTAAATTGAGGCTTTCTTTACAAGGCCAGGAGCATTCCCTTCCCCTCTCCCCTCCCCCAAAAGAGTAAGGATCTGAATGTGGGAGGAAGAGGTGGTAGAAAGAGGCTTTCCCCTTTGGGAAAGGTCCGTGTTAGCAGCACAATAAGGAAGAGAAGAGATCTACAATCATCAGCATCACTGTCCCCATCCCACCCACTCCCCCCAAAAGCAACAGATAAATCTTGGAAAATCAACAAGCACCTCTAGGCTGACACAGAGGAGCGAGACAGATAGTGAGGGGCCTTTTGGGCCTGTAGCCTGCAAAGCTGTGTGGTCTCAGTTCCCTTGTCGGCCCAGGGCTTGCAGCGCTGCCCCTGCCCCCTAAGTCTGCTTGCTCTCCTCACCTGGAGGCTTTCGCCCTCCCCTATGACACCCCCAACCGACAGGGTCTAAGATGCCTAGGCACCACTCAAGCTTCAGGCCTGAATCTGCATCTATATCCAGGAATGGGAATAAGAACCAAGGTAGCCACGGATTTCAGTTTTGAAAATTCTCAAACCTCAGGTCAATGGGCAAGGGGGAGAGGAGTCGGGGTGGAGGGGTGCTGCTGGAGGGGCTCCCCCCAAGAATCCCCTCCTATTTTTGCCATTGTGCTATTAATTAATCATTCATCAAAATCCCCAATAAGATAAGACAGACTTCCTTGAGCATGGAGGTGGTGGGAAAATGATGACCACTGAGATGATATTCCATTTCTGACCCCTGGGGGGAATGTTGTTGTTTTTATTTCTTTTCAGAGGATGGGGATAGTATGAGCTTTAGGGAGCGCTGTCCTTTACCAGAGGGAAGGGGCGCGAGACTCCGGGCCCCAAGCATTTGGTGGGAAACTAGATCTCAAAGCAGAAAATGAAGAGTCGATCCGGGGTAAGATTTTTAAATAAGTGGGTCAGAGGGACGAAGGGGAGATGAGGCGATCAATCTTAGCCCCCTGACAGCTCCCTCCGATGGCATCAAAGAATTTGGCTCTTTGGGAAAGCAGAGGGAACAGCCGAAATTCCACATCCCTTTAAAAGGCCTGGGGGGTGGGGGGGTGTTAAGCAAAAGAGAAAGGTGATTCTGGGCGAGCAGAGAAACAGATGGGAAATGGGGACAGAGGAAGGGCGCTGGGTTGGGTGGAAAGTTTGTCTGGAGAACTCCCACGGCTCTGGCCTCCCCTCCCCCTCCTGGCTCGCCCCGCCGCCCTGCAAGGAGGAGAAGGCCGCTTAGCAGAGAAATGGCAACTCGGGGCCGGAGCTGGAACTAGAAACTTTCTGTCAATGTAACAGCCGAGTGGGTGGTGGTGAGTATTCCTCCGCGTGGGTGGTGGGAGCAATGAAAGCGGACAGAGAAAGCGGAGGAGAAGGGTGGGGGTGGGCGCCAGCCAGGATGAAAACAGAGGAGCTGGAGGTGGGGGCTCCAGCCACAGGGGCTGGCCGGCTCTGGAGGGCGCAGGTCCAAGAGAGCTGCTCTGAAACGCTGGGCAAACCAGCCGGAGACGGTCGTGTCCAACTCGGCTCCCAAGAAAGTGATTTTTGCCACGTGGAAGTGGGGATGGGGGTGGGAGTGGGGAGCAGTGAGAGAAGGATCCCGAGACTGTTGTCTGGCAATCGTGCAGTGAGGCCTGAGGCCATTCTCCCTCAGGCCACCCCCTTGAGAAGCCCTGGAAGCTTTCTTTTTTTTTTTTTTCACAGCCTCTCCAGCCAGCTGCAGGGTCTAGAGCTTCTCTCCGGCCCGTCCCTGCAGGAAATACAGCCCTCTCTAACCCTGCTGACAGATTTTATGGCCAGATTAGAGAACAGCAGAAAACTTGGGTG
>PVHT020001179.1:9838461-9904101 GCA_004024745.2 Catagonus wagneri | reverse complement strand
CTGTCTCTGCTAGGTAAATAATCAATCCACTTAACCCCCAGAGCCAAACATGGTGCTTCATCTACTTACATGATTCAGAAAATGTTATTTGGGGAAGAGGAAGAGAGAGAGAAAGGCAGAAGGAAAGAAAAACCCTTGAGCGTTATTTGATCCCAATCAAACTTTGCACGCTCTTATGCCTTTAAATTATAGCCTGACCCAATGCTAAATTGCTTGCTGCTTGGATGAGCCTAGTCCAGTTAAAATCCTACTCAGTGGCAGTGGTGGTGGTGGTAAGGCGGGTGTAGAATTCAGGTTGCTTTTTTATTGTTATTTATTGTTGCATAAGGACTGTAATTACTAACCTTGGACTGCCAGGATGCGACATAAAAATGAAAATCAGCCCTCGCTTTAAGGCTGAGGCCCTGGAATGATTCTCTCACAGATACCCCCCCCATCACTACCACCAAATATATGCTCCTAATTAAGCAATGCAGGCGCATCGCTTACAATTAGAATTATGCAACTCTTCAGCAAGCAGCCATCGCTTCTTTCAGCGAATTAGCTCCATATTTCAGCCGCCCTGCCTCCTCGCTCTTATCGGTTCCAGCGACACGGCAGTGACATTTCATCTTTGACAGACCCTCTCTATCCTTGCTCCAATGTGATAAAACTTTTATGGAACCACGACTAAGAAATGAAGTTTTCCCAAGGATCGTGGAAACAGAGCGGCACATTAGCCTGGGGACCATTTTATTTACGTTTGAATCCAGCAGTTTCTCCCACCCTCCTGCTTTCCCTAGCAGGGGAAATCAAACACACCTCCTCTTCCTCCACCCTGCGTTTTATTTAGTGATTTAATTTCACTTTACTTTTAAGGTTTGACCCGAGAAGTCTAAGGCCTTAGATTTTTTTTTTTTAGATTAATCATTTTCCTTTGTTTTCATTTTAGACCCAATGGTGGTTGGGCTTCGGGTCACGTGATGGCTTCTTTGTAGCTCCGGAAGAGAACTGTGAAGTTTAGGTTTTCGTGGAAGAAGCAGTAATCGGCCACATTTTGTTGTTGTTTTTGATGGGAAGGGGAGGAGTGGGTGGAGTAAGGAGGTTGTGGCCAAAAGACCAAAAAGACAAAAGGTCAATGAATGAGAAAAACTGAGAGGCAAAGCCTAGAGACCTAGAGAGAGTCCCCCTAACTTGTTACTTAAATCTTAGCCAAAAGAAGTTGCCAGAACGTCCCAAGCCTGTGTGAGAAAAGCCAAATAAACTGGAGAGACAGCAAGGGGGAGGTAGGGGCCTGAGCAGTGGACTGAAAGGCCAGGAGAGGGTGTTCACCCGCCTTCGTCCCTGGGGGAAAATCTGGCAGTCAGCAGCAGCCTGCTCTGCTATCTAAATTGGACCACCAGGACAAGATAAAATTGATAACAGAAAGTTTATTCAAGAATTGTTTGACAGACAACCCTTTTAAGTAAGGGAAAAAGTAACTACGGAAGAATAAAGAAAGTTCCAAGAGGGAATTAACTCTAATTCTACAAATTCAGGACTATACAGTGACAATTAGGAGCTGAGTTCATGCCTTTTAGAACTAATTACAATTGCTCATAAGTACGAGTTTAACATAAATCTACAGCTCTTTTCTAGAGTACAATAATAACTAAAATAGCTGGTTTTACATGACAGGGAACACATCGTCCTTTATAACAAGTAAATACTAAAAAAAGTACAGTTTTTTTCCTTTTTCCCTCATATAAATACATAATGTTGGGGGATAAATAATACAAAAAAAAGAAAATACTTTAACAGGCTATAACCAATAAATATATATGAAAATGTTCACTAGAACACACACTTTTTGAGCAATGCTGGACTCCTGCAGGCCCAGGCATCTCTCACAGTTGTTTTTATATCCATTAAAATGTAAACTCTAAGTGCAACAAAAGTGTCCTGTCCAGGGTTGAGCAAGGCGCACAGGCCCAGCTGCAGCCCCGCCCTGGGACAGACAGTTTGTTAAAATATACCCTGTTTTCACGTTAAGTCAAGAGAGCAACAGAAGAAAAGAAAAGTGTAGAACCTCGTGTCACCGATTGCTTTCTGTTGAGAGAGGGGGATGGACCTGGAGCTGAGATGGGAGGCAGCAGATGGGACAAACCTTCAGTCCTGACAACTTGCCTGCCCTTACCTCCCAGCTTTACTATAAAAGAGAAAATATATATATATTTATAATATAGACAGCTCTGACTTTCAAGATCTCTCACCATCCCTGAGCCCTCTGAAGAGTATAATTGATGGGGACGGGGTATAGATATTCATGTCCTAGAGCAGAAAAATACATACGGGACAAGAAATGCAGGGAGTACCCCATCAACCTCAAATAGATGGGAAGAAATTTGAGGATTCAGGGAAATGGGAGGGGAACGTGCTTTGTGCCCTTGGTTTTGAAATTTTTTTTTTTTTTTAAGGAGAATTGCCAGGAAAAAAAAAGTCAAGATTTGGGGAATTACACACAGAGACCAAAGGTAAGTTGGTTGGTTGGCTGGTGATGGCCTAGCCATCTCGTCGGTTTTTAAAAATGTGCTTCTCTGCCTTGTTGCCCTATCTTCTCTTCCTCTATCCCAGTGCCCAGGGTGGAATTCCAACTGGGTATTGCTGGAGGCTTAGGACTGATGAGGTCACCTCCACTCTGCTGTGGATTCCTTTCCAGTGGGTAGACAGGCAGACTGAACAAGGGCTGCAAGACTTTTAAAAAGGCAACCTCTCAGGCCAGGGGAAGGAGCTCCAGGCCCTTTTCTCTCAGAAAACCTGGCTGCCACTTCCCTGCTTTCTCTTTCAGACCTCCAGGCTGTCCCCCCCAGAGCTCCACAGCCCCCGCCCCTCCCGGGTCTCCCCCACCCCAGGACCTCATCCCTCAGACCCTCCCTCTCCCATCACAGGTGTGTTAACTTGGGTGCTTCTTGGATTCTACCCTGAGGAGGAGGCGCATGATGAGAGGAGAGGTCTGTGTAAGTAGGATGGGGATCGCAGGGTCCGTGGTGCTGGCTGGGGGCCATAGGGGGCGCCCCGTTGTAGTCCAGGTTCCCAGAGGGGTGGTGGGAAAGGTGGTTGAGGCCATAGAGGGAGGGGCCGGCAGGGGGCGGCAGCGGATCCGCGTAGCCGCCCCCGCCCACGTACACCGGGCTGCCCTGCATTGTGGGCGTCCCGTAGGCGCCCCCGTTGGCTTGGAGGACGTGAGGCTCGTAATCCGGCGCTGGGGTCGGGGGGTACTTCTGCGGGGCGCCGCAGCCTTTGAGAGGGGGCTGGTAGTTGGAGGGCAGCGCGTAGGCATTCTGGTGGGCTTTGCCGAAGGCGGGCGGGGACGGGCTCTCGTAGCTGGGGGTCATGGAGTGCAAGGCGTTCATGAAGCCGGCGGTGGACTGCATGGGCTGCGGGGGGCTGCCGGCGGGGGAGGGGCCCCCCGAAGACGAGGCCAGGCCCTTGGCCTTCTGGTCCTTCTTGTACTTCATGCGCCGATTCTGGAACCAGATCTTGATCTGCCGCTCGCTGAGGTTCAGCAGGTTGGCCATCTCCACGCGGCGCGGCCGGCACAGGTAGCGGTTGAAGTGGAACTCCTTCTCCAGTTCCACCAGCTGCGCGCTCGTGTACGCCGTCCGCGCCCGCTTGGACGCCGCTGACCCGGGGGGGCTCTTGTCCCCTCCCCCGCCGCTGCCCCCGCCGCCACCACTGCCTCCTCCGCCTCCTCCTCCTCCGCCGCCGCCGCCGCCGCCTCCGCAGCCCTCCGCTGGATCCGAGGGGGGAGGAGTGGGAAGAGGAGAAAATGAAATAAAAGATAATTACTGAACACGCCGAAATTGAATGCATCGTTTCTTAATAAATCCAGGCCTGGATTCGGAGCCCTCGCCGCCCTCCCCTTCGCGTCCCCGCCTCCTTCTCTCTCCCCTCCCCCCCCCCGCCCGTCGCATTAGCGGACACTCTATAATAGTGGCATTTATTAAGAGACCTGTTCTCCTCTGGCTGCCCCAGCTTATGAAAATTTGATCATGTCACGCAGAGCCGTATGGCCATTTATTTAGGGGCTGGATTTTCTCGCGCACGCTTTCTCCCCCTTATCCTCAGTTTCAGGTTTGGAAGACACTCCTCCCACCCCCACCCCGCCCGGTCCCCTGGACTGGGCAGGTGCCTGGGGAGACTGGGGGAGTCTGGACATTATGGGCAGGGCAAAGAAGTATGGCGCGAAGAGGCCGCTGTGCCTCGAGGCCGGGACCCCCGGGCAGCCCGAGCGGTTGTGATTAATACCCACAGTAATCATAATAATAATCAATCGTTGACGACTCTGCTCCTACTGGCAGCGTCTCATGGCTCTGCGGCCTTCCGAAGGGCTGAGGCCGAGCACTTCGCCTTCTGGAGCTCTCAGCAGCTAAGGTGGAGGGGGGCTGGAGGGAGAGGGCGTTGGTGGGGTCAGGGGTCGTCAGGTGGTGGGGGGGGAATATGAAGCCGCCGCCACCTGATATTGTCCCCAGGCCCGCCGCCTGGGCGCCTAGGGTCTGGGTGCTAGAATAACAGTGACATTCCTGGCCCGGACAAAAGCTGAGGAGGAGGAAGGCAGAGAGCCGGTACCTGTGCCGGGGGAGCTGTTTTTCAGCTTGGACGTTTGCCTCGACTCTTTCATCCAGGGGAATATCTGTTTGGTGAGGGTGGAGTTGGAGCCGGGACCGCACTTGAGGGGCCCGCTTTTGCTGGGCCCGCCCCCGTTACTGCTGTTGCTAGTGGTACTGGTAGGTGCAGCGCTGGGCGGGGGTGAGCCGGGCGGGGCGGGCAGGGGCTCGGGGGCCAAGCCGGGCCTCATGCAGCTGCCGTTGAGCTCCTTGCTCTTGGCATGCGGGCCGGCGTTGCCCAGGGACTGCAGTGAGCACGCTGAGCGCTGGTAGTCGCCCTCCAGGTGCGTGGCGGCCTGGAAGGGGGGTTGCGGGGGACCGTCGTAGCCGAAGCCATTGCTGCCAGGGTACGAGGAGTAGCCTCCGAAGAGTGTGGCCGCGGTGTTGTCGTAGTAGGTGGCTTTCTGCATTGCTGGGCGAGGCCCGGGCAGTGGGTGGCAACTTGCAAGGGCCTGATACCCTCACGACCGGACATTGGCACCCCTGGGGGTCACGTGGCACGCCGGACCCCCCTCCCCTTTTCTGCCCCCCTCCTCCCAGAGTCTGTTGGTAGCAGCGGTTGACCTGCGGGGTGAGAGAAGAGACACAGGGGGAGAAGAAGACTGGGGCTCGAATGAATCCATCTTAGAAACTGAAAAGAGAACTGACATCAATAGGGTTTTTTTTTCTGTCTCCCCCACCCAACATCTTCACAGCAGATGCTGAGGCCAATTCCTTGATCTGAAATGGATTTTTCTTATTTCAACGCTTTAATTTTAAAAGAAAAGCCCACCAGTTTTCATTTCCACTTTAAAAAATACAGACTTTACTCCTTTGGGGACTGCCTAGATATAGAATCTTAACTATTGCAAGGGCCCCTGCTTCTCTCTTGCCTGCTGACCTCCTCCCCTCTCCCCACCCCAACTCTGATAGGGTGGCTGGGGGGGGGGGTCGCTAAAAGCAACATCAACAACCTCCTCTGAGCTGAGAGGCCTCCTGCCTTTGCCTCCCTCTAGGTTCCTTTCTCCAAACAGAGTCTGAGGATCTCTGAAAGAGGCAGGAGGGAGAAGCAAGTTGAGCAGGGAACCTTCTGGAGTGAGGGATCCTCTCCTCCTCCCACCTCCGGAAGACAACAACCTAACCTAGAAACTTCCTGAAGATTTTTAACCTCCAAAACCAGTGGAACTGAGCCTCTTCCATGGCCCTGCTGCAGGTACCACCACCTCTAGTCTGACTCTTTGCTTAAGTCTGGGACCCCAGAGCCAGCAGCCCCCGTGGGGCCCCCGAATGGAACAGGTCCCTTTCCCTGGCAGAGCTGGCTGGTGCTGTGACCATTTGGCCCAGATCTCCCCCACCCTCCTTTTTTTTTTTTTTTTATCAGACTTAATTTTTTTCCCACCCTTTCCTTGACAGTCTGCTTCCTTGGATTTCTTCAAAAGAAGAAGAGAAAGAAGAAATTGGATAACTGCTGGACTTCTCTACCAAGAGATGGAAAAGTGTTTTCTAAAAGAGAAAATTTTTCCCTAGGAGAAAAGAAACTAAACAAAGCAATCTGAACAGTGTTATTCTCTGAGCTGGAAATGGGGTGCCCCTGTTGAAATGGGGTGCCCTGCTTACTGAAATTCTCTGAGGCAAAAAAAAAAAAAAAGTGCCACCTCATTATTTTAATACAGGCTTTTAAAAGTGTGCCAGAAAAATAAAGGTTCAAGCTCTCACAGGATTTTGTGTTTTGCTTCTGAAACTTCTGACTGCGTTCCCCCTCCCCCTCATGGTTTCCCAACCCCCCCCCCATCACTTTTCATAAAAATCTTCAGACTGACCCTCTCTTCTGACATGTGAGTTTGGACCACTTAAATCTCATTCAGCCCAGCTGGTCAACTCCAAAGAAAACTAAAAATAGGAAAATAAAATAAAAGGAGTGCAGGCATAGGAAATTCCTCCCACACATAAATCCCTTTCTTCATGGCACAGATTTAGACTCAAAGGGAGCGTAGTAGCCCTGAGTTCCCATTGGTTTCTGGGAAGAATTTGTTTCTGGGAAATACACATGGGCCTGCAAAGCAGCAGGTCCTTCCAGGGAGAAGAACTGGAGTTCAATTGACCAGGCTGACCCAATCCCTTTATTATTATTATCATTAGCCTCTGATGATTTAACCAGAATTAGCTTCGGAGCAGCCCTGGCTGAAGGGGGAATTAATTAACAGGCATCAGTTGAGTTTGTTATTAATAGAAGAATGAAATAAAAACGTTGGAGGGGGTTGGCTGGCTGGGCCCTGGCTTTATTTAGTCAATGATTGTTACAGCAGTAATGATGATGATGATGGTGATGATGATGATGATAGTAATAAAACAATAATTTGACTAGACGCCTGGGGCCGAAATTCCTGTCGCTCCCCCTGCAGTAAACTCGCAAACCATCGCAGGACTGAGGCCAGGCGGATGTGAGAAGCGAGAAGCCAGAGACGTGATAGGAAAGAATGGAGACTCTGCCGGCGGCAAGAAACGGCCCGGAAGGTTTGTGGACGGAGTTAGCCTCCGGCTGCCGCCGCCGCCGCCGAACTGTCTCGGCCGCTGCTGCCACGGTGGCTGGCGACCAGCTATGTTGGCCCAAGGAGGCGAACAGAAAGCTTTCGGGACGCGGAAACTGTTAGCGGCAGCAGGTTCCAAGCACACCCGAGACGAGGGCCGAGCCCTAGGGCGGCAGCAAGTTTGGGAGCTGGAGGTAACCGAATTAAAAGGCGCTTTAGCAACTCCGCGCCCGGGACTTTGCCAGGCCGGGCTGGGCTGGAGGGCGCAGAGGCCTGGCTGACGGGACCGTGAGAAGAGGAAAAAGGTGCGGAGGGGATCCGAGATCTGGGGATCCAGGAGAAGGGGGGTGGGGAGCGGCTCTACCAAGCCAAACGTGTCTATTTCCCTTGCCTCCATGTTGGAAAAATCCAGGCTCCATATGGCTTCTCAGGAGAGAGGGAGGGAGGGAGGGCGACGGTGGCTCCTGGCTTCCCCCCAGGGTCTCATTGGAGAAGGGCGGTGAGCCACCCCAAGAAACCCACCTTTCCCAGGCAAAGCCCCTGAAAGCCGGGGAGAGTAACAATAGCTGGGGAAGCCCCAGGAGAGGGGGGTAGGCCACCTTCCAGGACTTAACAAAATAATAATAATCGAAAGAAGAAAAATGAAAGAACAAAAAAGGAAGAGAGGAAAAGGTTAGGCTCTTCTTAGCAGCCGGGGGTAAAATTCAGCCCTGATCTGGCTGCTGGAAAGAAAAGAGAGGAGGAAAAAGAAGAGAAGCAGAAAGAGAGGGAGAGAGAGAGAGAGAGAGAGGGAGAGGGAGGGAGAGAGTGAGAGAGGGAGAGAGAGAGAGAGAGAGTCGCTGCGTGGAAGGAAGCTTAAAGCTTGTGAACTCTTCTTGAACCGAGATTGGAGTCATATGGGCCATAAATCATTGAGACATACTCTCCGCCATTCACAAACTGATAGCCTATTTCAGTCCAGCTTACCTTAGCCACCGACGAGGGGAGAACAGGCAGACATAATATATATTCACATCGAGCCCCAGCGCGAGCGGCAGGCGAGAAATCTCCCCTCCTTGAAGGCAAAGGAAAAAAAGACCACTGTTTAAAGCTGCGTCGCCCCCCCCCCCCAATAGCCACCCCGGCTGGGGAGCCCGAGGGGCAGACCGGCCGGAGGAGCCGCGCGCGGCGTCCGCTTCAATTCACTCGGCTTAGGAGCGGGGGTGCGCAGGAGGGAGGGGGTGGGGGAGCGGGGAAAAAAATAGAAGAAGACCGAAAGGTGCTCGGGCGGCTCGGCTCGCCGAGAATCCGGCTCCCGGCTCCCGGCACGGCCAAGCCGCCACAGTGTGGTTGCCCTATAAGACTGGTACGCCCTACTCTCCGTAACAATGGCCTCTGCTTTTGCACAGGGAAAAAAACCACACAGACACACACACACTCACTCACTCACACATACACACACACACACAAGCTCACACACACCCCCACCTCTCCCCCTTTAGCAAGCCTAGATGCCTGATAAGGAAGGAAGGTGATGCTGGTGATGGAGGAGGGGGGAAATTTTGAATCCCCCCCCCCCAGTTAAAAAAAAAAGGTAAGGAAGGAAAGAAGGAAGAGGGTTTTGAGTTTTGTTTTTTAAGGGCAGGTAAATTTTTAAGTTCAGATTTTGGCAGGGGAAGAAGAGGAGAGCCAAAAGACAAGGGAAAGCCCTTGGAGTTCAACAGCTCCCCACCCCCCACCACCACCACTAGTCTAATTGGAGAAGTTAGCTGGGGAGGCCTAGTCAAAGGCCCTGCCTGGGGCGTGGGGGGTGCTGGGTGCCCCTCGGCATTCATTTGCAGTGGGAACACTAGGACTTTTTTTTTTTAAGTAGTTTCACTCCTGCGGGACCGATGGCTGGGTCTCCCGCCCTCCCTCTCTGGCTCGCTCCTTCTGAACCTTCCAGTCTCTGTTTCTTCTCTCTCTACACCCTCTCTATTCCTTCTCTCCTCTCCTGGCAGATCTCCTGGCCCAATTTCCAACCTGTAGGAGGGGGGGAAAGCCGGACCTTTCTTTCTTTTTTAACAGCCCCCCCCCCCATTTTTGAGAACAGACAACAAGCGGTGAGTGATTATTTAAAAAATCCAGACCATCTCTTGGGGGGACGGGCGAGGAGGGGGTGACAAAAGGAGGACCCTGTGTTTAGCTTGAGTTCCAGACACCGCTGGCAATAGGGAAGATGTAAGAACTTTACGAAGAAGTTTGTGTTAAGATTCTCACCTCCGGATAGCAGAAGGGGCTAAGAGGTGATAAGGACATTTGTACTTCTAAGAAGATGAGAAGAACAGCAAACTGGCTTAATTTTAAATGCACTGGCAGAAGAGATGGGGGATCGTTGTTGTTGTTGTTCTTATTATTATTATTACTGTTATTATTACTACTACTGCTGCTACAACCCTGTTTGTTTCTCTTAGCTCTGCAGGATTTAGGACTCTTGCCACAGCGAGGAAGACTATAAAAGCTCAACTTTTTTCAGGGAGTGTCTGATAAGGGCAAGCAGGCCTGTAGGAGGAAGGAGGGAGGCAAGAATGTAGGTGTCTGCAGATTTGGGGGTAGGGTGGGGAAGAGCTATTCCCGGTGGAGGAAAAAGACAAAAAGAACACCAGGACTTTTCCAAAAGCAGGAGTGTTTGCAACTCTGCGGAACTGCTGACTCGGGGCTTAGGGAATAAAATAGAAGGCCGACAGGCGCTCTTTTCTACAAAGGCAGCTTGGAAAAGTTCTCTTAACTTCGCGTAGACAGAACCAGCAACCTACCCTGTGACCTCCTGGTTAGAATCCTTGGCTTTTGCCTTCTCCCATCTGGATGCACCAGGAAAGAAGGGACTGGGAAAACAAAGGTGAGAGATGGTTCCAGCTATTGTCTCCCCTCCAGGAAAGTGTGGCTGTGTCTTGCAAAGCTTCCCTTACACCCTCGAGCTCCCCATTCACAGGCTTTGCTTTGGGCTGAGAAAGGGTCTCACTCTTCATAGGGAGTGGTCCCTAACCTCCTCCGGCCCCTACTTCTTCCAGGCCCACTAAGTCAGGCTTTCTGGGCTGGAGCAGCCAGTTTCCTGGAGCCCCTGCTGAACAAGGGTGGAGGGGGGACCCTCTGGCAAGGAACCTCATGCCGGGCCTCCGACTATGATGTCCCTAGGATCATACTGCCCGCCTAGACAGTTGGTGGCTGAGGAAAGCATGTTGGGGAGACGGAGATGGGAGGTGGGCGCCTTTTTTCTGAGTTTGTTAGTGGTATCAAGAAAAGAAAATGCCCAAGCCAGACCCAGTGCTGGGGCTCAAGCCAGAACCCTCAGAGAGCAGTAGGACTGCCTGAGTGTGTGGCTGTAAAGTATGTCCTGAGATCCCTGGGCCCTGGTTAGAGAACTGCTGGGTTTAACCCTATGCAGCCTTGGGCCTGGTGGGTCAGGGACTCCCCCACAGAGCTTGAGGGAACAGCACTTTGGGCCTTTCCTTCCCCCAGATTAAATAGTCAAGGCTGTACCTCAGACCCTCCAGCTCTCCTAGCTGTTGCTATCTCTAGCTAGAGAGGGTCGCTGCGAAATTAAGAGAAAAGGAGGACCTGGTCACTCATGGGACTGCACAGCTTTACCCCAAGGAATAAAAAGAGAGCCCAGAGGGCACCCTGCCTGCTGCGGGCCCGCAGGGGGATCAGCCTGGAGCTGAGCTGAGGGTAGACGCGTTTTCCAAAGACAGTGGTGGACCCCTCCCTTCTCTGATCCTCAAGTCTTGTGGTTCCTTCTGGCTACACAGGGAGGTGTGGTGTGGTGCGGTGGACGACGCAAAAAGGAAGGCTGAAGGCAAAAAAAAAAAAAAAGCTAACCTGGAGAGAAATTCCAGAGGAAATACACCCCCAAATGTGGTAGGAAATGGAGTGGGGCGCTTCTTAATTCTGAGAGCAGCGCCCATTTGAAGTGTGTAGGAGGCAATTCCATTCCAGTTTGGTTTCCTTCTGGCTTTTTTTTTTTTTTTAATTCCTTTCTGGCCTGTTGCCCCTTTTGGGGGGCTGGGAGGGTGGGGTGGACGGTAGAACCTGCAGCCCCAGGGCACTCATTTCGTCTGAGGTGTTGCTGCCGGTTAGATCTCTTCCAGACTTCAGGGGACAAAGCGGGGGCAGTGAGGAGCCTAGGCGGGGGACCTGGGGGGGCGGGAAACACTGGAGGGGTCCGAGGGAAGACTTCGAGCTCTGGAAAAGGAGGAGAGAGGCATTTGTCCCCCCTGACGGAGAAGCTGTGATTTAGAGGCAGAGCACAGACCTGGATTCAAAAAGAGAAACTTGGGTGACTTACTTACCATGAGAGAGAGAAATGGCAAAAGAAAAACTGAGCAACAGATTAAGACAGAGACCTTAGTGTGATCTAATAAGGGCAGAAATTAATAATAAAGGCAAAAATTAGAAAACTTGTCCCCTTTCATAGACATTCTTTTCTCTCGGATTCAGTTTTCCCTCAGCTAGAGCACTTGCTCCGGCACTCCCCTCCCCCACTCCTAACCCGCACCCGGTAAGAGGGGGTCCCCTAAAAACCCCTGGAGCGATCACTGGCTGCCCAGCCTTCAAGCTTTTGGGGGATCACGTCTGTTTCCTTCTCTCCCCCCAAAAAACTTCGAGGAGCAAACGAAAATTCTCCTCTCAGTAAGGACAACCTGGCTGGCTTCTTTAAAATCAATCTGATTTCTGAAATCATCCTTGGGACAGCCAAGGATCCTGTCCCCACCCTCACCCCAACCCCAGCTCAGCCAGCCCCGAATTCGCCTGGCCCCCTGAAAAGCTGGGACCTGGGAGTGGGGGAGCAAGGCGGTTAGTGATCTCTTTCTTCTGGTCCCGGTCCCACCCTCTTCCAGCTCCAACTGCCCAACTTTGTGGCCGTGGCAGAGTCGCAAAAAGTTCACACACGCACCCGAATCCCCATCTCTTTTAAATATTAATAAAGATTTCAAAGCTAGGGGTTGTAAATGGTAATTGCTACTGAAGACTGCGCTTGGTATTTGGATCCCCAACTCCCACCTCTGGAAGGTCACCCCCCACCCCCACCCCGAGAGCGGGAGGCAACAAACGGGCAGAGGGAAAGAGAAGATTCGGGCCAGGCTAAGGCCGGTGTAGACCAGGCTCAGCAGAAGCAGAGATGGAAAGAAGAAAAAGGCCACCAAGATTGGAAAAGAAAAATCCGAGCTGAACTCTCCGTTCACTCCAGGCCTGGGGGCGCGAAAAGGAGGCAGGACAAAACAGGGCAGCCTCAAGGGTTTGCAAAATCTGCTTGGGGGGCGGTGGAGGTGGTCTCGCCAACGCTCTGAAGAGAGGTTGGCGGGGCGAGGGCCAAGTCGGGAGTGGCGCCTTGTTGGCATATGAACCCGTCTGAATCAGGGGTCCCGCCCCATCTGGAAGCTCGGTCCGCCAGGCCTGGCAAACCGCACGCGGGCTGAGATGGAGACAAAGGTGGGCAGGGTGCAGAAGGCAAGAGGGAGAGAAGTGAGTCTGGGATAGCTTGGGGTTGGGGGGTGGGGGATGCTGGGGAAGGAAGGGAGAATCCAGCCGGAGAGGAACAGGGGTCCAGCCCGCTGCGAGAGCCTGCACAGGTCTCTCCTGACAGATTGGACATCTCTCTCCCAGCGACCTCTGCTTAGCAGACAATAACTCACCGGATTAATGACCAATCAGCGGAAGGCCTCCTGAATTGCCTCCAAACACAACTCCGAAGTCACAATGGGATAGGATCAGAACCTGGGCCTGTTGGCCTTTGGGTTTTTGTTTTTTGTTTGTTTTCTTCTTTCTTTCTTTCTTTCTCTCTCTCTCTCAAAATAGGGTTTAGGGTGAGGCTTTAAGAAGTGGATTATCTGGCCAGGGACTCTGATTTCCAGAAACCCAAAGATGAACTGGTTTCCCATTTCTTCCCACTTCCTCCACCACAATTTGTATCCCTGACCATACTTCCCAAGGCAATCTGGAAACCTTCCCTCCTCTGCTGGCCTCCTCATCCCTCTGAGCCTACAAGACATTCCCCTGTCTCAACCATGCAACTCTGAGAAGCCCCCACCTCTTTAGAATTTTCCAATTAAGACAAGAGATGGAAAAGAAGAGGAGGAATAGAACAGGGATCATCCACCTTGCAGGCCTTCTGTCCTGGCTGCCCCAGGGGAAGACCTAGGAGAGGGCCGTGGGTGGTGCCCTGTGTGTGCCCTCTCCCAAAAAGAGGGGACACAAAGCCCCAGGGGTTAGGGTGGGGGTGATGGCCTGCTGTCACAGAATCTAAAGTAAGGAAACCACAATTCAGTCCCTGGGCTGCAGTAGAAGGGACTTGAAAAGTTGCAATCCCAACAAATTCCAGCCTCAGCTCCACGCCTGGCAGGGAAGGTGTCTTGCTCTGTGAGGCTGAGACCATCCTTCCTGAGCTCCCCCTCCAAATGCCAATCCCAGCCCAACCCAGCCAGCTAGCCCCTCCCACTACTTTCCATCTCTATTATTCCAGGCCTGGGCTTCTCCTCTGTGGAGAATGACCTCTTAGGGAGGAAGAAGGGTCTAGATGCCAATAGATTTCTTCAAGCCTATCTGAATAACCACGCCCTGCTCTGGGCATAGACTAACTCCTCGTATATTGTGACTATGCATGCAGGGACTTCTACACCCAGACACCCAAGGGCCCCAGGACATACAAGGGAGCTGCTCCCAAGCACAAGAGAGTTATTCAAGGTCAGAACTGGGGAGAACTCAGGGAGCTTCCTGTCCCACCCATCAACCCAGCCACTGTCAAAGAGAGAGAAACTGAGGCCCAGACTGAGGAAGTAATTTGTCTAAAGTCAGTCGTATTTGGGATAACTTGGGAGTCGAGAGGCTTGGACTTTTGGCAGTTCAGAGTGGCTGTGTGATCTGAAGCAGAGAATTCAGTGGGCTTCAGTTGTCCCCTTCTGTAAAGACAGAGCACGTAAATGGAGGGGAAGGCTTGAGCTCTTCCTTCTGTCAAAGTCCTTTTTTGGGCCGACAGCCTTTGGTTCTCTGTGTACTGATGTGGGTGACAAGAAGTAGTAATAAACTGAGTTCAGACAATAACTGGCACCATCTTGGCCAAATGCAAACTATTTCTTCCTGGGATTTAAATGTGTAAGCCCCCACTACTGGGTACCAACCCCACGCCTGGCCTGGTCCTCCCTGTACCCACAGAGGCTGCTGCAGTGGTTTTTATTGCTTTTCTGTGTTGGGGCTGGGTTATTCTCCACCTTCATCACCAAATCAAAAGCGCTATTTTTGGACACAGCAACCTGAGCAGTAAATAATTAATTTGTGTAATTAGAGGAGGAAGGCTTCAACCTGGCAATTTTTAACCAGGAGTCAATGCACCCATTGTACCAGCCTGGCCTTCTCACCCGACCCCCAACTCTGCCCACACAACTACCAGCTTCCCCAAATGCCTCCCCTTATTTGGGGACCAGCATTCCCAAGACTGCCAGCAGGGTTCATGGAGTCAGAGTCTGCTCCCTCCCCAACAAAGTTCCATTCTCTGCCTTGCTCCCCTACAGAAATTGGTCTGCCTGCAGCTGCCCCTCACAGCTTGCTTTCTCGACCCCCTAAAGCTGTGCTGGGCTCCAGGTCCAGGCTCTCTGCTCTCAGCACACATGTAATCCACCTCCCCAGCTCAAGATGCCCCAACAATGCAGCGAGTTTGCATTTCAAGAAACTCCCATTAATATCAATTTACTTCACTGAAACCTCGGGTTCTTCATCAAGTTGATGATTTATGATAAAATCAATTAAATTACAGCCACTTAGGGCCCAGCCGCTTCCTCTCAGATTTCATTGGTGCGGGGCCCAAGTGTCTGGTGGAAAAATGCAAGTTTAGCTGGAGGCGAGGAAAGATAATTCTGCGGCTGAGAAAATTTAATGCAAAACAATTTCCAGGCAAAGCTGGGCGTCTGGACAGAAATGCAAGAGCCACCAGTTGGCCTGCGGAAATAACTATCTGGGGGTCAAAATATTTTTCTCCCTACCTCCCCCATCATCCTGCATGGCTCCCTTCCTCCGTTTCCTTTGTGCTCACTCGCCCCCTCCCAAAGAGAGACTTTGGGGGAACTTGAGCAGTGCCCCTGCCAGCCAGCCTCAAACCACCAAGACCCCCTACCACCACAGGCCTTTCTCTCCTCTCCCCTCCCCTCCTCTCTTCTCCTCCCCACCCAGCTGTACTAAATCCTCAGTCTCCCATGGCAAAGTTAAAGGTTCAAAGTGAAGATCACGCGGCGGCGTGGGCAGATGGCACAGAAGGCCAGGGACCAAGCTAACTGGGCACTGCTGAATGTGGCTATGGGAGGAAAGAGACCTCAGGAAGGAACAAGCACTACCCCCATGGTGAGGGTACGGGGCAGCTAAGTGCGCAGGGCTACCCCATCCCAAAGTACCAAGACCTGAAAACACCAGGTCCCCCTCCAGCCCTGTGTGCTCACTGGTAAAACGATGCTGTACCAGACAAACCCCAACCCAAGCACACAATGTGCAGATCATCGGATCCAATAAGCAAAACACACCTACACATGTGCACATCCGCACAGTCCTCTTCCACCTCACATCCTGCCCGGGCAAAGGGACAGTTCCCACCATCTCCTCACATCTGGGAAAATAAATCCCAGCGGATCAACCGGGCATCGCCTTCCACTCCAAGAAAAGAGGCTTCTCCCCCCTCTGCTCTGTTTGGTTTTTGGTTTCCAGAGCAGGCAGGGAGTAAACACAGCTTCTCTGAAGCCATAAATCACCCCTCGCCTACCTTCTCAATTTAACACCCGGCCTCAGCGCAAACCCCTTGTAGTTCCAGCTTCAAATAACCCGCGAGGTGCTAAAAGGCTCTGGCCATGGTGGCAGCTGGACTGTGGGAGCAGGGCCCAGCCGCCCCCTCACCCCAACAGTTGCCCCTCACATTTCCCCGCACAACCTCGAGCTCCCAACTCCCCCAGAAGACCCTCCACGGCCTTCAACACCCTTCCCGAGCGCCAGAGCGCTCCCCAGGCCCTAAGGGGTCCTGTCCCCGCACGCACAGCCGCCGCGCATCCCTGCTCGCCGCCCCGCGCGCCCTTCGCCTCTTTGGCCCCCACCTCTTTCTTCCACCCTCCGGGTCGGCCTCTTGAGCCTCCTTCCTGACCCCGGGGCACCGAAATGGGGGCGCTCAGGCATCCTGGTCTCCACCCCCAGCGGGCCTGGAGCCCGCTCGGGGACCCACACCTACCTGTGCGGCTTCCGCTGGGGCGCGGGCAGCGGCGGGTGGCCGGCCAGGCCCGGGTCCCGGGGCGCATCCCGGTCCCGCCGGCCGGCGCGGGGAGAGGTCCAGGAGCGCGCCCCCAGCCCAGCCGCCGCTTTGTTCGGTCCTCGAGGCGGCGGACCGGCCGGCCGGCCCGCGTGGGGCTGCGGGAGGCGGGCGGGCCCGGCGCGGAGCGGGGTCGCGGCTCGGCGGCGCGAGCGGGCCGAGCGGCCGGGCGGGAGGAGCCGCGACTGCCCTGCCTGCCGAGGGGCGCGCGCGCGGGGCGGGGGTGGGGGTGGCCCGCGAGGCGAGGCTCGGGGAGCCGGGGGCGCCATGGCGGAAGGCGGGCGCGCGGCGGCTCTTCAATGTCACCGGCGAAATGGGTTCCATATGTCCGGCCCGGCTGAGGAGGGAGGGGAAGGGAGAGAGTTTGGGGCAGGACGGGACGGGAGGATGGGGGGCGAGACGGAGGGAGCAGAGCGGCGGCTAACGGGTAATGGGGTGGGGGGGCGATTGGAGAGGCGAGAAATGTTGGCATTTTCCATTTTCCCTGGAGTTGCCTAAAGCCATTGGGATGGAGGGAACTTTCTTTCCCTTTTGCTTTTTCTTTCCTGAAAGATGGGGGAGGGAGGAGATTAGCGAGGGTCGCATCCGTTTGTTCGGGCTGGAGGTTCAAGGGACGGGATGTGGATTGGAGGTAAAAGGGAAAGTTCTCAGGCTGCTGCGAGATCAACTTCTTCCCCCTGACCCCGAAGAGGGAAAGAGACCAAACCCAGAAGCGGGGAGAGAGGCCAAGGGAGGATTCTGGGGTTTCAGGGTGGGGGAGAAACCCACCCCAACCACCAGCCCCAAGCGCCCTACCCCAGGGTGGCATTCTGGTTTGAAAGATTCCAACCCTGAGGTTGTTGAGGATGGTGGTGCAAGAGGAGTGTGAGGTGGCCAAGACATCTCGGCCATTCCTGGACACTTCAGTTCCTACCCCAGCTGCCTCGCCCCTGAGTTAGCGCTCGGGGCGTATTCTAGAAGCAGTTGCTTCTGGGATGGCCTCAGCTCTGAGCTGCCTGTAAGAAAGCACAGAGCCTGGAGGAGCTTCTAGACTTTACAGCCCTCTCCTCAGTCTGTGCCTCCTCCCATCCCCAGGGGGATGGACTCTTTCTCTGCATTTCTGTCTCTATTTTCCTCTTTTCTCTTCTTTCTTCTCTCTCTCTCTCTGCCTTTCTAACCGTCTCTATCCCTTTCTCACAGTCCCTTTGTCTTCTCACACTCTGCTTCTCTCTTTGTCTTAAGTGAATTTGAATTGAGCTTTGATACAGACTTAGGACTGTCTTCAGAAACCACTTCTGGGCTCACTCATCAGGTTCCGCTGTGGGCAGCGTGGAGCCCTTGACCTCAGGGCCCCATCCTCTTCAGGGGAAACCCACCCTTGTACCACGGTGACATCTTCTACAGAGAAGGGGGCAAAATGAGTGGTTTCCTTGCCACTTCCCTTCTCACTCAACTCTGGCTGTGTGCATATGTGCGCGCGTGCACGCGCCCATCCAAGTTTGGGGCTCCTTCTGTCAGGACACCCTCTCTGTCCCTCTGACATCTCTGTCACCCTTCTCCCTGTCATCCTCTCCATGAGCTCTGCCTTGACTTCCCACCTCAGAAGGGGATCCTGCTGCTTTTCCTCTGTCTGGGGCCCCCTCTTTTTCTTCCAACCTCTCTCTTCTCACCTCTATTTAACCCTTCTGGTCACTAAGGCACTGGCAGCTCATCTTCTTAAAAGTACAAGGGATACACAATAATTACGCAGAGAAAGCAGGACACAAGCAGAGTCTGGGGAGAAGACAAAGTCAGCAGCTTCCCTAAAGCCCCTTCTGTCGGAGACACCCTAGCCCGTCTCCTGCATGACCATGTGTGCAGCCCTGGGAAGAATCCAGGTGCTCTGTGGCTAAATGAACCAAATGTATATCTTTAAAAACAACAACAGCAAAACTCCCTGATTTGGGAGTGGGCTTCTATGCCTGGATGGAGGGCGTCAGGCCTCACACAGGGAGACTCAGCAAGGGACCAGCGACTGACTAACAGATAATGGTGGAGAGGGAAGGTCTCTCTGCTTTTGTCTCCTGGGGAAGAGTCTGCATGTGAGTTGGGGAAAAGAAAGAGGGGGCTATCCCCAGGGCCAGAAGAGACAAAGACCTGAAGGGGGCTGAGAGAATGGAGAGGGAAAAACTGGGGGAGTGGGGGGACTCCAAGGCAGCAGGGGGAGGGGAGATGGAGAAGCGGGGAGGACTTGGAAAGACAGGGGCAGGGGCCTGAGAGGTGGGCTCCCAGCTCTCCCCACTAGCTCGGACCTGTCCCAAAGAAGACAGCCTTCAGCCTTCTCCTGCTCTTCCCCAGCCTCCAAAACAGGCTGCATTCAGAAGCTACGAACAGTCACCATTCTACCTTTCATGTCCCTTTTCCTCTCCAAGGAAGAGTTAATCCTTGGCCCGGCCCCCACTCAGAGATTCCAAGACTTTGGCCTAAATTTTGAAGCATGGGACTGGGGTGAACTCGCCCTCTCCACATTCAGGCGCCCCTTTACTTTCCAAGTGATAGAGAAGGAAATACTGGCTTCCCACACTGAGTTGTATGTGGGATCCTCCAACACCCAAGGATGGGGGGGCCTGTAAGGTCTGGAGACTCCACTCCTGCACGTCTCTTTGCTGCCTCTTCCAGTCCTTCCCCTCCCACAATCTCCTGTCAAAGCTGCCCCTGAATCCAGACTCTGCCCAGGAACTTTGAACTAGGCCAGGTAACGCCCCCATCCACCTCAGCCTAAGGTCCTGGCCTTTTTCTCTTTCTTCCTAAACCCTTCTCAACCCAGACTCCCAGACTGGAAGGCTTCTCCCACTACCCACCCAATAAACTGCCTGTTAACAAGAACAGGGCTCAGCGTGCCCACTTGGAGCTGAGCATGGGAGTGAGTTTCTGGGTGTACCAGGTCTGGAGCCTAAGCAGCCTCTCTAGGACGCAGCCCAATGCCATGAATAATTAACACCTGGGCGAGGCATTGCTCTAATTTTCCTGCTCCAAGGTTTAACACTAGCAGGCAGAGTTAAGTATCACAGATAATAGTGACTATAAAGTCAGTTGGCCTCGCTCCAGCCATGGAAGGAGACGCTAGCAGCCCTAACTGAACTTGGCAAAGGCTCTGCCCCTCATCCATAACAGCTTTGGGGTGCAGCACAAAACATCCCCCAAAGCCACCTCTGGCTTTGCTCTCAACCAGCAGACTCTTCCCTAAGAAGGAGGTCCTGAGACCTCCACACGAAACCAAAACCAGAGGAGAAAGTTCCCAGCTCTCCCCCTCCCAAACTGTACCCCATTTACTCCCTCTTTGGAGGGGGGTTTAGGGGGGAGGACCCCCCCAAGTCCTGGAACACTTTCCAACTTTCTGGGACCACCTGATTCCTGGAACATTTCTTTTCTAGAAAAACTTGGAAAACTTCTCCCTGCTTTAGCCCCAAACGCACAGAGTTCCTCACTGCTGAGGAAACTTTCTTTGTTTCAGGAGGTCGAAGGAAGGCTACTGGGGTGTGAATTCACTTCCTTGTTTTGTTAGACAGGAGTGGGGGGGTGCAAAGCTTTCAGCTTCCCTCCCTGCCCTTCAACCTCTGCCTCCATTGTCTCCCCCAGTTTGGGGAGCTCCTTCTTTCCCCTTAGCACCCTGTCATCCTGTTAATCAATCCTACAGATTAAGCTTTAATACTCTGACTGAATGCTTTCAGCCCACTCCAGTTGCAGAAGACTTCTGTTTGGTCCCCCATCAATTACGATCTTTGCCTCCAACGCCAGTCATTTCTTCCCCTGTCTCCACCTCTCTTGCCCCCAGGCTCCTTCTGCCTTCAGAGCTCGGTTCTTCACCCCCGGGGTTGGCATCGGAGCAGCCGAACTCCTGGAGGGGAAACCACTGAAAAATGAAGCTCTGCCTGCTGCTGCAGGAATGTGGGCTCTATCAGGCTCACAAATATAATTTTTATATTAGGTCGTGGTCTTTGACTGGGTTTATATGCCAATGAGGCAGTTCTGGTTTACCAAATTTATACAAATCTCGCCTTAATTGATAATCACAGATGCTGTAATTTAAGACCTCCAGCTATAGAGCTTTCATATTAACTGCTGATATATTACTGTAAATCGTCTGAAATAACCAACTCCTGGGAGCAGAGCGGAGAGAGAGGAAGTGCCTCCGAGAGTGACTCTCTCCCGGCCGCAGAAATAGCCCAGCTTCCACATCATTTTCTGTGAGAAATGATTTATCGAAGACATGGCCATAAACAACACAACTCGCTCACAAACACACGCAGACGCACGCGCGCGGACACACACACACACACACACACACACACACACACACACACACAATGGCTGGCATGCCGGCTGAGAAGCTGACACCCATATTGCTATAAATCAAGAAAAAGGTTGGAGGAGAGAGAGAGGGAGAGAGGGAGAGAGATAGAGAAGAGGAATATTCCTAAAATCTCTATGCAATGCCTCAATGGGTATAAACACACAGAGCACCGTGTGAAGAGAAATGGCAGGAAATGAAGATGGCTATTTGTCACATTTTACGACAATAACATTAATAACAAACAATAAATTTACATGGACACATAAGACGCGGTAGGTAGTGAGAAATCCCTTCTACTTACAATACCCCAGCCCGCGGTGTGGCTCCGGCTGCGGGGCTGTTTTATTGCTGCCTCCCTCTCTTTTTCTCTCTCTCTCCCTCTCTCTCCCCCTCTCTTTTTTTCTCGGGGTACAGGCTTGTTTTTCAAAGGACAGTTGAATTGCACGTCAGAAACAGGGAGACCGAGCCTGCGATTTTCCTGACGAATACATATCTATTCTGCAACCTCGGCATTAATTATTTAATGAATCACGTGACCAGGAGGGGGAAGGGGGTCTTTCGATTTCAGGCTCAAAGGACCACTATGACCTTCCCCTTCAGGAGGAGAAATTTTCCTGCAAAATAGGTTCCCCCCAACCCACCAATGGAATAGTAGCGAGTTCTCCTTTCTCCCACATTCACATCTGTATCTGCTGTATCTACGCTCCCTAACCAATGCCCCCTCCCCCAGACACACTTACCCACAGCCCACCTCTCCTCTCTCCCTTCTCCTCCTGCTTCTGCTTAGTTCGTGGAGGTGCAGAAATAGTCTGCAGGGGCGTCTGGGGGGTGGGGTGGGATGGGCACAGAGTCCTTCTCCAAGCCCCTGGATTCCTCAACATCCAGTTCCTCTCTCTGCATCCTTTAAGATTAAGATTCCCCCAACTCTATTCTCTCCCTCACTCCTGGGGTATTTATTTTAGTGGGACCCACTCCGCCTCTTTCTTAAATAACCAGCAAAATGTCTAAAGGGACCAGCTTCAAAAGAAACACTTCATAAGCCCAGAATACATATATATGTGTAAGGAATAGGGCTTCTGGCTTTAACTAGCATTTAAAAAAAAAATCTTTTGTGGTATCTTTTGAAAGGGCAGAAAAGGGACAGGGTGAAGAAATGACTCAGGAGCTTCCAGAGTTGAGAGCAACCACAAGGGGGACTTTTTTTCATTGTGTCGTTACTATTACAGGGAGCCCCGTTCTACTGACCAACTGAGAATATACCCTAGAGACAAAGACCTGGACTAAGGTTCCTACACAAAAGAAGTGGACACTCAGTCTTTCTGTACCTATGTCACACCCTGTCTCAGTCCCTCCCCACCCCCCCAACACCCTAGTGAAGACAGCTGGAGATTTGCACTGGAGGGGAGGTGAGGGAAAGGGAAGAAAGAGGCTTTGAAGTTGGCCTGACAGCCCCATCCCTATTTCGCAGGTGTTAGTACCCTGTGCTTCCTTCCCATCAGCAGACAATGGGGACAGCTCAATAGGAAGAAGATGGGGGGGTCGCACATTAAAGGGTTAAACATGGGTGATGATAGGAGAAATCCATTCCCTCAGCCTAGAGAGCCACACGTACACAGACTTCATCTCAGATATAAATAAAACAAAACAAAAAATCCTCCCAAACCTTCACATACAGCTTGGCGCCAGAAGGAGCTGAGCAGTTAGAATCGGAGTCTTGGGCTAGCGGTGTGGGATGGGGCTGCACAGGGAAGCAGAAAAGACATTCCTGAAGCAGCCCCTTGCCCCCACTCCCGGGCCTTATCTTTGGCAGCTCAGCTCTGGGGCAGAGCTGGAGGACCGGGGTGGGGGGAGAACTGGTGCCCTTTGGAGAGGGGGTGTGGGGCTCAGGAGCCGCCAGTGGTTTGTTCGGAGGGATCTGAAGTAAAAGCAACTCGATGGAGAGAGGGTTGAGGACCCAGGAGCCCTAACCAACCCCCCAAAGAAACTGCTACCCGCTCCCGGTGCCGGGTCTGGTGGTAACGGCAGCGAGGCCCCTGCCGGAGGCACTGCGCCAGCCGAGTCCCCTCGAAATCCCGCTCCGAAGACGACAGTCGGGTGGGGCGCCGGCAGGCCCGGGCTCTGTAGGGGGGGTGGTCGGCTTTGATTATGCGGAGACAAAACCCAGACTGGTATTGAATTCAGCCCCGCGCGCCCAGCTCCAATGAGGGCAGCTCTCTGCAAGGTCCTGGCCAGAAATCCATTACAACTGGCCCCCCAAAGCAAAGCACTCCACTAAAATCTAAAAAGAAAAATAGGAGAGGTGGGGTGGGCAGAGGGAGGGGCAGGAGAGAGACTATGCTGGAGCGTGAGAAGACAGCAATCTCTGAAACCGAGACATCATTTTTAAAGACGAGAAAAAAAAAAAAGCGCCAACGACACGAAGGCACGCCGGGCAGGTTTCTGTTAAAATGCCCACACTCTTTTCGGATCCTGGGAATGTCCATGTTCAAATAAACAAGCGCCCGGGCGCGCGAGCACAGCTCTTTCTCGCTGCCGATAAAGCGAACGTTTATACTGTGAGAAAGGCGAGATTGATTTACGAATCTGAACGCGCCGGTTTTATGGCCGATCGCAAATCCGTCAGCGCTCAACTCACGCTGGGAAACTTCCCAACTCGGCTTTCCGACCAGACCCCCCTCCCGGGCTGCCGCTGCCCGGGGAGACCCACCGCGGGCGGGCTCTGGCGGGACCGGGCGGCCCCTGGCAGCCCAGGCGGGTGCAAGCAGGAGGGAGAGTGGGGAGGGCCGATGGAAGAAGAGAGGTCCCACGGTTCGGTTCCGAGGACGGGAGGTGAGCCCCGGGGCAGAGGAGCCTGCTCGCAGCGCTCAGCTCTGCGGAGGCGGGAGGGCTGGGAGTAAGGGGGCAGGAAGGTCCCAAAGGTCCTGCCTGGGGGCCTGAAACCCTTGAAGGAACCTCAGCCTTCTCTTTCCATTGTTTTCCCCCTTTCCCTCCGATGGACCTCGAATCCTCACGCTGCAGAGAGTAGCATGTAAAGACCCAGGTGACTAGATCTTTGTCACCTGGGCCTATAGAGGGCTCACAATTGGTTATCTGCCCTTATGAGTAATGGGTGCACATTTTCCCTGAGCCTCAAATATTTTCATCCCAGGAGCAGTCCAGCCTGCCTTTTCTTACCCAGGCCTCCAGTCCCTGCATTTATTAAGCCACGCAGGGACAAAGGAGAGGATACCAACAGCAGTTATTTCTCCTCGCCTCAGACAGTCCCCAAGACACAGGAGACAATTTACAAAATGCAAACCAACACGCCGCATACTTCTCAGCAAGGTTCTGTCTCTCCTAATCTGAACGCAAGCAAGAGAACATTTCCTCTTCCCAGCTGGAGTCTGTCGGTGTGTCTGTCTTTGTCTCTGTCCCCTCTTAAGAGGATGGCTGCTGGGGTTGATTTTTAAGATACAGAAAAGAGAATACAGGTTTGAAAAGGCTCTGTGCTCACATCCTAGTCAGTCTTCCATGTGCCTCTTAAAATTCAAAGTTGCTGGAAACTTTGGATAATGGGGCACAGCCGTCCCCGGAAATGATCAGCACAGCCTTCCCTGACCACTTTCTCCCATCTCTCTTGCTCTTCTGGTGGGGAGCTCCTCCGTGGGTTCTGTGAGCAGCTGGACAGTGGGGAGTGGGGAAGAGGGTGACAGTGAGTAGAGAAGTAGCTTCCTAAACAAAGGAACTTCCGAAAAAAATGGCTTATGAGGCTGTGGGTTTGGAAAACAGACCTTGAGAGATAGTAACCATAGCGGGAGCCCTCTCTCTCCTTAGGACCCAGGGTTTGTTCCCCTAGCCCTCTGAAGCCCCTGGACCTTTCATATCTGCCTCCCTTTGTCTTTCTCCGCTCAGCTCCCTCCAAGGAAACAGGAGAGAAAAACGGAATGGAGGGGGTATGTGTGTGTGGAGTCTGGTTGGGAAGAAGCTCACAGACCAGCACCCACCTTCACCTCTCCAGCTCAGCTTCACTTTTTTATTCCTTTACCCCGTGGACAGTAATAGAAAAACAATGCAGAAATTCCAAGATAGCAAAGAAGGGGTTGGGGGGCTGGCGGGGGGATTGAGAAGTTGGGACACACAGCAGCCCAAGGATCCCTCCCTGCAGAGGTGTGACTTTCCCTCCTGGGCAGGAGGCAAGAGCCAACACAATGTCCAGTCTCAGAGAGGTCAAGGGGCTTCCGAGGTCATTTTGTGGTTCTAATACTGAGCTAATCGCCTAGAAAACGTGGCCTCTCCATGAACTCTCTCTCCTGCCAGCCTCCTGCTTCCAAACCCTCAGTGAGCCCCAGGGAAAAGGGGCCAGCGCATTCTGGTCGGAGGCAGAGCCCAGTGGCCCTCTCACCCTCAGAAGCAGGGCTGGGGTTGGGGGGGGGGGAGGAAAAGGCCCCTAAACCTAGAGAGCAAAAAGAATCGAACCAAACTCTGAGCTTCCAGGAGGAAGGGAGGCAGCAGAGTTGAAGAGGAAGATTCCGGGTGTCAACGAACCTTGCCTGTCTGTAAACGGAGCAGCTTCCTGCTCCAGAAAGTTGCAAATACTTGTCTAGAATCCCAAGCTGGACATAAAAAGAAAAGAAGAAGAAGACATTCATCTATACCCGGCTTCGAGGCTGGGGCATTCCATCCAAAAACTGCATTCCATTTTTCCAGGAGGTGGCAGTGACAACAGCTCACCGGTAAACAAACATGTGGGACACCAGCCCCCAGTGCAGACAAGCAGAGTCACGGAACACACGGGCCACTAGTGCACCTCACCTCTCGCTACACACACACACACACACACACACACACATGCACACTCCCCAGGCCCTCCTGCATCTTCTAAAACCAAAGAAGCGCGTCTGAGCCGCCTCACAAACAACCTTTTCTGGGTTTTTCTGGGGCCCTAACACCTCGGTCCCAATCAGTACAAACACTCTCCAGGTGTCAGTCCCCTTCTCTCCCTGATGCAAGCATCAGTCATCATAAAAAGCAGCAAACCTGACCAAGCGTCCACCATAAAAATCCCTCCAAGATAGTTGAAAAAGAAAAAGGAGGTGAGAAAGTATTTTCTTTCTTTCCCTTGTAAAAAAGAGCTCATAAAACAATCCAAAAAAAAAGCCCAGGCGGGGGCTTTGTTACCTTTGCGCCTCTCGCCTCCTCTCGCCTGAACTCCGAGGATCCCATTCATGACGGATGCCTTCTTCCAAACTGAGAGAAAAAAGTTTTCAACTTTATGGTTCCAAATTTTTTCCCCTTCGCAGATCCGGGAGTGGCGGCTAACACTTTTTTCCCCCAACAGCCGGTCTGCGGAGATTTGCTGTTGAATAATAACAAAGGAGAGAGGATACGTATTTAAAGAAAAGAAGTGATTAATGGTTTTCTGTATAATTCTCACATTTTTCTTAGCTCTTGTCTACACAGAATGGCTGTGAACTTTAAGCTCCATAGAAATCTTTTTTTTATTCTATTCATACCTTCCTAAGAGCAGCTTTGATTTGGTTCTATAGAGACATTCCTGGGGGGGGCATCTGCTTTTTAAGAACTGTTTTCCCCCTCTAGAAGGGATGGGCCGCCCGCATCCCCTGGCAGCTAAACATCACACCGCGATTCCACCGAAAACAAAGCTCGCCGCCGCTGCCCTCAACCTCCAGGTCTGGGAGATTTGCTAGGAGTCTCCCCACAGCATTGAACCAGGCAGTTCAAACACCCCTTTCCACAGTGGACCCCGACCCCACCTCTCCCTGCCCAGTCCCAAACGCCCCCCCCCGGGGGGGGCCTGCAAACCAAAGGAATGCAAAAGAAATAACAGTAAAAGGAGCTGGTGGAATTGGCTTTTTGTTTTATTATTATTTTCTGAAGGGAGATGGGACCAAAAAACAACTTTTAATTGCACATGCTCTCCCAGAGCCTGGAGCTTGGGGAAGGTGAGATGGCTGTCCCCGGGACCACCGGGACCAGAGCCCTGAGGCTGGAGCCCCCAGACCTTAGAACTTCTCTTGGGTGTGGGCCCCAAAGCAGCCCAAGCCTGACAGAGCTTCTAATAAGGGTCACCTGTACCCCTCCTCCATCCCCCCGCTCCATTCTAGGGGTGACTGGGACCTCAAGAGACAGAAAGCTATTTGGTCCCCAGTCATACTTTCGATACTTTCTATGAGAAAGAAAATGAAAATTAATACAGGAGCAGGGCTTCACAAAAGAGGCCATTTGTCTTCTTGATTATCTATTTGCTTGTCAGAGTTTGAGCTATGGCACCGGCTAGCTCCTTTGTAATATAAAAATACTCTGAAAACCTGCAAACACCCAGAAACATCTGTGCAAAAAATTAGACTCATTAAAGCCTTAAACACCTCAGAGGAAAACGATACCTTCTTACGCGGAGGAAAGAGGCCGGCCGCGCAGAATCCTCTCTCGGAACTTTAATAAGCAAAGAGCCGTCTGTCTAGAAGGAGACAGCTTAACCGCATTTTATTTGCTTATGACAAATAAATCATGATATGAAAGCCTTTGCCATACTTAAGCCTCTTGTGTCCTACAATGAAACATCCCCCCACCCCATGAGGGATTGGAGGCAGACCTCCCAGTCCTTTCAATCCATTTTTGGACTAGCGGGAAAAAAATTAAAAGCCCCAAACAAAACACACCCACCCCAAGAGGAAAACAAACCAGCTACCACAATTTGGAGTCCTCTGAGACAGAAATTCCCATCTGATCCTTTGAAAAAAATTCCTCAACCACATAAATGTGAGGCCGAATGGACTGGGGTGCTTAAAATATACACTCGGTGGCATTTGTCTGCATCTTTACATCAAGGTTTCAACAAAAACACACTGTGCTGGTCACAAGAAACCAAACATTTATTTCTATTGTCACTCTGTACAGGACACACATTTTCACACCAACGAAGGGTTCTAGCCTCAGGCAGCCCCAGAACTAGGAAGGGGCCTGGTTTGGAATGTCAGAAAGAGAATAGGAAAGAGGACGCACATGACATAAAATAATAATAATAATAATAATAATAATAACCAATACAACAATGATCACCTATGGGAGAGGTCTAGGTAACCTCATCTCCCAGTGGGAAGGGCAGGACATTTTACTTCCTAGTTCGACATTCACTTCAGTCTAGGAGAAAAGGCCTCCACTGCACAACTCCTGATGGGGGAGGGGGGGTGCCTGGCTCTCAGAACACAACTGCCCCCCCCCAAGCCCACATGGAAAGGCCTGACCTTCTAAAGGGAGACCCTCCTCCAGGTCTCTCTCAATTTCCCCGCCCTGCTCCCGCATAGCCCAGGCAACCCCCCACCTCCACTTGTTCCCTTCCTGCTGCCCCTACCCTACCGGAGCCCCCAGGTGGAAGGGGGTGCTCGGTCAGCGTCCCGTGAAGCCCCACGGAGGGGTAGGGATGTTGTGTGTGTGTGTGTGTGTGTGTGTGTGTGTGTGTGTGTGTGTGTGTGTGTGTTTGTTACCGTGGCCAAACCACTGCGCTATCTGGCAGTCAGAGGGTGCTTTCTGCTTTCGCTGGGTGTCAGGAATGGGGGACAAAGAAATAACATCCAGGCTGTCTTCCAGCAGCGGCAGCAGCAGAGGCGGCAGCGGCCGAGCCGGGCCTCATTTGTTAGCCGGGTGTCGAGGTAATGGTCGCCACCGCCACCGAGGCCGTCCTCTCCTCGGCAGAGTAAACAAGACAGATGGGCCTGGGCTTGGCGTGATTAAAGCTGAAACGTGGATCCATCTTCGCCAAAGCTGAAAATGAGGAGTGCGGCCTCCTCCTATTTCTCTTTCTGTCTTTTTCTTCCTTCTTCTTCCTTTTCTTCTTCTTCATTTTTTTTTTAAGGAAGAAAGCAAGAAACTTGAACCTTGCTTCTGGGGGGCCTCGCCGGCTCCCTATTGTCATTTCTATAAATAAAGCTTACCCTCCCCCCTCCTCTGCCTGTATTCGTGTAAATAGACAAAGTGAGGGGAGGGCAGGTAGGTTTTTCGGGGGTCCAGGCCCCAGGGTCCCCTCCCGCATCTCCCCCCGAATCCTACCGCCCCCCCCCCGCGCGCTCGCAACCCACCCCCGCCCCGAGGTTCGCGGCTCCCGCGCGGGGAGGGGGGCACTAGAGCGCGGGGGGGCCTCCGTTGGGCCGACCCGGGGGCCCTCCGGCTGCGCCTGCGGGGCCTCCCGAACGGATCTTGGTGTTGGGCAACTTGTGGTCTTTTTTCCACTTCATGCGCCGGTTCTGGAACCAAATCTTGATCTGGCGCTCCGAGAGGCAGAGCGCGTGGGCGATCTCCACCCTCCGGCGCCGCGTCAGGTAGCGGTTGTAGTGAAATTCCTTCTCCAGCTCCAAGACCTGCTGGCGAGTGTAGGCGGTCCGCGAGCGCTTGGGCTCCCCGCCGGCGTAATTGGGGTTTACTGGACACACACAGAGAGAGGGAGAAAGAGAAAGTTTTATTGCCCCCGAAAGGGAGGAGGGAAAGCCCTTTCTTCCAGCTAGAGCAGCGTCTCCCTCCCTCCCTCTCCCGCCACCTCTTCTTCCTCCAGGGGGGTGGGGACGAAGGAGAAAGCGGGACCCCAGGAAGAGAAAGAGACTTCTAAGTTTTGGAGGGTTGTTGTTTGGGTATGGGGGGGTGGGGGGAACGAGGACGAGGAATTGTCACAAGGTTTTAATCGCTCCTCTCCGCCGCCCCCCCCCCCACCACCACCACTTGGCCTGGGGCCTGGGATGGGAGAATGAGGGGCGAAAGAGGGAGGGGGTCTTCACTAAACCTTTCTTCTGTTAGTTCCCACCCTCTCTGCTCAGATTCCAAGCAGTGCCTGCCCCCAGCCAAAACTTTTGCCCACTTCTCAAGGCAAGGAGGCAGACTAGAAGAAAGGAAGGAAAACAATAAATACTGGGAGTTCACTCAACTCTCCGCTTAAATACAGATTACCTCCTCCCCCTTCTCCTCCCCCACTTCTTACACCCCTCCCCAATTTCCAACTTCACTGAGACTGCATCTCCCTGGCGAAAAAGTCGCTGGTGAGAATGGCGAAGAGGATGGGGAACCGACTTCAAAGGCGCGGGGCCCACCAGGCCATAAAAATTTATGGGGGATGTAATTATGTGGCTCTGAAAACAGGCGACCGTAAATCTCCGGCAATGGCGAGTTTATAGCGGGGACAATTGGCTTCCCCCGGCTTCCCTCCCCCCATGCCTACGAGGTCCCTTTGGTGTAAAGCGCCGGGGGTGGGAGGGGGAAGGGGTGCCCACGCACTCACCCGTGCTCACGTGAACTTTGCGCATCCAGGGGTAGACGACGGGCTCTTTGCACGCGGAGTGGGACGGGCTGGGGTGCAGGGGGTTCTGGGCGCAGGGAGGCGGCGGGGGGCTGCTGCTGACCGCCTCGCAGCGCTGGCCGGGCTCCGGGAGGAGGGCTCCGGAGGGCGGTGGTGCGGGAGCCCGAGGGGACAGCCCCGGCGGTGGCGGGGGCGGCGGGGGCGGTGGCGGGGGCGGCGGGGGCCCGGGATCCCGGCAGGCCGCGTAGCGCTGCACGGTGCACGCCGCGCGCCGCCCGAAGCCCGCCTCCGGCTGGAAGCTGCTCTCTCGCCTCTGGCCGCCGGCGTAGTACCCCGGCGAGTGGTCGCTGGGTAGGTAATCACTCTGTGAATATTCCTCGCACGGAGGGAACTTGGGGTCGACATAGTTTGAGTTGATCAAAAAAGAACTCATAGCCATTAATTTCTGGGAATTGTCCACAAAATATACTAAAATTTATTCCGACCCCTGACTCGTTTTCCTGTTTCCGAAAGCCCTCCTACTTACTGTCAAGTGAACAAAGTTAGGGACCCACGTGATCCTTGGAGCCAATGGCCGTCCCGCCTGCGATTCCCGGATAAGGAAATCTGCTCACCCGGACCCTACTCCAGCCAAAGAGGTTTATTTCCCCTTCTTCTCTCCCCCCCACCTCCCCACCCAGCCGGCACCAGGATTTACATAGGGCTCCTGCGGGGCGACCGCCTCCTCGCCTCGCCTCTCCAGGATCGGGGAGAGAGGGAGAGAGAGGGAGAACGAGCCAGCAGGTTACCACCCGAGGGCCTGTTGGGGCGCTGGGCAGAGCGCAATCCCTGGATCCCCTCCGAAGTTGGGGCTCTGGGTGTGACCCTCCTGTCCTGCCTCACCTCTGCCCGGCATTCCCTAGCCCTCCCAACCGCCGCCCCAGACCCTCCCCACGACGCGAAGGAGCCCCTGCGCCCGACGTCCGTGCGGAGGACCTAAGTGAGGGGCGGACTAGGGGCTCCGCCTGGAGAGGGGAGCCCACACGGGCAAAAGGGCAGAGCGTGGGGCTTTCCCCTGCAGCCGCACGGGGAGGGGTAGGGAGTGAGAGAAGAGGCGTCGGAGCAAGCAGGCGGGTGCACGGAGGGACTTGTCAGAGATGAATGGAACCGCGGGCGGATCGATAGGAAATTCATGCGCTAATTCGGGGAGACCTCGCCTTCCAAATCGCATTTAGCTGCGCTATTAGTTTGGCTGTGTCAGTCAGTCTGTCTGTTCCCCTCTCTTATCCACTCCTCCCCTTCCCCACACGGCCCAAGCCGGCAGAAACGACTTGGTTTCCCACACTGAATGTGAACACTGGAGTCAAAAACCCCCAACTTTGGAGAGCACGTTGAATAGCAATGTGTTAATTCCAGAACCACCGGAGCAACGCTAACCACGGCGTGGAGACGGTCTAATTGCCGTTAATGCAGCCGCCTCCGAAGCGAGCAGAAATCTCACACATCCTTGTGATGCTGGGGATAGGAACCAGGGGTGACCCCACACACAATAACACCCCTTGGTAACTGCGTATTTCCAGGGCATCTTGTTCTGAACCCAAACGGAAAGGCGACCTCTGCTCCGTTTGAAAAGCGAATTTCCTTTGCCTTCGCACACTGAAGACAACAGTGATTTTCACCGGATTTTCAGTGACGCCTCCCTGAGCCCCAAATAGGGAATAGGTGGAATGAAGGGAGAGGATAAAATAAAAACAGCAGCAACAACATGAACCTTTTAAGAGCAGTGAGAAAGGACCAAATCTCCCATGGAGATTTCAGGTAGATGATTCCTCCAGCTCTAACCAGTCCTGGCAGGAAGAGAAAGAGGAAGAAAGAGAAAAGGAGTCTTCAAGTGGACAGTCACCGGATGGTCCTCATTTAGAAAAAAAAATTTTTTTTTTCTTCAGGGAAAAAAAAAAAGAGCGGAGTGTTTATGTCAACTACATATTCCCCTAGATACGAATTTGTGACCACAAAATTCCTTACACAAATTCGGATCTACAGGGTATATACAGAAGACAGATAGATCTTCTTGGCCCAGAAATTTTCCAGTTCTCCTACTTTCCTCGCGTTCTTCGTTTGGGGTGTGGTTTGAGTGCTTTGGTTTTATTTCGTTTTGTTCTAGGTTTGCGTTCTGGGAACGGGAAAAGGCGCTGTGGGTCCATTCTTGGGATTACAAGGTTTTCAACTCTCTTTTCCTTCTCTTAGAAACAGAAGCAGCCGGTTCCGCAAAGGGACACGAACCTCGGGGCCGCAGCACAACTCTCCGGCGGCAGCGCATGAATTATGAGAGTAAACATTAGCTAAGCACAAAAGGAGGAAGGGTCATCCCGAGGCTGCTGGTCAGAATCAGGCCCTTCTGGGTGCCCTCGCGCCACTCCCCTCCCCCCAGGACTTTTTTTTTTTTAAAGAAAAACAAAACCCCAATCGGCAATTCCTTGTCCCTTGCAGCCTTTAGTTGGTGATCAAACGAAAATCTAGATATTTTCCAAGGCGCCTCTCAGCACAGGGAAGAGCAAGAGGCGGCTGGGTGTGAAGGAGGTGTCATAAAAGTCCTTTTGGAAAAATTCAATGGTAAAGAGAGAGCGAGGAACAGCTGTAAAGAAAAATGCTGGGAGACCAAGCAGATGGGGCCCCGGATATTTAATGACAGGCAATTCCGTTTACAACCTGAGAAAAAGATCAAAGGCGTTTCATTTCCGAATGAAGGGTGATGAGGAACCATAAAAGATGCAGCCAGATGATATTCAGGCCCCTCCCAACGTCCTACACCTCCTGGGGCCAGAAAAGGGGGACAATAGCCAAAGAGTGGGGAGGAACCCCATTTCCCCCACCTCCAGGCAGGCAGGCTCTCTCAGTCGCCACTTGCTCATTCAGCCACCTGCTAGGGCTGCTGGCAGTGGGACCAAAGTGGGGATCTGGGAAACCTGGGCATCTGGAGTTTCCAAAGGAACTTCCTGAGGCCGCCCTCAGGAGTAACTAATTTACGAATGTACTAAACTGGGAAAGTGGGGGTTAAACTGGAAGGAACTCAGTCCTGGACTGTGAAAGCTGAAGGCCTTCAACAGGATGAGGGGAAGTGTGCACAGAAGCTTCTTCTCCATCCAGCCTCCCCACCCTTCTCTCTAGGGTCTGAAGAACACTCCAATCCTGAGTGAATTAGTCAGAATAATATCAATTTCCTTAGCAAATATATCAGCAGCAACAACAACAACAACAACAACACACACACACACACACACACACACACGCACACACACACACACACAAACAAACACCAAGCCCTGCAATCATCACACTCCAAAGGTCTCTGCCCATCCCCAGTCCTGGGACCCTTGCAGGTGGGTAGGAGGAGAGCTTCCTCTTGCCAGCAACTAAGTCCAGAGGCCCTCTGATTGTCTAACCCAAATCCAGATTGCTGATTGCTAGTGTTGGCTTCCGGGCCTGATTTCGAACAGCAACATGCTCCCAGCCAGGCTGGACTCACATATATTTGAAAAATCACACACACACACACACACACTATAACACTGTCGTTATCTTTGCCAGGAGAGTCTAACAGGTAATCTCAGAGCCCTCTTTGGGCACCCAGGGAGACTGTCACCTAGCCCTGGACCCACAGACAAAATGTGTTGGTAGGACCCCCACCGGCTCCCCAGCATCGAGCAGGGACCTTTCCAAGTCTTGTCAAAGGCCACTTTAGTGACAGGCACCACGACCCATTCCAACTGGTCGGGCCCCTCCCCTATCTCTTACCTCCTGTCCTACACAACTCACCCCCCCCCCAAAAAAAATAAACCCCATTCAACTCCTTGGCTTTTCGGATTTGGGGAATGGCCACTGGGCTGACCACTGAGGTGCCTTTCTGCTGCCTACACTTCACAAGAGAGGCGACCCTGGTGCCCTGGAGCACCCCCAAGAAAGAGGGATTGGGGCTGGGTATGGTAGATTCTGGGGACAGAGCACGAGGATTTTCTCCTTTCAGCGCTGGGAGCCGCCACCTGCCCATCCCACCGATTGGCTCCGCACCCCCCACCCCAGCGAGTCCCGCCGCCACGAGACTAGGTTTATCAGTGGCTCCCAAGATGGGGTTCACCAGAGCAGGAGGAACACCCGAAGAACACCAATACGCATAATAATAAAAAGAGAAAGAGCCAAAGCTCCGCGCGCACGAGTTCAGACACACCTCCCCGGCGCTCCTGGTGGCTCCCTGGCCCCCTGGCCGCCTTCTGCCAGCAGCCACAGGTTGCTGGAGTGACCCTTCGCCGCTCAGCCCCTCCGCTGTCCCGGGCTTGCCCAACACGCGCGGCCTCGGCTACCTTTCGTCGGCGAGCAGCGGGGGACAGAACGAGGGGGCGAGATCGCAGAGCCGGGGAGGCGAGCCCCCGGCGGCGGCGGCGGCGGCGGCGGCGGCGTGGAGGAGCGCGAGGCCCGGAGGGGCGCGGGCAGCGGTGCTCACCGGGCCGCTCCCCGCGCCCGCCGGCCTACGCGGCCACCGACGAGCTCGCTCTCGTTCACGACTGTGCGTTCGGAAAATCGAACCTCGGCGGCGGGCAGAGGAGCTACGGGCCCCCTTGGTGGCCGAAACAAGACTTTTTTGGGGGTGTGTTTTTGTTTTTGAAGCGCAAGTTTTCGTATTAATCTCATACTTTGGCAGTCTTTGTTAAACAGCTTAGGCGCGTCACCAGGCTCTCGAACATTTTAATAATTTTTAGACGCCGTGACCTGCGGTTCACCCCTCTCGGACCTCCCCCACGAGCAGGCAGTTACTATAATACGCTGGCGCAGTTCGCTGGGTCATATTGGATTTTGTGCTGGTCATTACTTGGGAGAAAAATGACAGAGCAAGGAATTTGATTCAGCTCATCCTCTCCAGCTCTACTTTTTGCCAATACCTTCTCTTCCCCTTCACTCAACTCCCACCTCCCCCCCCCAAAAGTTCCATTCGGATAGGACTCAGCCCAGCGCCGCCTCCACTTGGATATTCCATCGTTCCTATTTTTTGGGGTGGGGTCAACTCTGGTTCCTGGGGCAAAGAGGGAGAGGGCAGGATTCCATAGGGGTTCCCTTTGGGTCCACGAAGGAGGCTGGCATTTGGGAGAAGGGGCAAACTGGGGGTCTGGGTTCCAGAGAGCAGCCCGAGCCATAGCCCCCTTCCAGCCCTTTCCTCCAGATAAATGACAGGGCCTGTATTCCCCCCCTGCCCCCCACTTTACACTCCATCTGCTTTATTCTCTCCCCCAGTGCCAGAGAGACCACCATTTCTCCGGAGGCTCCAAAGTCCAGAACTGACCCTTCCACCTCCTGGGTCTGAGATTTGGTCCTTAGGCCAGAATATCTGGGGAAGACAGAGAGACTCTTAAGAGGGGCTGGACTGCACTGGTCAAAGTTGGAGACTTGGCTTTTCAGAGGTTTTAATGGTCCTTTTGAAATCAAACAATATCCTCCTCACTCGCATGTTTATTTAAAAACAATTCTCATCTACACTGCAGCTCCTTTGCCTACCCTCAGCACCACCCTAAGGAGGTTCAGGAGCAAATCAAAGAGGTGTTAAAAATACTCAAGCGATTCTCTTAGGTTGGTCCCTCCAGGATTAGAAATGGGTGGAGTGCCAGCAACACATTTTCCCCTTTCCCCAGCCTCCAAGGAACCAGCAGAGGTGGATCAGGTGACTCCCCTTCCACCCAGTTCAAATCTAGGGGGAGGGTCAGCAAAGGGGGATCCCCCTAGCACAGAGAGGTCGGAAGAGGACATCCCAAAGCACCCAGTTTTGACCTGAGATGATAGGGGGCCTCCCCTTCTGAGGCCCCTCCAGCCCAGAACCTTGGGATGCACCAGTCTATTCCATAAAGCCATCAGCTGGCTATCGTTTCGTCCTGGAATGATGGAAAAGAAAAAGAGACTGAGGAGGAACAGAAAGCAATAGTTTCTCTAGTTCAGGATTTGACCTCTACCTCCTCTGGGCCCCAGGAATTCCTTCCTGGTCTGACTCCTCAGAAAAACTTGCCTGAAGCCTGAGTAGAAATAAGGACCCACACCTAGTTGGTTTAGTCAAAAACTGGGGTCAAACTGATCAGAAATTAAACCGTTGTCTCTTCTGGTCATATTTCCAAAGGTATCTTTATAAAAACTTCCAGGTTATCTTTATTCTGGCAGGACAAACACCCAGAGCACATCTCCTATATTAAATGCTTAGAAGAGAATATGATGACACCTCCCAATGCGACAGTTATTTAAAGACCCCAAGTAAGCACATGTCCTGGTATTATAATTACAGTCTCTCTAAGCATGTTACTTAGGAGCTAAGCTTAATTCATGGATTCAAGGTTCATTTCAGGCCGCCAGTTAAAAACTCTGTGAGGCCATTCAGTATTTTTCCTTCTCATTTCCTCTCCTTCCTTGAAAGAGGAAGAGAGGGATTCTGGATGAATGTACAAGTGTAGGTTTGGGAGAGTGAGGGAATTAACAAGCTAACCTTGTTTCAATATCCAAGTTCTTAAATCCAAGCAATTTGGACAAAGGGATGGGAGTTTTTAAACTCCCTCCAGAACCACCCGTGGTCACGGACCCCAGCTGCCTGGACCCAGCCTGGGGGTTAGAAACCCCTGCAAAACAGGCTGGCCTGGGTGGAGGAGGGACATAGGAGGGGGTGGCGTGGCGGGGTGTCCAGCTGTTTGGCCCCTTTAGGGGCAGCCTGGTGGGGCTGATGTTGGTGGGAATCAGGTCTTCACCTCGGAAGTCTTCTTTGGCCCCACTGCGGTCCTGCAAGGACGTGTGGGTAATTGGGTTTTTAAAATGTGTGCGGCTGGGTAGGTTTTAATTAAATTTTATATGGTGACGCAAAGGTTATCTTTGGGAGAGAACACTGCGCAGAGGGATTGGCCATGGCCAGAGCTCTTTCTTTTGTGCAGCTCCCCACCCCACCAGAGCCGGTTTGGGGAGGAGGCTTTCTGCCTCCCTCAGTCTCTCCTTCCCCAGGTATCTGCCTGGCCCCTTCCCCAGCTCTACTCCCCCACTCCCTGAGCCCACAAGTCTTCCTTACCTAGAGCATGCCTTGCTCGCTCTCTTCTCTCTGCACGCGGACACACACACACACACACACACACACACACACACACACACACACAGCCTCCTCCCGTCTCCCAGCCCGCCCCGCCCCCGCCGCTAGACGCCGCCGCCGCGGCCGGTCGGCTCACGCAGGCTGCACGCTGTAAACTTTTGACCCTCCAACTTTGCGACCCCTCCGGCAATAACACTGGCCTCACCGCCCAGTGTCTCATTCTGCTGCACCGGCTGCAGAAACCCAAACGCCAAACGCCTTCCCTGCCCTTCCCCCTTCGCCCGCCCCCGCCCCCACTAAAGGCCTTACACTGGGGAAGAGGAGTCAGCTTTGGATTATTAAATAACTCCTCTTCGGGAAAAGATGCCGACTCCACTTCCGGCTTTCTTCTCCACTTCCCGCATTTTCCCCCAGCCTCTCTCGTTAATTTGCCTGGAAGAGCTTTTGATGACCCACCGCACTCGCTTCCTGTCCCTCAGAGTTGGGCCGCGGTCGCTCCGGGAGGGGACATTTGGGAAGCCATAGAAAGGGCTGACCTGGAGAAAGGTGTTTCAGGGTGAAGAAGCGTGGAGACAGCTTGGAGCAAGTGTTCCTTGCGAGTGGAGGGGGCCACAGGCCCCACAGAGGCTGGAGAGAGAGAGCTCAGTGTCCAGTCTCGGCAAGGCCCAGCGGGCCCCGGGCCACCTTGCGCGGCCGCTCGCTGGCGCCTCGGAGGCTCCAGCCTGGCTATGAACTTGGTCTAAGGCGGACTCTACTGGCAGCTCGGGGACGTTACAGCCTCTGCCTTGGCCAGCTCAGCGGCCGCGAGGCGACCTGTGCTCTTTCGGTTTCCTTGGCTCCCAAATATCGACTCCCAGGCCCCCACCTCCCCCAGGGAAGGATTTCGTTCCAACTTTCCTAGGGGTTCTTGGGGATCGGTAAACAGAAAAGAGAGAGTGAATTAGACCCACAGAGAGAAAGAGAGACTGGGACAAGCCCGAAGAAGCTCCGATTTATAGGGATTATGCACCATGGCTCCCACATGCTGAGACTTTCCCTCTTCTGCTCCCCTAAACGCTTCTTTTCAGGCTGAATCCCTTCTTTTGCAACCCCTCCCCATCCCCATCCCCACCCCCATCTCCACCCCCACCCCCAACCCCATCCTCACCCCATCTCTTGGCTAGGCCAGCCAGCCTAGGGCCTGCAAGGTACCTTTCCTCCCTAGACGCACTCGTCCCTACCCCACAGGACTCCGAGGTCAGGGATCGCTGCAACCCCAGCCAGCCGCCGCACTCACAGGCCCCAGCGAGGCTGCAGCAGTAGGAGCCTCAGCCCGAATCCACTCGGAGAGCAAGGCCAGAGCGCACGGCTGTGCAGCCTTGGAGACGTTTCCAGGGAAGAGAAGCTAGAGGATGCCGCAGAGAGCATATTTTCCTCTCCAGGAAGAGATATGGGGAGAGAAGAGACTGGACAGAGGAGGCCTAAAACATAGAGAAAAGGATAGAGAAAGGAGAAAGGGATGAAAACTCAAGAAGGTGCTGATACTCGGGTCCGACAGGTCCAGAATGCCCCGAAATCCAGTCCTCTCCAGTCTCTTAAATCCCTCACTTCCCCTTGGAGCCCGTACTCTGGGTCGAAGGAAATTCACCAAAGGGAGGAAAAATCAGCCTAAACCTGTGGGCCTGCCCTCGCCCGGCCGGCGCGGCGGAGGTGGCGGCGGTGCGGCCGGCAGCGGCACATAATGTATTCGGCAACGGCTCCGGAGCCCCAAGTAGGCCGGCGCTCCGGCCCCGTCTGCTGACCTCTGCGTGATCCCGGACTCTATGAATTATTGATGAGATATGAGCGTTGATTTCCCCTTTCAGGATGCAAACTCCATTATATTGTTAAAATGGCGATTTAATCGTTGAGAATAGCTTTGGTGTGGGTTTTTTCCCCCAACTCATTTGCGCCTCCTTCCTTTTCATTTAACTCTCTTAATTAAATCCTTTAACAGATTTTAATCACTTTTTGGAGGGAGGGGGAGAAGGAAGGGGGATGGCCATCGCTACCAACAACAACAAACACTAAAAACAAGCCGGAAAACCATAAAAAGCTTCTACCTTGGGGAAGTTGAAAGGAAGATGGGGAGGGGGGCGTGAAGCCCTTCGGAAAGTTCATGCTGGGAACAACCACCAGAGGATCCATCCATCCCAGTGCTGGGGCCAAGTGACTCTGACAAGGAAGTGTTGGGCCTGGGAGGTGTTTAATTCCACCCTGGAGGAGACTTGTGTGTAGAGTCTGACGGTGGGGTGTCAGCCACGCTTACCCTTCTTGCTGAGAAGCCGAGGGATGCGGAGCTTGGGAAAGACCCTGTTTCTTGTGGGGAATAACCCTCCACTCTGTGCTGGGTGGGGGGTCACCGCTTAGGGAGAAAGGTTCTTTCTCCTTAGCCCCCCACCCCGCCCTGTTTCTCCCCTCCCCCACCCTAAACAGCTCGTTTTCCAGGCGGTGTCTGGGTTAATTAATATGGATGCGTAACAGCGCTCCAGCAATCGATAAATCCCGCTGCGGGCAGATTCCAGCCTCGAAATCTGATTACTCTGAGAAACTCCAAAAAAAAAAAAAAAAAAAAAGGAGACAGTGACCATTGGGCTCTTCCCTTCAAAAAATGAGGTGTCCTTGGCCCCATCCTCCTTGGTTGGCTGGGTTGGTCCCCAGGCTGGAAAGCCCAGGCAGGTGAGTGTGCCTTCTCTGCTCTGTCCTGGAAGGG
This sequence comes from Catagonus wagneri, assembly GCA_004024745.2. Lineage (NCBI taxonomy): Eukaryota > Metazoa > Chordata > Mammalia > Artiodactyla > Tayassuidae > Catagonus > Catagonus wagneri. The sequence goes on along the minus strand of PVHT020001179.1, from coordinate 9,864,276 downwards.
ACTGAGTTTGGGGCACTGTGCTGAGCGGTCCGTCTTCTCCCTTTGCTCTCAATCCTTGGCTTCCACCCCAGCATCCAAGCCTCAGCAATAAAGGAACCAGCCCAAGAGAGGAGCTCCCACTTGGCTCCTGTTCCCCACACCCCGATCAGATCGATTCCCCCAAACCCCAGTGAATACATCTCACAGCCAGGGAAGAGTTAAGTGCCCTTGCCGCAGTTATGGAGAGGAAGCCGATGAAATATGGGCCCTTGGAACTCCAGGCCTTGCTGCCTTTCCTGTTTACACTTCTTTATACTTCCTCCCACCCTGTGGCCTCCGTGAAACAAAACAAAACAAAAAAAACAAAAAATAACCAAATAAAATAAAATTAAACTAAATTGTCCAGTGAGTGGTGGTCAGGCTGGCCTCAGAGACAAAAGGGAAACTACAGCATTAACCTCTGGCTGCTGGCCCCCTCCAGGCCTGCCCCTGGGAGGAGGGTGCTGACGGGTTTGGCCAGCGGGTGCAGCCGACCTGCAGCTCAGAAGGTTGGTGCCTGGACAGGGTCGAGGAGGGGAATAACACGGGAGGCGAGAGAGAGGAACAGTTTTCCCTGAGAATGTCTTGGGGAAGACTGGAGAGGAGGACACTGGTCTGCAGCAGGGGGAACTCCTTTGCACCAGAAACCATTTGGAACCTTGCATCCCCTCCCGCAACACAGGGAAGACCGGATAACCTGAAGTGGGGAAGAGAAAAATCTAGCTAAGGTGGTGTCTACTCCAGGCAGGATTTGCTCAGAGCAGGAGGAGACCCACCCCCCACCCCCACCACAGAGTGTTGGCTGCTGCAGCAGAAGTGGGCACCCCCACCCCACCCCTTGCTCTTTGCCATTCCGGAAAATCTGTCTAGATATGCCCAGCAGATGTCCCTAGGTTTCTGTCCCCACACAATCTTTATCAGAGTTTGCAGAACTGAGATGGGAGGGGGCCAAAAAATCTTTAGCAGCAGGCCTGGTGGTCTGGGGGTTCTGAGAGTGGTGGCTGGTGGGGCACTAGAGTGAGACAAAGGGCACACTAAGAATGGGTTTTCCCTGGCGGCCCCAGGTCAGATTCTTCCCCCCACTGCACTCTCTTCTTTTGCCCCTCATTCAATTCATTTGCCTTGTCCAGGGTAGAAACCCATGGCAGGTATGCCTCCAAATTTTATTAGTATTTTAAATGGTACTCGCCATCTTTTGGGAGCTGACCAGAATCTCCTTTCCAAGCATACAAATGCCCCATCATTTCGGGAGAGATGTGTCTTCACACCAAGGTGAGGACCCCAAGCTCTCCCTCTTTGCACTCAAAGCCTGTGAAGGGTCTTCTGTAAGTCAGACCTGGGCAGGGCCTGGTGAGCTCAGGGAAATGCAGAGCTGCTGCAGAAGAGAGAGGAGAGGGGGAGAGAGCAGATGTTCTTTAATGTATCTTGTGTCCCCTCTCCTTGTCCCAGAGCTCAGAAGCCCCGTAAGGTGCCACGTGTCCCTTTCCAGGGGCAACAGAGAGTTGGGGAGCTGAATCCAGAGACTGCGGGCTGGCGAAAACAGGAGTGACAGAGTGGTTGACCCCCCTGGATCTTAAAACTGGGAGGTCAGTTTGGTGAGGAAGAGGCCTCTGGCTTTTAGGAGGAAGACGACCTAGCCTTCGAAAATAACGGGCCCCCTGGGGGGTCAAATAATGAAATCTCTCTGGTTTGTGGTGCCACAAAACAAAGGGGCCTCTGGGCTCTAGGTGGGGAGAGAAGGACATAAGGAAGGAGAGGAAAGAGAGCACCTTTCCAGTTTTCTCTCCCCACTCCTGAGTCCCTTTTTTTAAATCTCCCAACAGTTGGGGTCTGTGTTCTTCAACAAGTTTTATTTGGGAAGGGGGATTGCCAAGATTCTATGTAAACACCTAGCTCCCCTAGACAAAAAGAGAAAGTCTCCCATTCCCCTCTCTCCTGGCCAGGAATTAGGCTTTGGATTTGAGGGAAGTGCCCCCACCACCCCTGTCTCCCCCGCGTTTGGACCTCAGGACCCTACATAGAGCCAAGCCAGAAGGTTGGCTTGGGACCCAAAGTCCTCAGCCTCTGGGACAAGCTGGGTGCATCACAAGAGCCCTGATGAGGCCATGGAGAACCAGAGTTACCCCCTTTCATGAGGTTCAAAGATCTAAAAGCCAGAGACGCCCCTGATGCAAGGCAGCCCAGCTCAGCTGCGTTAACCTTCCCCGGTGCTTTTTCTCAGCTCAGATGTATCCAGATAAAAGTGCCCAGCGGTGCGCCCCCACACACCCCTGACAAATGAATGTCAAAAAGCGAGGAGAGGTCTGTCTGAAGATATCAGTAGAGAAGCGCCCCCTCCCCACGACACCCTACGTGGGGCACTCCATTCAGCGGTACACATCCCTCCTTCTTGCCCCCTAAATTTCCAAGGGCACTGAAGGAACCCACGCAAGCTTTCTTCCCCACAGAGTCACACGGTCCTGCAAATAAAACCAGGCACCCCCCACCACCGTGGAGGCCTTATCAAACTGAACCGAGTGCCCCCCCACACACATCAGACAGCCAGCTTGTCTGAACTTGGTGCAAAAAAGCAGACTCAATTTCCCCTGCCCAAGGCAAGATTTCCTCCCCCCACCCCAGTTCCAAGCCCCACAGTTGCGAGGGGAAAAGCGAAAGCTGGAAGCGACTTACTGCCGGAGAGCTGGGCCTGGGCTGCCGCCACGCCACCACCGCCTTCTGGGCTGGGAGAGCGCTCACCTACCTCTGCCCCCTTCCCCACCACGGCGAGCAGTTAAAGTGTCACTTAACATTCTGGAGAATGTGAAATATACCGCGCGGTGTCAACTCCCCAAAACCATAAAACTAACTTTATGGACCTCACGTGACTTTCTCGAGCCAGTGAGGGGTATCTGTCTGACTTCTCGGCGATTTTTACGATCGAACTTCGAGATAAAACCCCTATCCATTTGACATCTAAATGTCATAGCGACTTTTGGGATAGTTTGCTATGGACAAAGGGGGACAAAGTCAAGGGGTGAGGGGGAAGGAGGGCCCAGGAGAGCCTCCAGGACCCTGGCGGCCTCCTCACCAGCTCCCCCTCCCCCCCCAAGTCCTGTAAGAAGTTGGGCCAAGCTGGAAGGGATTGACCGGGTAAGTGTCCAGACTTGACTCTTATGCTCAGGGTGGAGGCTGACTTGGATGGAGGAGGACTGGGCCCTGGCCCTGGACCAGGCTGGCTGACGGGGGAGCCAGGGGTCTTCTAGGAGGGACCCCAAGCTCCTAAGCAAGAGGACAGGTCAATTGGGCCCCTGGAGAGAGGAAGCCCTTGATAAGGGTAGAGAAGACTGAGGGTGAGAGGAAACCTTTGAAATGGAGCTGATTTTTTTTTTTTTTTTTTTTTTTTTTTGGCCTTGGTGGGTGGCAGAACTGAATTGGGATAGGACCTTGGTGCAGAGGGCCTGGTCAGGCCTGTATGACTTCCAAAAGGCCAGGAGCCTCCTGCTCAGGACTTCGGCCCAAATTATATTCCCAGAAGAGGTTTCCAGAGACTTTTCTGGCCAGCTGGTGAAAGGATAGGGTGCAGATCAGCTCAGCCTTTCCCTTGCCCCAGCCTCACCTTGGGCCTCTGGGCTTTTCAGTCCCCCAGACATGAAAGCCTGTCCCCTGGCCCAAGCACCGCTGACCAAGCAGAGACTTGGGTGGCTGAGACGGGCTGCTGGTAAGCATCCTGCTTTCCATTCCCTACACCCCAGATCTGCCAAGAGTGGTGGTCTAGGGTGTGCCTGCTGGTGGGCGAGGCAGGTGCCCAGAGAAAAGACAAATGGAAGGGCAGTGGAGTACGGGAAACATTTATTTGACTTCAAGGAAAGCTACAAACAAATACCAAAAGCGAATCACTGAGACAGGCCCGGCAAAGACAGATTTCACACGTAGCACAGCATCCACTCGCTCACTAGAAACGGCCTTGGAAGCGAAATGGAGAGGGAGGAGGGGATGGGTCTGACCCAGACCCTCCCCATATTTACAAGCTTTGGGCCCTCGACACCAGACCCTTGGATTCACAGAGAAATACACATGACATTTTACACTGAGGATTATTTTTGTTTCCTGACACTCCCAGACCAGGCCTTGTGGGGCCTACCCAGGCGGCAGGAACTTAAATCTCACTATTTACCTTCCTTCTTCTCAATATCACCCCTTTGGTCCTTCCTGGCCCCCTCCCACCCCAGGATCAAGCCAAGGGAGACTTGGGCCCAGGAGTGAGGAGGGGGGAGGAAAAGGAAGGTGGAAAGAGACACAGTCACAGACTCCATCCCCGAGGTCAGCTCAGCTGGGCCCCCGGGCACTGCGGCACTATCCTACCTCAACTGCTGCCCCTTTTAGAGAAGTTTCAAGCTGAAACTCAAAATACAGCGATCATCTTTTTATAAATAAGTTAGAAGAACACAGATGGGGAGGGGGAGAGTTCACATTAAACATGCGAGTTTCTTTTTTTCCCCGGGGAAAGGAATGCAACCACAGACACGAACATTCAGAAACACTGGCGGATTTGGGGTGAGCGCAGGGGAGTGGGGAGCATGGAGGGAAAATAATAATTATCATTATTATTAACAATAATAACAAGATAAACCAGTCCAGGAGAGAGGGAGCCACAGGAAGACCTAAGACCAAACGAAAAATCGTAACACAAGGCCCGGGCGAGGCAGGCTCATGGGAACCGGTCCCCAGCGGGCGGCGGCAGCGCGGGGAGGCTTGGAGGGGCCGGGGCTGGGGGCGGCACAGGCCCTTGGGCCGCCCGGGGCTCCTCCCGGCGGGCTCAAGGCTGGAAGGCGCTGCCGGCTGTAGCCAGGCTCATACTTTTCAGTTTGTTGTCTTTCTTCCACTTCATGCGTCGGTTCTGGAACCAGATCTTGATCTGGCGCTCCGACAGGCAGAGCGCGTGGGCGATCTCGATGCGCCGCCGCCGTGTCAGGTAGCGGTTGAAGTGGAACTCTTTCTCCAGCTCGAGGGTCTGGTAGCGGGTGTACGCAGTCCGGGCCCTTTTCCCGTCCGGCCCGGTCATATCTGGAGCAGACAGAGCAGAGCCACGAGGCAACGTTATTCCGGTTAAGGGAGGGGGCGCTGGATGGGAGGGGGCGTGGAGCGGGACCCAGGCGTCCCCGGCACCCGTCTCACCGCGGCTCCAATCTTCCCCACTCCAGACGCCCGCATATTCGAGATCGCTTTCTGCACCCCCTTCTCCTGCAGCCCCCACTTCTGCCGGCAGCGAATGCGCCCGGCTTTGTCTCTTGCTCTCTCCCTGTGCCTCACCCTTCGCTGGGCTCAGGCGGCCGCTCACCCCGGGAGGGAGGAGAGCGGTTGCACTTTTGCCCTGGAACGCTCGTTTTGCTGCTCGCCCCTCCTCTGCTAGAAATAGTCTCAAAATTTTGAGGGCAAGCAGGACCCTTCCCTACGTTACATAAAGCCCATCTTTCCGCTTAAGGCTAGTGCAGCTGGGCAAATAAAACCTAAGGCGAATCTGGGAACAAATTATCAAAAATACTCTTTCGCACCCCCCCTCCCCAGCGAAAGACCTTCTTTGGTTCTGTCCCCCGAGCTGTGAGAACCCTCTTAGAGACTTCTCCCCCTCTGGATAAAAATAAATCTATATTTGAGGAAAAGCCAAGCTCTCCTCGCCCCCCCCCCCGCCCCAAACGCAGAGAAGGAAAGCCGAGAAGACAAAAAAAGGGAGCCAGAGCGAGAATTACCATGGCTGATGTGAAGCTTCCTCATCCAGGGGAATATCTGCGGAGTCTGTCCCTCGGGCGCGGCTGTGGAGGTGGCCATGGGCTCTGGCTGCGCCCGAGCTAGGGTAGGGCTGCTTAGCTGGCTCGCCGCTTCCTCAGGCTCCGAGGACGCGCTGGCCTCGTCTATTTCGGTGAAATTGGCGCTGGAGCTGGCTGGGGTCGCCTGGTCGGAGGGGGATGAAGCAGAGGGCTTGGCGCCGTGGCTGTCGCCGTTGGTGCAGGGCAGGGACTCGGGCGAGGACAGGGAGCAGCTCGACGCCGCTTGCCTGAAGCGGGGCTCCTGGGCGGGCGCAGGGAAGGCGCGCGAGCTCTCGCCCACCGCCCCAAAGTGGCTGGAGGAGGCCGAGGAGCGGTTGACGCTGAGGTCCATCCCATTGTAATTGTAGCCGTAAGAGCCGGTGTGCATGGCAGCGGGATCCCTGTAAGAGCCGCTCAGAGAGCTGCCACTGCCATAATTTAGCAACTGATAGTCCGGGCCATTTGGATAACGCCCCGAGAAGGAGTTTACAAAGTACGAGCTCATTTGGGTGATTTTGGAGGGCTTGATTTGTGGATCGTGGTCGTTATAACCCTGTGCTTCACGATTTATGATGTATTAATGAATTATAGCGATGCACTGTACTTCGTTTTGCTATGTATGCGGCCAAATATGGGGGGGGGTTGGAAGGGGGATGGGGGGGCGTTGGGGAATCACGTGCTTTTGTTGACCAGTCGTAAATTCTCGCTGATGACCTCAAGAGGTAATTCATGCTCTATGGTTACAAATAATGACGATCCGAGAATCGTTAGGGCCGATTCAATGCAAGCCTCCGAGAGGGGGAAAAAAGGAGCAGGGGGAGAAACAGGGAGAAGGTTGGCGGCGGCCTCTGAGCAGAGCGCGCCACCTCCCGGCGAACAGCGGGAGCGCGGGCCGCAGACCGCCATGGCGGCGAAGGCTGCCTCCCTGCTGACTTCTTGCAACCGCCGGTCTTTAAAGAAACCCGGCCTAGGCTCCCCCGCAGGGTTGAACCTTTTAGGGGAGAGACAGACTGAGCCTTTGCCCACTTTCGTGGCAGTGGGATTCGTCTCTCTGTCCTCCCTGTCGTCGTCATCATCATCATTATTATTTTAACTCTAGATAAGATGATCAGAGATTGAGCTGCCCTTCCCTTACAGGTCTCCGACTTGGGCACGGACGGGGGGGGGGGGGGGGTTGAAAGATTTGTGTGTGAAAAACAATTACTGCAGAGGCTTTCCCTGGTGAGCACAGCCTGGCCTGCTTTCTGACGGGGCTGCAGTGGCCCATCCATAGCACCCAGGCTGAGCTGGTAGGGCTAAACCGAGGGTTGGAAGGAGAAAGCTTTCGTTTCTCCGGTCCCTCTAGAAGTTTGGGATTCTCTTCCTGACCTCTTCCCATCCTTAGCCTAGGACCGGGGAACGGCAGAGCAGGACAGAGACCCCAAAAGAAGAGCCCAGGTGGGGCTAAGTGGCCTAGTTGCAAGGAAAAAAACCGGTCATAGCAACCGCGCTGGGGCCTGGAGTTCAGGTGTAAATGTGGTCCTGAGAGTTAGGGATCACGGCAAAACCCTTTCACCTCCTCACCAGATGCCTGCTCTTGTCTTGGGAAGCCCCACTTGAGGCCCCTTGCCGGTCGGTGCCTGGGTAGTCGCAAAATTTGCCCAGCGGCCCATGCCTTCCCCGGAAATGGGGTCCTGAGGAACCACCCGGCCTTGCTGAGCGCACTGGGCGGCCAGAGACTGACACAGCTGGGCCCCTTCTGCCAGGCGGCTATTTTCTTTAAAAATAAAAAAGGGAGAGAGAGGGAGGAGGAAGAAAGGAAAACAGTCTCTGCAGCTTGCCGCCTGGATGGGGTGGGGGTAGGGATAGAATGGCTTGGTTTTGGCTGATGGGATGGGACCAAACTGCCCCATCACCTGGCCTCCTGGCTTCAGGTCTCCAAAGAGCAGGGGAAAGTGGTCCTTCCCTGAGACTGCCGGCAGCTTCGCATTCCCCTACTTGATGCTCAAGCTACTGCTTGAGGCAGAAAGCGGCCGCCTGGAGCCTTTAGCTGCGGGTAAAGAAATAGATACCCGGTGGCCCCGGTTTAGGCCCGGAGCCAAGGGCCAAGGCCGACGGAGATCAGGCCACGTGGGCTGGCCAAAGACTACGGGCCTCTGGCGGCGATCGAGCGGACTGAACAGCACTGCTGAGGCCCAGGACCCTCCTGGCTCCGTCTCTGCAGGAGTTCCCGGCTAGGGATCGCGATGGTGTCCCTCCTGCCACGGACAAACGAGGAAATGCTAGAGCCTAAGAGGGAAACGGCCCTTCGCCATTCCCGAAGTCTGCACCAGGAGAGGCCCGTTGTGAGCCTCAGCACCGGTGAGGCGCGGCGCTGGAGCCTGGGCGGGACCGCTGCAGCCTTTATCTCAACTGTAACTTCCGAGTCGTGTCTGGCCCGCTGGGGCCGACCAGGGCTCCAGCCTTTGCTGCGGAGTTTCCGGCGCGAGGACGCAGGGGTGGCGGTGGGGGTGGGGGAGTGGCAGGGGAGGAGCAGAGGTGACTGAGCGGCGAGGTTTTACGTCTTTATTATTATTATTATCATTATTAATAATATTAATATTATTACCGAAGTATTTCACGTCCAGAGCTAAGACAAGACTACAAACACAACACATAGAAAATTAATAAAATAGAACTTTGTTTTCTTCTGAGGCTCCTCTTCTTACTTCTAGGTAGTATGTGCTCCTTCCAGTGGCTTTGGGGAGGGGGTGGGAGAGAGGTCTGGGGTCGGGGAGTCTTCGAGGCCCCCGCTGAGGGGCCTGCGAATCTACCATTGAACAGTGCAGGGGGACATGGACGAAATGAGACGCGACACGGACAAGAGCATTTTGCTCTGCTTCCGGGAAACATCAAAAGAGTCCGGTCCTCAGTTCTCACGCGGGAGCCTGTTCGGAACGAGGCGGTTCCGCGGGGATGGAGGGGGCGCGCTGGGGTGCTTGCTGGGCTCAGGCGGCCGGGCCTCCCAGCAGCCCTGGAGAGCTCTGCAGGCGGGGGCGTCCGGGAGAGCGCTGGGCCCCGCCCGTCGCGGGCCGAAGAGCAGGTCCCCAGGCTCCCCCGCCCGCAGAGCCTCCCTGGGGGCTCTCCGACGCCCTCGGCTCCGCGCCGGCCTCTCCCCTTGCGCCTCCCCGCCCCCCTTCCAGCGCCTTCATTCGGTTGGTTTTTCTTCTTCCTCCTCGGCACTGAGCTGAGACGCGCTGAGCAGTTTGCTCTCCTTTTTCCATTTCATGCGCCGGTTCTGGAACCAGATCTTGATCTGCCGCTCCGTCAGGCACAGGGCGTGCGCGATCTCGATGCGCCGCCGCCGTGTCAGGTAGCGATTGTAGTGAAATTCCTTCTCTAGCTCCAGCGTCTGGTAGCGCGTGTAGGTCTGACGGCCGCGCCGGCCGCTGGGCCCAAAGGAAGAACCTGTTACGCAGAGAGGAGATGCTGAGGCCTGGGGTCACCAGGGCCAGAACCCCCCTCCCCCACTCGGTCCTCAAACGTCGATTCCAGCCTGTCCCAGGATACCCTCCACTCTGCCTCTTCCCTGTCCCCACCCCCTTCTCATTCCTCCAGCGCCCCCTCCAGATTCTCTCCGGGTCTCCTAGGCTTACGCCTTCTTGTCTAGATCCTTGGTGGGGGATGGGAGGAGGAGTTTTAAATCCCACCTGAGCCTGAGGGGAGGGGCTAGGGAGTCACTGGCCAGGTGTGTCCCTTCCTAGCTGCATCTTTTCTTTCCATCCATCTGGCTCCCCCACTACCCAGTGATAGATTCTGGCCCTTAATCCGTAATGACGTGGATCGATTCATAGTGGGCATTAACGGCTCCTCACTTTCGTGTCCCGCTAATGGACATCAATTTGGGACTTAAGGCCGACAAATAATCCAGCCTTAGACCCAGGCGCCTGCTTGTTCCTCTCTCCCCCTCAGCCCGCTCCCTCTCTTTCTTCCCCTTACTCCCCACCACCACCCCCGCCCTGCCCTGACTGCCACCCCTTTCCTGGTGCCTCATCTTTCTCCAGCCCCCCGACCCCCAGGGAAACCCAGTCCGGGACAGACAACTCTCCCTCGCCAGCGTCACGCCGCCCCCCTTCCCATGACGCACTCCGTTGTTAATGAACAGTCTTCGGGTCGGGGATTCGACCAGAGCTGGGGGGCGCCAGGGAAAGCCCAGTCAGTGACTGAGGCCCCTGCCCGCCTTCCTGACCCCGAATCCCGGCTGCGGCCTGGCGCTCCGGGAGAATCCACCCGCTCCCCTTGGCTCGGAGTGCATCTGGGACTTTGCAAACTTTGCAACTCCTGAGGGCGGGAGACCCGGTGCAGGCGCCGTATCTTCCCTTGGCTCCAACCGAGATGCCCACCCGGGCACCCTGTGGGAGAAGGGGGGGGGCTCGCTAGTTCTGTCTCGAGGAGGTGGGGGGGGGCCCGCGGGGGTCGCGGCGGCCGCAGCAAGTCTCACTCACTGTTGCACGAATTCATCCGCTGCATCCAGGGGTAGACCGGGGTGGAGCACTTCTGCTCCTCTGCCTCGCCGAACACGCTCTTGTCCTGCGCGCAGTCGGACTTCCGCGGCTCGGGGTGGAACGGGGGAGGCTCGTCGGCGCCCGAGAGCGCGCAGGCCGACTCCTTCTCGCGGTAGAAGGCCGGCGCCGGCCCGTAGTCGCAGGGCGCCGCTCGGCCGTAGCCGCCGCCGGCCGGCGGGTAATAGGAGGAAGCGGCAAAGCCCTTGTCCTGGCCGGGCCCGGGCCCGTAGGGCGCGGGGTAGTGCCTCAGCGGGTCCGCATAGCCCGACGAGTAGAGCGGGAGCTGGCCCAGGAAGGACTCCTGCCCGCTGGCCAGAGTGACGGGGAAGGTGGAGTTCACGAAATAGGAACTCATTGGGAGGGGAGGCGCGCACGGCCGCTGCTGCTCCGCCGGGTTTATGATTTGTTGTGTTTTATAGTCCGAGCGCCGCGCCTATTAGTAGTATATCTGAGATTGGGTTTTAGCTGAGGGGGGATGGCGAGGTGCCAGTGAGGGCCAGAAGGAAATACAACCATCTGATCCAACACTGACCAATGGCAGAAGCAGGAATTGGCAAATAGCACCCAGGAGGAGAGCAGCCCGCGCGAGGGACCCGCGCACAAACCTATCAACCTTTTTTTCCCCCTCCTTCTTCTCCTTCTGCCTTCTCTCTCTCTCTCTCTCTCTCCCCAGCAGCACAACGCGTCCTGTTCCACCTACGTAGGATCTGCGAAAGAGGCGTCTGTGCCTTTGAGGGAGGAGGGAACACTTGGACTGAGACCACCCCATCCCCCAGTGATTAAATAAATATAGCCCCCCCACGCGGAATAGGAAAAAGTTAATTGTGTTTTCAGAAAAGTTAACCCCTGCATTGCTTGAGCCCCCTTCCCTCAAGGGGAAGTGGATAAATGTCTCCAAATCTCGGAATCTGTCTCCTTGGAAGAGAACTAAAGGACAGGGCTGGTTCCTGGCATTTTGTTTTGTGTTCACAGAAGGGAAGAAGAGTTCTCCTCTGATTAGCATCGCTATCAGAAAGAGAGAAGCGGTGAAGAAGAAACCCTCTTCTTCCCAGATTTTGAAAGACGTTTGTTTTTCCTGCTTCTCAGATCTCCGTCTTTTCCAAGCCTGGGTTTATTATTCCTACTTCTCTATTAGTCTTATGGGCTGAGGGCAGGCCAGAGCCCACTCCCCAGAGCACCCAGAAGGCCGGGAAATGGGAGGAGAGTCTGAGCCCCAGCTTCTCCCTCTGTCTGTGCTAGGCTAGGAGCTCCTTGGAAGGCTACGTACGGCTGCTGCTGCCCGAGACATCTTGCCTGATTCTAGTGTGTCCTGCTTGCTCTTGGCACAGGAAGGAAGGGGCAATGGGAAGAGGGACTGGTCCTGTCTTCATTTGGGGGGGTTAGGGAGAGGAGGGGTGGCAGGCACCCCCCCAGCCTACCTTTGATCCCTATCCTGCCTGCAACCCTCATTGCACTCCCACCTCCTAACCCCAAAGACATTAGAGTATGCTGGGCTACAGATTCTTAGAAATCAAAAGTCTCTCCATAAGTAAGTCTGGCTACAGGGAAGAAATTGTTCCTTCCTCCTCCAGTTCCAGGTCCTTAAACCCTCCTGATCTTGGAGGCAATCAGACCACTGGAAAGAGAGGCGCTCTCGCTCCTTTTCCAGATCTCTTCAGAAACTGGCAGGGTTTTTTTCTTAATTAATTCTTCCTTAAGATTTGGTTTTTTTATGTGTGTGTGTAGCTTTATAAGGAGGGAGGGGCGTTGGGTCCTCCTGGGTCTCAGCAGGCAGCTTACAACTATCATTCCATATCCCCTCTCCAGATGCTCATCATCCTTCTGTCTGTCGCTCAGCATCTCTGCAGTCCCTCCCACATCTCATGTTTGTATCACCGGCTTGCTGCCTACAAGCTTTGGTGTGAGTGAGAGTGTACATCTCTGACTCTTTCTCTCTCATCGAAGGAAAATGAGCATTGGAGCCAGGCTTGAAGACTGAGCCAAGGTGTGTTTTCAACATGCTGATGTGCACGTGGAGGCCAGGAATAAAGAGTGACAACCTTCGGGCCTGGGGCCAGGAATGGGCCAGGGTGTGAGACAGAAATCTGATGATGAAGGGGCCGAGCTGATTCTCCTCTGGCTTGTTCTTTGGGCTCCTTTTTGTGGGCCAACTCTGCCCACGGAAGATGGCAGAGACCCTAGGAGAAGTGGTAGAGGGCTGAGGCTGGTGACCAAGGGTGGGAACTTAATTGCTTGCAAAGTGGCCTACGAGGCTCCCCAAACTCAGGACAACTTCTAGGCTAAATGGCTATTCCCGGTTGCCCTACCAACACTTCCTAGCCCAGCTCTACGGGGGTCCTGTCAAGGTTGAATAAAATAAATTGAAGCCTCCTTATGATGGAGTGAGTCATGAGCGCTCCAATCCAGCTATGATTAAGCCCACTCCCCGAGGGGAATGGGGAACATCTGGGCAGGAGGAGCAAAGTGGGGAGAGCGCCCTCCTTGCCACTGAGGCTGAGCCTTGGGCCTCAGCCCTCCCTGCCACCTCTCTGGCCACAGTGTCCTCATACGAGGACGTGAAGCCTGGGCAACGTAAGATTCAGTGAGGGAGGAAGCCTTCCCCTGTGATAAAGGCACGGAAAATAATCACCTTATCCTTAGAGTCATAGCCCCAAATTAACCTCACCTCTGCAGGTTGCCTGTCGCGAGATGGAGCCGCAAAGGCAGGGCCTGGGCGCCTGGAGTCCAGCATGAAAGGAAATAGCGCCTCATCGCTCTTATCTAAGCCCAGAGGTATTTATGAGCGTTTATTCGTCTGATCCGTTTGTTTGGGAGAAAGAGCAGGCAGGCAGGGCTGGGCCAGAGGCCGCCTGGTTTCTGGAGCCAGATCTCTACGAATCTGTCTGTGGTTCCATCACCGCCGTTGGTCTGTCTCCGAAGGGGAATACGTAAAACTACACAGCATCGGCTGCTTTGAGTGTCTCTCCCTGCCCAAAGAGGAGGTGAATATAAATGTGGACCAACTCTTGAGTACACGACAGAAGGATTGTATAGAGACCCCCACGGGCAGGATTTAAAATTGTAATTTTTCTGAGCTGTGAATCTGAAGTCCCGTGCACAAACACACATTCCAGCTCCCAGGGAAATGTCTGAGTCGTAGTCAGCTCCGGAGTAAAATTCTCCTGTACCGGTAATCTCCGGGAGGATATTTGCCAGTAGGTGTATGGAGGGACAGGGGACTGAGACATTATCCAGCCTTCCCCACCCCTAGCTCTTTGGGCTGTGGGCACCTTCCCCCACCCTACTCCCAACTCTGGCTGGAGTGGGGTGATTTCAAACATCTCAACCCAATTCTTCCCCTATGCTCTGTGATTCTCTGGGTTTGGGGGAACAGAAACGGTCCCAGAGGGAGCCGTGTGGCTGCTCCCAGTCTTTGAGAGCTGTTAAGAGGGGACATTGCCTTGAAATTGGCTGGTCCAAAGCATGGTACAAAGACATCATTTCCATTATGCAAATGAGTGGCAGCGTCTCCGATGGGGGGGGGAGTGATAGTGGAGCCGCAGCGGTGCTCAGCTCCCTCTCTCCAGGTCCATGGGCGCCCTGAAGTGTTTCAACCCTTTGTACCAGCCTCGTTCCTCCTCCCTACCTGTCCTTTGGATTGCCCACAAGAAGAAAAAAAAAATCTCTGAGGAGCCTTGTGGAAGCTCGATCCCTCGGGGCCTCCTGCACTGGCCTGGGCCTTCTAGCCGCCAGAAAGTCACTCTCTGCTGAAAAGCTGAAAGGGCTGCTCCTGGGGTCCAGATTCCTAGAGGCGCCAAGGCTCAGGGGCCGCAGCCCCCCGAGGTTGCCCCCAGGACCGCTGGGCCCCTCCACCTCGGCAGCGCCTTCAGCTCAGGGCCAGACCCTGGTAACACCTCGGCCTGCTTGGCACCGCAGGCAATTTCCTGGAGCCCCCGCCCAGGAACTGGGGCCACAGCACCTTGAAAGGAGCGGCCAGAGCTTCCTCCTGCGGCTTGAAAGCCCGAGCTAATCAGTAACCCGTGAGACAGGGGCCAATATTCAAACGGCGGGAGCGGCGCAGACCCCCCCCCCTTCACCCGCCCTCACCACCCCCTTCTGGGAAAACGGTCAGCTTGAGCGGGTGTGAGGGGTCCGGTAGAAACGGAAATTACAATGGTTTGGTTCCTAAATGATTGATCCCCATTCCCACTCCCCATTTTTTTCCCCCCAAAGTGTATTTGTGTCGATTTCGCTTGACATGATGGGAAATGGGGAATGGTACCCGCGCTCACTTGCAGACACCAACAGTTTCCAGAAAACTCGGCTCAATTCCTTCACGACAGACTCAACCTGCCAAGGACCTGGCAAGACTCACCAGCCAACCCGGAGAACACAGACCCAGTTTGTCTTTTGACAACCGAGTGGAACTGCCGGGGACGGCGCCTCCCCTGACGGCCCCCTCCCTTGGCCTAAAAGAAAACCAAATAAACCTTGAGCAGCCTTGGCCTCGGCTCTCGCTATCGGCCCAATTGATCCCCTCTTGCTCGTGGGGTGGGTAGGGGGGAAGAGGGCTCACAACTCTGATCTCCCAACCCTTTGATTCCGGGCCCCCTACCCACGGGATGAAGCATTAGTCCCTTTTAAATATGCCCTAGAAAAAGCCGCTTCCCCAAGTCAGCCTCCGGGTTTGGAGCTGGGACTGGGCTGGCAAGGGAGAGGGGCCACTTGCTCCCTAATCCACACGTGGGCAGGCGGGAACCAAGATCCGGCTGGAACCAAGATCCAGCGGAAAGCGACAGTCTGGACCAATGTCCCCGGCATCTCGCCCGAATCCGAGCAGCGGGCACCCTAGGCGTTGGGGACGATTCAGGCAGTGTCGCGGGGCTTGTGGCGCCGAAGCCGCATGTCTCCAAATGGACGGTAGATGGCAGCAAACCGCATAATTTGGGTCAGAGCAAACTGTCTAAGGGATGATTTATCCCCGGCCAAGACTACGGGAGAAAATGACCTTTAGTCTGGGTGGGTTTGGGGAATTTTTCCTTAGAGAACAGGCTCTCAGTGCCATGGGTGCTGGCTGAGAACTCCTCCCACTTTGCAGATGAGGGGTCCCTTCAGGCACCCATTCTAGGCCTGCTTTGAGGGAATCTATCTGTAAAGGGGCCCCTGCACCCGAGGAGCCACAAGTGGCTGCATTTCTCTCTTCCCAGCTCAGGATTGAGGGGGGCCGATATCCCCCTACACACGCCCAGACCCCACAGTCCCTGGGCAGCCAGAGGCCTGAGGCTGAATACTGTGCATTCTGGTCTTTAAAAATAAGAAAGCAACCATCTACTCCTGCAAAGCCAAACTAAATCACAGCGTGTCCTGCCCCCCATGCCTAAACTTGATTATCTCTAGACACACAGCTTCCCCAGAAGCCTCCGTATTTTTAAGTCCTCACCTAGCCGCTGGCTGGCTCGCACCTAATTCTCCCCTCTAAGCTACATTAGGAATCTCGGCCTCCCCTCCCCAAAGATTTTTCTCCCCCTTTCCCCCCAGGAGGCCTGGCTGAGGAATGAAATCAGGCGCCGGAGGCACAGGACTAGCTGTCTAAGCTCAATGCCAGGCAGTTTTCCTGTCCAGACACCATCAGATCCCCTAATGGGATTTTTCTTTTCATTTTCTTCTTCCCTCTTTCTGTTTTTATTTTTCTTTTTGTTTACAAGCCTAAAAACATCAACATGCTCAACAGCTTCCGCACAATCACCACATTTGTATCCACGAAAGTTTTGAAATGTTTGCACATCAGACGCACACATGGCAATTGTCTCTTCCCCCCCCAGAGCAATGAAACACAAGTAATAGAATCACTATTGCACAGAAACCAACACGCTGTAACCTACCGCGTTAAATACCACAAAATTGCCTCCTTGCAGAGCGAGGCTCCCTCCTGAGGGAGTGGCCGGCGACCTGGGCATTCTCAAGCAGGCTTTCCCCCCACCCCGGGGGGGGGGTCTCCCTTGATTTGGGTGCCTCCACTCACAGCCCTTTAATTTCAAAAATGTCTCCGAAGGGAGATAATGAGTATTTCTCTGTGAATTCTTCTTTCTGTGTCTCTCTCTAGCCGCCTCCTCCTCGCCCTCGCTGGCCTCTGCAGAGATTCCAGGCCCTCCGGAGACCAGGACGTCCCTCAGCGCCACCGCCCCCTCGTGCCAACGCTGCCGGGGAAACCACCGATACCCGCACCGGGCAAGAGAACTGCGCTGGGGGCCACTGGAGGAGGCGGGAACGAGGGAGGGATGGAGGGATGGAGGGATGGGGAGGGGGAGGGGGCGCGAACCCACAGAGGCCATAGCGACCGGCTTCTGCCGCCCCCCCCACGAGCCAGACACCCCCATTCTCTCCTTCTCTTTCTCTCCCTCTCTCTCTCTCTCTCTCTCTCTCTCTCTCTCTCTCAGCTCCCTTGCTTAAACGTCTCCTCCCAGCTTAAAACGGAGACTTTAGAGCTCACCTCCGTGGCCCCCTTTCGGTTCCTCCTCCGGTCCCCGCCCTGCCTTGCTTGCCCTCCAGGAAGCAGCCACCCCTCTCTAGGCCACCCGATTTCCTGGGAAGCCTCTCCCTGCAGCGCCCAGAGGTGGGGTTCAGCCCCATCTTGGGGGGGGAGAAGGAGGGAGACACACTCAAGCCCCACCCCCCTACAAAATCGATGCAAAAAATACGAGAATTGTAGAATCTCCCTTACCTTTGCAGACCTTGGGATTTCTTTCTTCCGATTGAAAGGGGTGGGGAGAAAGGAGGAAAAAAAAAAAAGAGCGTTTGGTTTCTTCATCTTCCAGATAATATTGTCCCAACCTGAGAGCCGTTGCTTCCTCTTCTCTGACTTGGGAGAGAGGGTGTTTCGCTTTTCTGATATTTGCATAGAAAATGGAGTAAGTTCTGCCTTTGAAAAATGGTATCAGGCTGCAGTCCTGGGCAGGTTGTCCATTTACACTCCATGATGACTAAAATCCCAGATCAGCAAGCAAATTAACTTAGAAATTAAAATTATTTTTGGTTCCCTCTTTTGTGTAATTCCCACCCCCTCCTTCCCTCTCTCTCCCTCTCTCTCTCTCTCTCTCTCCTTTCCTCCTCTCCCCCTCTCCTTTCCTCTCTCTCTTTTGCTTTATCGAGCTGATACCGAAGTATAAAAATATCAAGAGGCTGGAGCCCTGAAGGACGACAGTGCTCCGACCTAGGTGTGGTGTCCAAAAGAATGCTGCATTATAACCACCAGGGAAATGATAAAAAGTTCATGTTCACGATCGCCCGGCCACATGACCGGCGCTGGCCAATCGCTGGATTCAACCACTCATAAACTTCTATCACAAAGTTGTAAATTTTCATAAAACAACAAGGAATTTATTGCATTTCTTCATGGCTGCTCCACCAGCAACCCTTTTCTCAGTCGCCATCTTCTTTTCTTCTCCTTCTCGATTTTTGGGGAAACCCCAGTCTGAGATGGGGTGAGATTTGGGGTTCAGCGAATCAGGCGGAGAAGCCACAAGCGTCTAGCTGGGAAGGGGGTTCTTTTTGGAACCTCGCTATTCTCACAGGAGCTCTGCCCCGTTCCTCTAGTAAAAATTCACCCCAAAACCTCCACACAGGGACCGGTCTAAGGTTATTTGGGGGTGCATCAGAAGCAGCAGCGGTGTTCAGAGTTGCCACTTGCATCGGGGCAAAATGAAAGCTTCAGTGCCCCTTACCGCCTCCGAATGCCACCCTCACTCCCAGCCCTTGTGAGACTTGTAGCATTGCAGGTGTGGGGGCCCCAGATCTCTTAGGGCCTAGTTTTTGCCCTCAGAAGGAAGGTGGCCCTAATGGAGCCCTAGGCCGTCGGTCTAGCCACTGGATGGTTGCCTCTGCACCCCAGAAATCGGAGGAGGGTTAAAGCTGGAACCTTGTCTCTCTCGCCCAAAAGTCCAAGTGCCCAGGTTCTCCTTACACTCTGGGGGGTGGTGGTGGTGTCCTGCGGTCCTTAATGGGGGAAGTTACAGGTTTAGGAGGCTTTTATTTACAAATTCAAATTAAAAGCATTCTCCTAAAGTGCGCTTCCTTCCAGCCCTCTTCCCCTTTTCTGTCCTGATGCCGATCTTTAAATTCGATCCAGGATTTATAATCGAATAAATGCTAAAAATCAGCTCGGCAGGTCTGACTGTGTAGGCGCCAGCCTCCGCGTTTTTAATCTCCTAATCAAGGGGGTGTTTTTGGAGCAGAACAACAATAACCCCAATTCACCCTATGTTTCCCAGGTCCCCTGAAATACTCCCGTATATTGAATTGCGCTACCGGCACTCAAATGCAGGAAAGGATATAAACTATCCCCCACGCCACCCCCAATTTTTCTTTCTCTTTCTCTGAGCTCCAGAGAAGATTCCAGGTTGCCTGCAGATCAGAGAGCGGGCAGGAAGGCGCGGAGGCGGCCGGCAGGAGCCGGGGCAGGCGGCGCGGCAGGGATCCGAGCGGCCCGGGGGTGCCTGCAGCCGCCGCAGCCGCCCGGTGTCTCGCACCCGCTCAGCCTCTCACTCTCGGCGCTCCTTTTCTTCCCCAATTTAAAGTTTTCCTTGGGTGGCTGTGTCCATTGAGAATAAGATAAATTAAAAGAAATCAAAGTAAAAGACATGGAAATAAAATAACCGAGGAGCTCTTGCAGAAAATGTTTGCCTACTTAGCGGAAAGCCAGGAGCACCTTGGCGTTGGAGGCCTGTCTGGGAGGCCGGGAGATTTCTGCTGCCCGGCCTGGCCTCTGCCCAACAGCCTAGAATCCGGAGTGGATTTGGGTGGTTTCACCTTCCCTTTCCTTCCATTCTCCCTTCGTTTGGGGCCTAGCACTTTGCCTATTAGCTGTGTATTTGTGCCCCAGGGCTGCCCCCGGGCCACAGCCTGGTAAGAAGGCCTGGGTGAGGCGAGTCGGTGGAACTGTGGAGGTTTTGTTTTGCTTTGTGAATGTGTGTGACGGGGCATGTGGACCCGTGGACGTGTTTATTGGGGACAAATGTGAGTCGGTGTGATTATGAGCCAGTGCATGAGCATACATTAGAATGTATAAATGTGACTGTGGCTAAGTGTGAATGTGGATCTGCTTGTGAGTGCGAGTGAACATGAATACATGTGTCCTGGGCAGGAGCTGGGATGCGTGAATGCCTATGTTTATTTGTGAGCCTATGAGTGGGGTTGTTTGTGACTGTATGTGACAGTGTAAAAATGTATTTATGTGCCTACGCGATGTCAGCCTGTAAATAGGTGTGATTGTGTGCCTCTGTGTTTCAATACGTGTAAAAGAATGTAAAGGGAAAGTATGTGTGATATTGGGGTTCCCTAGTTGGCAGTCCCCCAGAGCAGGGGGCACCAGAAAAAAGAGCAGACTCCAGCCCAGAAAGAAACGAGCCAGCAGCAGAAGTTGGAGCAGAGAGAGGGGATCTGGGATACGGGACTATCCCTCGCCCCCCTCCAAGCCTTAGGGGAGACACAGAAAATAGGGCATCTGTTTATTTTTAATTGCTTTTATTTCTCCATCCTTCAGATACACAGAGAATGTAAAGAGGATCGCGGGGGCCGGCAGGAACAAGCAGCAGCGGGCAGGCCAGGGGCACAGAGGAGATGAGAGCTGGGCAGTGGCTTCTTGGGGCTCCCTAAAGCCCCTTCAGTGCTGATACCGGGGAAGGCGGGGGCTCGGGAAGGCAGGGAACCGCACACGTTAGTCCAGACCCACAGACCACAAAGAAGGGACTTACAAAACAGCAAGATTTTTTACCAAAGACCTTACAATTAGCAACATAGAAAAGGGAGGCAAATCCCAGAAAGCTACAGCATAGGTAGATGGTGTCCTTTCCATATTGTACAAAACAAACCCGTCGTCGGACTTTACTATAGGTAGTATTTTTTTGTTCAGTGTTAAGAAACCAAAAATTCACCTTCTCTCCTTAGAAAAAAAAAATTAACTGCTTTCCATTTAAATAGCTTTTTTTTTTTCCTCCTCCCTATTTGACTTGAGTTTCCTGGTTCAGTTCCCAGAGCTGGGCTTCTCCCTCTCTCCCTCTCTCTCTCTTCCTCTGCCCTTTCTCTGTCCCTCACTCTTCCTCGTCCTCCTCTGCCTCGGCCTTGTCCTGACCGGTGGCCCTGGGGCCCGCCGTCTTGTTCTCCTTTTTCCACTTCATGCGGCGGTTCTGGAACCAGATCTTGATCTGTCTTTCGGTGAGACAGAGCGCGTGCGCGATCTCGATGCGCCGCCGCCGTGTCAGGTAGCGGTTGTAGTGAAACTCCTTCTCCAGCTCCAGGGTCTGGTAGCGGGTGTAGGTCTGGCGGCCTCGCTTGCGGTCGGCCCCTGCACAGGGTATTTACAGGAGAAAAATCCGTGAGTGTGGAAAAAGCCATGAGAGTGCTCACCTCCCTCTTGGACCCTGTATGTGATTTGGCCTTGGTGGTTGGAAGAACCTATTTTCCCACTACACCAGATTGTCACTTTCCCTACCCCCAGCCTATGCCTGCCCTCTTCCCTCAACATGCAGACCTTTCTAGAGGCCCCCCAAGACAAAGATTCCCATTTCCACCCAGGAGGTCTTCTAGCCTAAAGCTTCTGGACCCAAGGTCTAACCTGCTAGCTCTTGAAGGCCCTGTGCCTAAGGGGTGTATGTGGGATGAAAGGCAGCTAAACCTCTGGAACCCCAAGCCTCCACCTTTTTGATACTGCTTCTGACGGTCTTGGTCTTTGGGGTAGCAGACAATGGAAGCCACGCAGGTGACTCCGTAGTGGGGGCTCTAGGTCTGGCCTGGGGGCTTTTCCCCCTAAAGAAAACAAGACAAAGAGCCTCACAAGTCCTATCCCCTCCTCCCCCAGCCTGCTGTGGACCGAGGAGGAGGTGAGAATTTGCAGATCTCCTTGGAGTGTGGAGTTCATCTTAGAGCAGCTGCGCTCTGATTATTTTCCAGTAAGTGGCTGAGGTTCAGACGGAGCCAGACTGTCCTGCCTGCCCACCTGCCCAGACAGCCCAGCCCTCCAAAGCAGTCTCGTCCAGGAAAGCACAGGAGGAGAAGACAGACAGCAGCCTGGGTTGGGGTGGAACACCTGGCTTGTGGGGGCTGAAGGGCAGGGGAGAGCTTCCCAGGTTAGGCCCCAAACCCAGCAGAGGCCGCTTGGCGGGGGTTGGGGGGGTGGGGGTGATGCTGAGGGAGGTGCTGGTGTCAGCCCTCCTGGGGAGGAGGCAGTGGAAGGAGGGGCTAGGGGGCCCTAATTTCAAGTCAGATAAAAGCCAAGCTGAAATGTTTATGAGCAGAAAAATTGGGGCTTTAATAAATCACCTGGAAAGGCGGTTGAATTATGGAACAGGTAATGGGGACTATGACCACTAATACTGATGGTGTAAGAGCTAGGCTTCCCCTGGCCAGACTGGGAGCCTCTGACCACAAGTCTTGGGTCTTCTGAGGTTGATCCCATTCCAGGGCAACACTAAAAAGGGTGTCTGGGGCAGGCTTGTCAGGAGAACCCATAGGGCCCCTGGTATCTTGGGGTTCCTGCAGCAGCTTCCTCATCGGTCTGGACTCCGTAACTCTTGATGTGGCTCCCTGGAGTCCTAGTCTCTCCCCCAAGGGGAACTTCACCCTTCTGGAAGGATGCATGCAAACTTGTTGGCCAGTTCTCCAAGGGTGCTAGGAAGGACACCAAGCTGTACTCCTAGGAGGCCTCTGCTCCTTTCACTAGTTCTCCTGCCTCCCCTTTTCCAAGTTCACTGGGGGGTCAGGAGCCTCATCTCTCTTGGCCTCAGCACCCCCCTCTCCACCTGCTTCTCTGGCTCTGTGTCCCTGGTTGGATCCTCATCTCCTCTCACAACCCCCCCCCCAGCCCCCGCAGGCCTCCAGAGCCCACCTCTAATTGTCCAGAAGGGAATAACGGGGGAGCTGGGTTGGCTGGGAAGAAAGGGGGAGGGGAGAACTGCTTAGCGCGGCAGCCCCCTCCCCCAGACCTTATCCAAGCCGGGGATGGGGGACACACCCAGAGCTGAGATCCCCGGCAGGGAAGGGAAAAGGGAGGGGGGAGACCCTAATGGCTATTCTCTTGCAAACCCCAGCCTTTCCTCCGCAAGACAAACGGCCTCGTCTCCAGCCCGTGCCGGCGCGGCTGATAAATATTTAAAGCTAAAAGGCCGGGAGGAAGGGTGGGGGGTGGTGGGCTGGGGGCTCAGAGCGCCGCGGCGGCGGCAGAGAGGGATCCGCCTGGGAAGCATAGCGAGCCTGAGAGCACCAAGCAAACACGGGAGTGGGGGCGGCGCGCCGGGTCGCGGCCAGCGGGTGCCGCGTCCCCAGGGCCGACCTCCTGCCGGGAGCACTCTGGACGCGGAGAGCGACACTTGGCCGGGAAGGGGGCGCCTCCCGGGGAATGTGCCCGGGCCGCTGCAGCTCGGGACGGCTCGGTGCGCGGCGTTACCTGAGCTTCGCATCCAGGGGTAGATCCGGAAGTTACTCTCGGCCGCCAAGTCCGAGTCCCTCTGCTCCTTGGCGCCTGCCGCCTTGGCGGAGTCACCGGGACACACCCCGGAGAGGTTCTGCTCAAAGGGCGCGCAGTGCATGTTGAAGGAACTCGGCTCGAGCCCGTAGCCGGCCGCGTAGACGCCGGCTGTACTCTGGCCCGCCATGCCCCCCCCGCCGGGGTACAAGCCCTGCATCGAGGCGGCGAAGGAAGCACCCGAACCCGCTCCATAGCCCGGGCGCTGGGGGTTGGAAGCAAAAGCACAAGAAGTTTGTTCGGGGAAGGCTCCGGTAGCGAAAACCGAACTTGCGGCTGGATATTTAGAAAATAAAGCATTCGCATAATACAATGAACTCATAATTTGGCCGGATGATTTGTAGGCAGGGACGTTTTAGTGTCGGTTTTACGAGATTCCTTGATATATTACAGAATTAGAGTCCAGATTTACACCAAAAAGAACCCCCTTTTTCCTCTCTGGGCCACGTGACCCTGCCCACGTGACGTCCCCTCCGCCAATTGCCGGGCAGCCTCCCCACGGCTCCCGGTAATGTGGAAAAAATTGTGTGGCGTTGGATTTATAAAATATGATCAATAATGAATGGGAAAGCCAGGCCCTGTGGATTGGGGGGTTGGGGGCTCAAGGGCCGCTGTCGACCCCATGGGCTAGAGGCAGCTTGTAGGCGAGATGTGGGGAGGAAGGAATTGAGTGGAAGGGAAAATAAATAACCTCTGAGAACGAGAGCTATCCGTGTTGTCACCCCCCCCACACACACATGCATCCTCCCCAGCCTGTTACTCAGCGAGAAATAAACGCAGAGATTGCACAAAACGGGGTGAGTGGGTGGCGCAGGGCAGGTCATAATTAATCCGGACCGATTCAGCCTGGTTGGGCCTTTGGCGGAAATTGGTACGGACTCGGTCCTTTTCTCCCGAGGTGAACAACGAGGTGAGCCTGGCCTCACGACTCTCTCTCGCCACTCTCTTTTTCTGTCTCTCGATGCCCCAGACAGACGGGCAGGGATGGACTGAGATTTTGTGGGTGCTCCCAGAGGCGTGAGCCTTAACCCACAGGCGTTGGATGCTGCGGTTTCTGATGACTTCAAACAAAATATTTTTAAAGGTTTAAAAAAAAAAAGGGAAGGGGGTGGGGTGGGTGGGAGGAGAAAGGAAGGGAGGAGGGCGGCCGGGTATGCTGCTCTCCTGATTCCGGGAGGCGGATGACCTAGTGGAGCGTGGCTTCCAGGGAAGCCGAGCAAGCAAAGGAAGGAAGGCTTCGAGCTAACCACCTCGGAGCTGGGCAAAGGTGGCCAAGTCCCAGAAAGTAAGAGGCAGGAAAAAGCATCTTCCTTCTCTGTCTGCTCCCCCCCCCCGCCCCCACCACAGTCCAGGAAAAATAAAAATACAAGCTTGTGCAGCAGCCCAGCATTCTACCTCTATGCCCCCCGCGACCCCTGCCGCGCACACACGCACACACCGGAGAGGGCACACAAAAACAAAGCGGGAGGTGTGTGTTGGGGAGGGGGGAGATACAGTCGCTAGCCCAGGCGCATCTCTCCAGCGTGGCCTGGGCTCCGGGGTCGACAGCCTCGGAACGCGAAGGGAGGGGGTTTCTCTTGGCTCCCCTCCCTCGTCCCTCTCTCCTCCAATCACGCGCAGCCGCCTCCCTCACCCCCCTGCGCCCCTGGGCCGAGGGACTCTCACCACCTGCCTCCAGCCCCCGCCCCCTCCTCTCCAGGCCTGGTCAGGCGGGGCGCAGAAGCCCGGTGACCGGCTCCCCCCGAGCTCTGCAAGGCGCCGGGAGCAAATGAGCAGCGCGGGCCGAGCCAGTCTCGGGTTCTCGCTTGTAAACTTTATTGTAACTCTTCCGCCCTTTTCAGGCGCAGACAACAGAACAAAGTATAGAGGAACAACAAAATATATAATTAGCCCTCCCTCCCCCCAATAAAGCAATTCACGGATACAGGATACATTCTCTTCACAGTAAACCTAAGAACACTTTTAACAATTGCCCACAGCGCGCATGCTAACTAAAGTAACCTCTTTTGAGAAACACTTAAGACAAAATTGTCAAACCAAAGCGGGGGGGGGCGGGGAGGAAAAGACAGAAGCCAGAGAAAAAGCCAGAGAGCTAGGGAGGGCAGCGGGGAGGGGGGGTGGGAGGGGGAAATGAGGACGAGGTGAGAGAGACAGAGACAGAGAGAAAGAGAGAGAGAGGGAGACAGAAAGAATTACGGTGTGAATAGGCAGTTTCATGTTGTTGGGAGAACTTAGCAGAAATCGGTACCTCGGTCATTACAAAGAAGCACGTTCAAAGGAAAAAAAAAAAAGACCATTGCACAAGGAGGCTTTTTACACGGGGCGGGGGCGAAGGGGGGGTGCTCAGCCAGGCCGCAGCCGCTCACCCTCGCAGGGCGAGGGAGTCCTTGCTTAAAATCCTTTTTTCTCCCCCCGCCCCCGGCCCCCAAGAGAAGGGAAGGAGATCCACGGTAGCTCACACACAGAAGCTATTACGAGATACTACCACTAGCGGGGACTGGCGCGGCGGGGACGCTGCGGTGGGAGGCCAGGCTCTCGGCCCCGCGAGCGGGGCCAGAGCTCTCTCGGGCGGGGGCGGGCGACAGCAGCGCGGTCTGGGGACCCGCGGACGCAGGGCGGCCGCGGCCCTGGCAGTCCCAGCTGGAGCCTACTTCTTGTCGCCCTTCTGCGCATCACCCTCGTCTGCCGCCTCCGGGGCCCGCTCCAGCTTCTGTTTCTCCAGCTCCTCCTGCTCGCATTTGCTGCTGGGGAACTTGTCTTTGTTGTTCTCTTTTTTCCACTTCATCCTCCGGTTCTGGAACCAGATTTTGACCTGTCTCTCTGTTAGTCCCAGCGCATGTGATACCTCGATCCGCCGCTTGCGAGTCAGATAGGGATTAAATAGGAACTCCTTCTCCAGCTCCAGGGTCTGGTAGCGGCTGTAGGTCTGTCGGCCTCGCCTGCGTCCGGCGGCTGCTGGGAATGGGGTAAAGGGCGAGACAGAGGGGAGGGGAGGGGA
>PVHT020001179.1:9797582-9838361 GCA_004024745.2 Catagonus wagneri | reverse complement strand
GAGCCCCCTCCCCTGGTAACCAGCACCAGAGAGTTGGGCGGGGGGTGGCTGAATCTATTAAAAGTGCCATAAACTTTAGAAGGAAGGATGTGAAGGAGGTGGGGGGGGGATAAGAATAAAAAAGCCGAGATGGGGACGAATGGACCCACCTTGAAAAGCCCCCAGAGCCTCTGCCCCAGAAGAAAAGTTTTCTTCAGGGTAATTAAACTATAAAGCAATTGACAAGTGCAAAAGTTGAGCGCCCCCACTCCCACCACCCATTCTCCACTACCCCCCATAAAACAGTAAAAAAGAAAAAA
Organism: Catagonus wagneri; assembly: GCA_004024745.2. Lineage (NCBI taxonomy): Eukaryota > Metazoa > Chordata > Mammalia > Artiodactyla > Tayassuidae > Catagonus > Catagonus wagneri. The sequence goes on along the minus strand of PVHT020001179.1, from coordinate 9,838,062 downwards.
AAAAAAAAAGAGGGGAAGCAGAAGAAAATTCAGGCAGGGTGAGGGGTTTATGGATTCAGGAAATGTCGCTTAGCGACCTCCTTCAAGGGAAATAAAAAAGAAAGAAGGGGAAAGGGAAGGAAGGAAGAAAAGAAGGAAGGAAGGACAAGAGGGAGGGAGGAGAGAAGGAAGGGGAGGCGACCTGAACGGAGCAAGCACGTCTTCCAGGAGCTGGAGGGACCGCGCCGGCCTGCCCGGCCCCCTGCCCGGCCTGGGCCCCGGGTCTCCCTTCCCCGCGCCGGCCCCCGTCGCGAGCTCACCTTGCGGGCGCATCCAGGGGAAGAGCTGCGTGGGCGACGGGCTCTGCTCCGAACCCTCGGCCTCCTCGCCCAGGCCGCTGGCGGCGGCGAGCTTGCAGTCGGCGTACTGCACCAGGTCTGGATCCTGCGCACCGAACAGGCTCTGCCGCTGCAGCGGGTCGTAGCCGTAGAAGTTGCCCGGGTCCCCGTGGCACGCCACGGCGCACGGGTTCTGCTGGTAGGGAGCCGTGGACAGCGACGACGGCCCGTGGTAGAACTCCTGGATTTGCGACGGGTGCTGGAAGCTGCCGCCGCTGCTAGGACCGTACACCACGGTGGGTCGGCCGCCCAGGTCCTGGGCGAAGCCGCAGTCATAATAATTGGGGCGCAGGGACTCCCCGGTTTTGTATTTGGAGAACAGTGAGTTGACGAAATAAGAGCTCATTTTATTGAATTTTGAGGCGGCGGCGGCGGCGGCGGCTGTAGTTGGGGGCTGTTGGGGAGGGGGTGGGGAGGGGGAAAGGGAGGGAGAGAGAGAGAAAAAAAACGCGGATTCGCCGGCTCCTAGTCACCCTCGCCAGGAAAGGAGAGGGGAAGGGGGGGGGGGAAGAAAAGAAAGAGAAGGCGAAGAAGATCTCGAAGCCGCCACACTTTTTTGTGATTTCCAGGAACAGAAAAGGACAGCGAAGCCTCCAAAAGTCTAAGCTTGCATGGCAGCCGCGGCTGGCTCGCCCTCCCCCCACCCCCCACCCCCCAAACAAAAATATACCGCCACTTAAAGAGGTCCTCGCTTTACATTTCGAAGAAGGGATGCCAGTTCATAAACAGTTTTCGGTGATTTACTTCCCTGCAAATGAGTTGTTTCATATTTTGCACTGTCTTTTCATGATCATTTGCATCCATTAGAGACCCCGCATCCTATTGGCTTCTCCGTACTCCTCCCGGACAGAACGCAGAGCGAGGGTGAGAGCGAGAGAGAGCGAGCGAGAGAGAGAGAGCTAGAGCGAGAGAGCGCCAGGGAGTGAGGAGAGAGTGGGAAAAAAAAAAAAAAAAAGGAGGGGAAGAAAAAAAACACCCAGGGAGAGAGAGGGGGAGAGGGGGAGAGAGAGAGGGGGAGGGGGGGAAGAGAGAGTGAATACGGATTAAATCTGTTTAACTACCTACATTAATGAGATATCTCTCGTCTCACAACAAATCAAATACCTTCGCAGACCACCCCCAAAGACGGATGTGGGGGAGTCACGGAAAAAAAACCACGCACACACATACACGACGCGCGCGCCAGGCGGAGGCACGCTGTTAATTTCGCGATTTTAACGAGGCAGTTGGAGTCTTTTTAAATGTCAGGGTCGCTTCGGAAAAATGTAAAAGAACACGGTTTAATTGCGCCGAGTTTTAAAAGGTCCTATAAATGTAATTGGTATTTTAATACAAGTTATCAAATCATACAGCTTCCTCTCCTAAACATATTTTCAAACAAACGAGGTAGTCATATTTAAAGCTTTAATGATCAATTTCCTTATTATTGATAAAGGTTTAACTATCCTGTGGAGGGAATTGGCTGGGTAACCGGCCCCCCAAAAACGGCTGTAAACTCTTTAACAAACTATAAAACGCAATAAAGCCGAGTCTGTTGTTGTTTATGCCGCAGCGCATAAAAGCTGTTAGCATTTTACGAGTTCTTTCCTCTACAGCTATAAAACTGCAGCTTCGATCGCCCCCGCCGCCCGACTGCAGCACGGTGGGGGTGACAAAGCTGAAATGAGAATGATTATGAGTGTTTTTTTTTTTTTGGGCGCAAACAGTGACTTTTTTGAGATTTTCCACCTCCTTCAGCTGTGGGATCACCTGCCCCCACTGCCTCTCCAGAGCCCCCAAGCCACCCTTCTCTACCTCCCCCCCAGGCCACTCACCAACTTTCCCTCATTAAACAAACAAACAAGGATTTTCTTTGCCGAAGGGGTCTGGGAGGGCTTCCGGAGGTACCTGAAGGAAGAGAGAAACTTTCTGGCTGATGGGCAGTGGTGAAGCCCTGAGCGAAGTTCACCTTGCAGTTGTGATTCTGCAGTTTTACACAACCTGGGGTGGTCTAAGAGTAGGGTGCTGGAATGAGGACGGAGGCTCTAGAAGGTTCTGGGGCCCGGTCTTCAAACCTTTGGGAGACCAACTCTGTGTGATGGGAGAGGGACCTGACCTGCCACCAGCAGAGTAACACCGAGTCAGGCTGCCCCTGTCTTGCACCCAGGCCTTGGAACCCAGTAACCGAGCCCAGGTGGCTCCCAAACTTCCCAGGCCAGTTCTCCACACCTATTGCAGCACCCTTGGGTGGGAGGGCCTTGCAGGGCCCATCAGCACCTCAGAGGAGCAAGGAGGCCACTGCTGGGCACCGAGGCCATGGGGGCCTGGCCTTGGTGCCCACTGTCCTGGGCAGTGACTACAGAATGTGTGTATAAGGAGGGGCGCATTTTAGCCCTCACCGTGTTTTGGGCCACTGTCACTACCTCAGCTGACCTTGGGGTAGAAGAGGTTTGGATGTAGCAAGGCCACTGAGTGCCCCGTTTTCTCCCCTCTCCCCTTGGGAGCCTCTAGTTAAACCCGGCTCTCCCTCCAGACCTCAGGACCTAGTGCGTGAAACCCAGGCTGACTGGGTGCCACACTCTCAAAGTCAGTTGCTTGTCCTGGCCTACTGGGCCTACTGACAATGGTGGCCAGGCTTTAGAAGGCCGAAATCTGAGGATCCAAATCAACAGCATCCTAAAGTGGTTCACTGTCCACTTTCCAAAGGAAAGGAAAGAAAGAAGGAAGGAAAAGAGAGAGAAAGAAATTTTCTAGCAACAGAGGTGGAGGCTTTGGTACCTCTGATCCATTGTCTCCTCATGGGAGGGAGAGTGACCAGCTTTTGGAGGGTTGCTTTTTGGGGTCCCGCTCACTGCCTCCTTTGCAAAAATGAAATGATCACCTTTTCCAAGGGGACATTACCAGCGGGGCCACTTGGACCTTCCAAAGTGAATCCGTGAATCCGGAGGGTGGGAAAGGGGCTAAAAGGGGAGAGAGAGAGAAAACGAGGGGAGCGAACCACTGTCTTGAATTTTCAACGCCAGGCTGACGGGGCGGTGAGGCAGCGGAAGGCAGAGTTAAGTTGTTGCCGAAGCGAACATTTTTATCAAGTGCAGGGGATTTTATGGTCATGATCTGAGGACTCACCGGTGAGGTAGAAATTCAATGGCTTGTTCTAAATCATCCCTACACCGTGCCAGAAATTCCTGATGGAAGGAAAATGTTTCTATTATAAGAAAAAACAAGAAAGAGAGAGGAGATAATTTATAAACACCCAACGGAGCGCAGATTTATTAGGGAAACTCAAGTTGAGAAACTCAGCTTGCCACTTCGCACCCGGTCCTGCGGGGAGAGAAAAAAGGCTGCCGCGAGGCTAGTTTTAAGGGGAGGGGGGGGCATACATTTCTAGTGCAGGTTTATCCGGATGGGGGGCCCGGATGGGGCCGGGCGGGAGGAAATGGGAGATTTGGAATCGAGGGGGCTATGGGCAAGCTGACAGCGTGCATATTTAGAACAAAAAATGCTCGGAATCCAGGCCTCCAGCTGCTAAATTGCGAACGGGCCGGTGTTCCCCAGGTTTGTCTGGAGCTGGGGCCTGGGCGCAAGGAGCCGGAACTCGCACCTGAAAGCCAGGGGGCACTGGGAGAACCGAACCCCTGCTCCCACCGCGCCTGGCCCCACATCCATCCGGAAAACGCTTTCTTTTGGCGGCCCAACTTGGAGCACCAGAACCACCAAGGAACTATCCGAGCCTTTCCCTTCTCGGCGTTCTGGGGAGACCCCGGCCCGCGCCTGGGTCGCCAGGCGCCGCCCTGCCCAGCCCCGGCCACATACAAAGGGTTTGGAGGCTCTGTCCGTGCGGAGCCGCCCCGCCGGCTCAGGGCACCTCCGAATTCCCACCAAAAGCCACGGATCCCTTTCTCCCAATTTTCCCCCACCCCCATCCCGGGCTGGCTCACCCGGTTCCCTCTCCCGCCGGATCCTGCAGCAGGTTGGGGCTGCTTCCTCTCCATCAGACCTTCTGCTGCTGCTCGCCCCTCTCACCTGACCTGCTCACCCGCGTCCGCAGACATTCCTCTCGCCCACCTCCCCGGATAATTGCCTCTTTTATTTGGATCCACCATTCCTATTATTACTATTATCCCCCGTTTTCATACATTTGTTGTCCCACGGAACACAGAAAGTGGGTGAGAAGCCCTGAGCCGTCCTCCAGGGGGAAGTTCAGAAAACTGACCATTTAAGGAGAGGGGGTCAACACCACTATATCTGAAATATATTATAAAAGTGGGGGGAAATGACCGTAATGAGCCCTATGTTTTTATTGTGCTCAAATTATTCATGACTTTTGATAGCGCTCAGTTTGTAGATTCAGGGCGGACCGAGGAGCGAGGTGCTGCAGCCGGAGCCGGCAGCCGCCGCGCCGGGAATTTTCAGATGGAGCAAGTATGCCATCTAGTGGCCGCGCCGAGAAAAAGGCGCCCCAGCCTCCGGCTCCGCAGGCCTCTCGGACAGCCTGGCAACCGCGGCGACAATCCAGAGAAACTTTCATTATTAGCAGAAGAGGGGGAGGGAAACGAGCGCGGAAGAGAAAAAAAGACACCAGAAATAAGAAAACGGTTCATGAAATTTTGTGCGGATAAGCTAAAAAAAAAAAAATCAAGGCGACAGGATGAGAAACTAGAAGCTTTTTTTCCCCTCGTTCCCTAGCCCCACCGCAAGACCCTAATTTCGGGAGGAGACCGCGCGGAGCAGTGCGCCCTTTATGGCCCGTAAAAGGGGGAGGCGAGCACTTTTCAAACCCAACACGATTGTTTGAAATTCTGAAGGGAAACAATTGGGCTTTTTCTGCGGGGAGAGGAGGCCTGAGAGGGTGGGTCGGGACTGTAAAAGGATCAAGAGGCTGCCCGCGCCCAGACGTCTGGCCCCGCCGGACTTGCGTGTGTGTGTGTGTGTGTGTGTGTGTGTGTGCGCGCGCGCGCGCGTGTGCAGGGGGCTTCTCTTTAGGACGCCGGATTCTGGGGTGGGGGGGTTGCGAAGAACAAAGGCAAGAGTCCCAATCGCGTTCTGTGAAGCATTTGTGACAACAAAGTGTTCTTCCCTCCCCCCTCCCTCCTCGCCCCTCTTTGCCCCCTGGGGCCCCCGGAAACCCCGCGACCCGCGACCCAGGCGGGTGAGGGTGGGGGCGGCTCAGCCGGACCCACCCATTCGTCCGCCAGGCCGGGAGCCCGGGCCCAGCTGCGGCTCTCTCGGCTCCGGAGAGTTTCCCCTCACTGTTTGCTTTGCTGCTGTTTAGTTTCTTAACCTTCAGAAATTTATACGCTATAAACTTTTATAGCGGTCATATTCTTTTATTGCTGCGCACACGGCATTGAATTCCTCTCCCAGCTTCTCTCTGTCTCGCACTCTCCCGGTCCCTCTCTCTGAATCTTTCTCTCTTTTATGATAGCAGATTTCCCCATCTCCGGCTTCCGAGCGCCTCCACATCCGAGCCTTTGTTTGTCTTTAAAGAAGCCACCTCGGGCTGGGGACCCAGACGCCGCCGCCAGAGGCTTCCCCTGGCACCCTCGCCCCCTACACCGCAGCTCTCCGTCCAGTTCCTGCCTTACTTTTTCTGTTTCCTCTTGGCGGAATCCAGCCTTCTCGGCTCACTCTACACAGGCTGGGTCTTGGGAGCCCGGTCTGGGGAGCCAGCCTAGTCTACACAAGCTCTAAAGGCAGATTCACTTTAGGTACCGATTGGAACCCTCCTTGAAGGATGCGAGTCAGGGCCCTGCCATACTCCTGGAGCTTCGCGTTCTCCTGCCTCCTGCTGTCTCTCCGATTAGTTCATCCTTCCGTTCGCTGGAGAGGGGTAGGCCTGGCCTTTTCACTTCCAGGCTCCTTTCACTGGAGCCATGCTTTGTCCCCACTGCCACCCCAACTTCAGGGTCTCTGCGGACTGCAGTGCCGATGGGTGGGCCCAGCAGGATGCTCCCGGCAGGAAGGAGGCCGGCTCCCCTGCACCAGCCAGGGTGGAAGCGGAGTCCCAGCGCCTGAGCGAGAAGGGCCGGGCTGCAGAGAACAGCAGCGCTCCTCATATAAGGCTCTGGCGGGGACACCGCAGTCTGAGGGGGACAGAAAGGTGCCTCTTGAAAGCAATTTTAGTGCTGGGGTCTGACTGGGAAGGGGATTTTTTTTTCCTCTCCTGAAACATTTCTCTTCCACACTCGACCCTCCCTCCCAGCCTGTAGAGGCTGCCTCCCCAGGCCTCCACCCCTATCTAATCCACCCGCTTTACACCAAGGCTGCTACCCTGTGGCTCACATTGGAGCCTCCAACTCCAGGTGAGCCCTGAAAACCCTTAGGGGTTGACTCTTTTTGAGTGGAAGGAAGGAATGACAGACTGGGCTTCTGGAAGCCTCTGTCCACACCCCGTCCCTCTGCTGCAGGGAATAGAAGGAATTTATCGCCTTCTTCACTTGCATGCTATTTTAAAGTGGTCAAACCAAGGTGACTTTCTTAGCCAGCTGAGCAAGGACCTGCTTCCAGGGGGTGGCAGGGCAGGCCCGATCTTCCCTCAGGCTCTGGAGTTGGTGGGAAAGACTCCACTGCAACTTAGGAGGGCAAACTCATTGCTCCCTGCAGACTCAGGCCTCTCTCCAAACCACTAATCCCCCCTTCCCCCGCCCATCCAGTCTCCCAGCTCTTGCTCAGTTTAAGCGGAGCTCTTGCGAGTCTGGACCAGCTCTCAGCCCCACCGGGGAAGCCCACCCTGCAAGGTCTTAAAGGAGAAACCTCTTGGGCACAAGAGTCTCTCTATCCAAGCCACGGTCTCTGGTCAGGCAGGGGAGAGACAACACAGAATGAGACACAAGGAAAGATTTAGTTTCTAGAGTGATATATATTTTTTGCTCTTTTTCTTGCTTTTTTTTCTTCCAAAACAAACAATCAGAGCTCTAAGCCCCTCGCCCTCCCCACTCCCACCCACAACCCTCCCATAGAAGCGAACAACTGAAAACAGGCGAGACAATCACCCCCCTCCCCAAAGAAATCACAAAACACAGCACAATTTCACGACTGTCACCGACAAAGCAAAACAAAACAAAACAAAAGTTCTACTGGAATGTTCCCTTGCAGGGTCTGGAGAAGCAGGGGCGAGAATCCACGGAATTGAAGGGGACCGGAGAGTGGGGTAGCAGGAGAAGGGAAAAGGAAGCAGCGTGAGCTCCGGCCTAATGCTTAGATGCGATTTCGCCTCTTTCCTTAGCACGCGGGACGGTTCCCAGAAGCGTGCGCCTAGCGGCGGCGGCGGCGGCGCAGGTCGCCATCCAGGCCCGAGTCTCGAGAGGCAAAGCCGGGCGCCGCGGCGGGTCTCTGCGCTTCTGCGCCGGGGCCGCAGCTGCCAAGCCCGAGGCTCCTCCGCATGGGACGGGCTGGGCCGGGACGGGAGGAACAAGTCAACAAGCTCGGAGCCCGGAGCCAGAGAGCCTTGGCTCCCTCCTGTCCTCCACAACTTGCTCCGGAAAGGAGCCCCGGGGAATCGATTCACCATAAATTCTCCATTGGGTTCTCCCGACCTGGCTTTCCTGCCCACGGACGCGTAGAGCTAGCCCAGGGTGGGGTTGGGGTTGGGGTGGGGGGTGTTTTCTACAGGGGCGGCTTGACTGGATGGTGCAAGGTGGACTGGCCAAACGGAGTCGATTGCAGAGCTGGAAGAGATGCGGAAGAAAGGAGGGGCTGGTGTGGAGCAAGAGAAGTTCCAGTCTCTGTCACTCGGGGCACAGGTGAATGGGAGGACGACATTGTCAAGGCTTACAACCCATGATCTGACCTCCTTTTGTTGGAAGGAGGGGAAAACAACATGCAGAATTAAAGTTTCCTGCAGCAAAGTGTGTGTGTGTGTGTGTGTGTGTGGAATGCCTTCATAAAACCTAGGATAGTCTCAGAAGACCACCACTGCCTTTCCTTTCCCTTCCCAGCTCACCAGCTTGGGGGCTGAGTGAACCCCACTTGCCCTTGTGTCCATGCCCCTGGCAGAGGTAAGGATACCCTGGGGATGGTGTTGGGCTACACTGAGCCCTTTGAGCAGCAGTGTCTCATTCAAGAGTGTGTCTCTAGACTTCTTGGTGTGTATTGCATCAGCGGTGAAACCTGGACTTGTCTGATGGCCTGCGGGGGGGGGGCTGTTCTGCCAGATTTGGGGTGCAATGGTCTGCTTTTGGGATGTCGCTTCATTGGAGTGTTGACTGTGAGCTTCGCCCCATTGTTACTGTGGGCTCCAGGCTTTATGCATGCAGGTGTCTGCTGGGCTGTGTGCAGTTGGCGAGTCCCTGGGTGGCTTGGGATAGGTGCGGGGGTGGGGGTGGGGGAACAGGCCGGCTGAAGTAAGAGGCTGGGGCTTCCCCCTAAATTATGAGGGTTCTAGGGGCCCTACTCAGGGGCTCTCTTTCCTTGGGGCCCATCACCTTCTTAGGACCCAACTACAATCTACCTTCTAAATCAATAAAACTTCCTTCTGAGGCCCAGGGAGAAGAGAAGGCCAGGTGAGGGCAAAGGAAAGGAGAGAGGCTCTAGCTGCAGAGAAGGAGTTTGAAGAGAAAGACCCCCTTCCCCATTCACTTGAATACATCCCCGACAGCACTGGCTCTGCAGCCATCACTTATAAATAAGCGTGAGATGGGGAAGGGGTGGGGTGGAGAGGGCTGGGGGGGAACTTTACTCTTTGCCCTGTTCCTTATTCATTTTCTTCATTTTCATCCGCCGGTTCTGAAACCAGATTTTGACTTGTCTCTCACTCAGATTGAGGAGTCTGGCCACTTCGTGCCTACGGTCCCTGGTGAGGTACATATTGAACAGAAACTCCTTCTCTAGCTCCAGCGTCTGGTATTTGGTGTAGGGACAGCGCTTTTTCCGGGAAGAGCGAGCGTGCAGCCAGTTGGCGGAGGGGTTGGCTGAAAGAGAAGCAGCGATAGAATCAAAGAAAGGAAAGGGGGGGGGGAGGGGGTGAAGGGCCCCAGGTTCTCCTTCCAAGAGGGTTGCACCCCTGGTCTCCACTCCCCATCTTGCTTTGGAGACAGGGGCACCTGGGCCTTCAAGTGCCCAGAAAGGTCCCCCCAGATGGGTCAGGAGTTACGGCAGACACCTCCAGGTGAGAGTTATTTGGGCAGGATGGGGCCAAACCTGTGCCAGGCTTGCCAGCCCTCCGACACTTTGCCTGTCCCAGGGTCTCTCTCAGCCTCTTTCTCCACTTGGGCCCAGACCGGTTAGGACAGAGCCCAGCCCGGCTAAAGTCCCCTCCCCCACCAGCACTTCCAAACTAACCAGGGATGGGTCTGAGAGGTGAGAAAAGGATCGGGCTGTGGGAGAGGAGAGTGGCTTCTGTTCAGCCACAGCTCCTCCTGGCACTCCATTCCAGTTTAACTACACCCTCCTGCCTTGATCACAAGCTTGTGTCTCTGGGCCACATGGCAGTAGACATGTGTGTCCGGCCAGATATTCCCCCCCCCCTGCAACACACACACACAGACACTGCAAATATGGGTTCACGTTTAGAGACGAGAAAACATCTAGCACACTCCAATTCACATGCAACCCAATTGCAGACATTTATCAACTCCAGCCTGTGGACAAGGGAGCGCTGGGGGCTCACAGATAACTTATGGTTGCAATAGTCTCCTTTTCCGCTCCTGCTCAGCTCGCAGCTTGGTTAAAGCAAGTTCAGGGAAATTGGGAAGCAAGATTGCTCCAATCCCAAAGTGGGATTAACAGAAGTGCGAGTGACAGAAGTCCTTCAAGGCATACCTAACTCCAGCTGGTTCCATGTGGTGCAAGGGAACAGAGAAAGGGGGTGACTGAGTGGAATGGGGGGGGAGAAGAAACACAAATATATCAAGCCTTCTCTTCTCCTTACCCCTGAACTCAGAAACGTTGCCAAATAAAGCAGAGCCAATTAAAAATAACAGCCAGCCTCTGCTAGATTCCTTCGCCCCAAATGAAAAGCACTGAAGTTTTAAAAAATAATATTAATAATCTGGTTCATCCTACACTAAGTACCATGTCTTGCCAATTTGCAACGCTATTTCCTTAATGTGATTGTCTGGGATGGGACCCGCAGCCGCATTAAATATGAAAGAGGAAAAAAACTGTTAATAATTGATCCCAGCCAAACTGCTGCCTTGCAATAATGGACTTTCCAGGCAGAGTTTGGGGGCTTGGGGTGGGGGGTGGGGTCTGTTTAGGTGTGAGCCGGGAGGGTTGGGAAGAGCCCTGTGTTACCCGAATGTCAGCTCTGGTGATTCAACCTGGCAGGTTGGAGGCAGTGGGACCCCACAGAGATATCAGGGGAGCAGGACAGCTCTCTACCCTCCAGCAGGCAAGGGCCTGTGGGCCACTCTGCTGGTGGAAAGGCCGGCAGGGCAAGCAGAGATGAAAAAATCTGACCTTCACTCTCCAAAAGGAGTAAGAGGTGAGGACTTGTCTCCACCAGCCTGCAGGTTATTGTTTGGGGACTAGGAGCCCCCGCCCAATCTGGCCTCCTCAACCTTAAAAATGAAAAATCCTAGACTCCGCTCCCACCCCCCTTAGCAGGCAGCACCCCCTGGAAATTAGCCAGACCTGGGTTCCTGGTGGGATTGCTTTTGGAGGGGTGGGAGCGAGTGGGAAACTGCCCTGGGGGGATAAAGTTCTCCGCCTCTCCGCAAGCCTCTCTTTCCCCCACCCTTCCTCTCCCCAGGGTCCTTGCGGGATCTCTTTCTCCACGGCCGCCGGTCGGCCCCGAAGTTCGGAAGCGATTCCCTGACTCCCCGTGAGGCGAACGGCTCCGGCTGGGGCTAGAGAGCCCCGAGGAGAGCAGCGGGGCCCGTAGTAAAGGAAGCGGCAATCCGGGCGAGGAGGCCAAGGAGGGGAGGGGGCGACCGGAGGGAAGGCTCCTGGGGAGGGGCCGGCGCATCCGGGGAGGGGGCTCAGTCACCCGGTCCTGGGCTTCCCCCGCCCCTCCCGGCGCCGGCTGCGGACCCTGAGCCGCTACGGAGCGAGATCTGCTAGGCACAATCCTCCGCCAAGCTGTTGCATCGCAAATAAAATCCTAATGAGCCCCCTCCCACTTCCCCTTGGCCGGCTTTTACAGTGTGCGCGTGGCGCGGGGAGCTCTGCCAGCCGCGCGGTGCCCGGCAGCCCGGTGCGCTCCCGCCCCGGTCCGCGCGGGCTCTCGGCCTCGCCGGCCGCCTCCCTGGCCCCGCCAGCTCCTCTCCCAGCCGGCGGCCTCTTCCCGGGCTTTGTGCCCGGGCCGCCGGGGCGCGGAGGAAGGGAGGCCGAGAGAGCGGCGAGCTGGTCCCTGCGCCCCGGGTCCCTCCTGGACTCGGCGGGGTGGGGGCGGCGCTCCACCGGCGGCCTCAGTCTCCCCTCTTGGGGCACCCGGCTGCCTCCCTTCCTTCCTCCCAATTCCCTCCGCCCCCGCCTGCTCTCCGGTCACCGCCGCGGTTTCCCTTCACATTGTCCGCAGTTTATTGCCTCTCCCCTCCCCTCCCCCTCGCCTGGCCTTCGGCCTGGGTATTTCCTCACTTTTTATAACTTACTTTGATCCGGCCTCTCTTTGTCCTCGCTTCCTTCGCAAATTTTATTGTCCCCGTAGCCGGGTCTTTGATTAGACAGGACGGCCTCCCTGCCCGCTGAAGTTTCCAAACTGTACTCGGGCGTGCCCTGCTTGAGCAGCTCCCCAGGCGCGCCCAGCAGCGGCTCCGCCTTCACCGCCGCCTGGCCCTGCGCCGGAGCAGCTTCGCCGCGCGGCGCCGGCTCCAGCCAGGTGCGGAGGTACCTGCTCTCGGCCGGCGGGACGCCCTGGGGCTGGATGTAGGGGTGGTAGACGGACGGCAGGCTCCCGGACGCGTGCGGGCTCAGCGGCGCCCAGGAGGCGCCGAACACCGGCGCTTTGGGCTGGAAGCTGCACGAGGGGAACTCCAGGTGCTCCGCGTGGCCCGGCTGCCGGGGGCTCGCGTACTGGCCGGAAGGAAACTTGGCTGGAGGCGCGTCCTCACTCTCGTGACTTATGATCGAGTCGACATAATAGCTGCTAAGCGTCCCAGAAATGGACATTCTCAGACATTATCCGGGCGCTCGCAGGGGGAAGGGAAGCGCTCGCGCGCGGCGCCCAGGCAGGGAGAGGTGGCACCCAGACCCGTGTGAGGGCTTTCGGACGCGACCCCCCCAGCCCCCCACCCTCCCACCCCCACCCCCTGCTCAACTTCTCAGCCAACAAAGTACAGTGGAGCAGCCCGGCTCAGCGCTCCTTGCAAAATGATTGGTCAAAGTTTTTCCGACTGCCTGATAAAGCGTCAGCTCCGACATAAATCAATCGGGCGAGGGGGCTGCGCTCTCGCTGTCATCCGTCCGCACCGCATTCCATATCGAGGATGGATTGTTTTATGCTGATGCAATGTGCTATCACGTCAGGGCTCCGGCGGCCACGTAACCTCAGCCCGAGCTGCCCGCCGCCCTCCTCCCCCCTCCCCTTTTGCAGGAAGGGGGGGGTGCTCAGTTCTCGACGTGGGGCGGCGGGGGCGGAGGAGAGGCGGAGGGAAAGCAGCGGGCTGCCTCGAGAGGGACGCTGGCTGTGGAGCCCGCTCCCTAGGCGTATCCCCAGAGGGAGAGAGGGAGCGTAGGGCAGCGGGAGAGAGGGAGCCCCAGCCCGGGGAGCAGCGGGAGAGGCCCACGTCTTAATTAAAGAAAGAGGAGGTGGTCCCTTCCCCCTCCCCCCACAAACGCACCTCCACTCTTCCCCGCCGGCCCTTGTTTCCTCTTCTCTGTCCCCTTGCCACAAGATGTTTATTAAACAACAGCACTGCAGCTAGCCACCCGAGATGAAGTGAAGAGGATGGGGGAGAAGTTGGGATTTTATAGGATGTTGTCTGCTTTGGAGGGGGCACTCTGTAAACTAGTTGGGGAGGTTTGCAGGCCTGAGAACTTCTTCTGACCCCTCAGTAGCTGAGGGAGGAGAGAGGGGGAATAAAAGGGCTTGTGTGTCCAAAGATCCTGCCCTAAAATTTAGCTGTCCTGAAATTTAGAACCCGCCTTGGGGTTACAGGGATTCATCAGGCCCTGGAAAGTTGAGCCTCTGAGAGAGTTTCTTACAACTAGTCAAAGCTCTTGTAAGTTTCTCGAGCCTCTCTCGGGTCCCAGTCAGAGGAAAGGGGAGGGGGACACAGACATTTCTCCTTTCCTCCACTGAAAAACAGGCCAGGCCCTTAAAATTACCCAGATGGGGGAGGTGAACAGGAGAAAGGGTTAAGGGAGCTCCCCTAAGGTGTCAGCAGAGCAGAGGCGCGGGAAGGGGTCCAAAGTTATCTCCCCTTCCACCCAATGTGCAAGGAGGTGACTCGGAGTTTTCGCCTCTCCTGCCGGCTCTTCACCCAGCTTTTTGGGCTCGGAAGGGTTTCCAAATCCCCTTCTTGGGCACCGGGATGGACAGAAAGCCTGCTGGGTCAGTCTCCCGCCCACCCGCAGCTTTCCCTCCTGCAGACTTTCTCGCAGGAGCGTCCAAATAGCCCGTTTTATTGGTATCTACTCTGCGGCCCGGCTCTGGGGCTCCCCCGGGGCCACCGGCTGGCTTCCTGGCCCATCTCCAGCTCGTCGCTCCTCCGGCGTCTGCCCTGGGTGCAGTCGCTTCTCCGTGATGTGGGAGCTCAGGGAGCCGGGCCCTTGGACAGACCCAGTTTTCCTCCTGCGGGGTTCAGGTGCTGGCTTGGGCCGATTTTTCTCAGCATTCTCTGACCCTGGGCCCTGATCAGATGGGCTGGCCCAGCCCTGTCGTTTTAACAAAAGCGGGGCCATTCTAATTTGAGATTTTCTCTTTTTGGCCATGTACCCTTCTGCTGGGCAGAAGGCTGCGGATCACCTCTGCACATGCACAGACACACTCCCGCCCGCTTTTCTTTCCAAATGAAGCCATCTCGTGTCATTACGTGTGAAATACGAGGGCAAAACGCCATATTTCTTCACATTATGGCGATTTCAAAATGATTTTTTAAAGATCAATGCCGGTGCCCAGCCAGCCCCCTCCTTTTCCACCCCAGCTCTCCGAGGGCGACAGCCCAGCAGATCTGGAACCAAACAGCGTGAAGATCTGCTTTTTCCACGAGACCCAAGTGGGAAAACAGAAATCCGATGCAAATTCTTCTAAGCAGCGGTTGGATGCTTGGGAAATTTGAAGGAGCTCCCCGGACTCGCCAGTGAGAAAGCTGGGTGCCTAATGAATGAATCACAGTTAAGGCAAAGCACCTGTTCTCGATTTACCAGACGTCTGGAGTCTGCTGTTGGCTTTACCTATAATAAATATATTCTTTGGGGAAAAAAAATCTCCTCTCCCACTATAAATAATGGTGTTATGAAGCATGGCGGGCTGAGTATATGACTTTCTGTAGTATATAAATTAGGGCCCAAAAGGACATGTGGACTGTGGGCAGGGACTTTTTTTATTTATGGCAAAGTCACAGCCCTGGGCTCTTCTTAAGACGCAGGCTGTGGAGGCGCTGGGCTCTGGCTGCAGCCCTTCTGGTTCCCACTCTGGCCCTGGCTTTACTGCTGCTTCTCTTTGCAACAAGAGAGAGCCATTAGTTTAAGGAAGAAGTTAGAGGAAGAAGAACGTTTGGGCTCATGACTTGTGCCCTGCAAGGGCGGAGTGTCCCAGCAGACAGGGTTCAGGTTTGTGGGTTACTGTCTGTGGTGAGTTGCCCCTAATCCCTGATGGTTCCTGGGTGCTGGGTAACGAGGGAACCCAGGCCTTTTCTCTGAGACCAGAATTCGGCCTTTGCTCACAAGAAGCTGGAGGGTCGGGAATGATTCCAAAGTGACAGATTTTGGAGGTCCCATCTTCTCAGGAAATGAGACTCTGGAGGGAAGAGAAGGAACCAAGCCCTGGAGTCCTTCCCCGGATGGGGATCCAGACGCATCAAGCAAATGCATCCCCCTTTAGCCAGGCCTTCCCGAAAGCATTGCTGCCCCCAAATTGGAGCTCAGTTCCAACCCAAGCAAATGACTAAAGGGTCAGCTGAGAGGAAGTCCCTTGTTTGAGCGCTCAAAACCTTGCTTTCTCCCCCAGACAATGGTGCCCATCATGAGAGAAGCAAGCAGGATTGCGGCCCCTGGAGCTCAGCTTCTAGAACTGCTTAACAGAGAGGCTGCTTGAATGGGGGATCACTTCTCCATGAGAGAGCAAACTGCCCCCCCCAATCCTAAAGAGAAAGAAGGAAGACCCTCTTGGAACCTCTTGCCAGTCCCTGCACCGGAGCTGCGCCTGAACACAGCTGGGGCCAGTAGCTGATAGCTCTCGGGAAGGGCAGGCAGGGAAAAGCTGCAGCTTCTGACCACAGTGGGGCCCAGAGGAGCCAAGAACCAAGAAGGAGAACCGAGGAGGGCAGAGCAGAGGCCAGCCCCAGCCAGGACCAGCCGGTGGGTGAGTGCCTGGGGTTTAAGGGCTGCGTTTGGAAGAGTCCTTTGCTATGAGAAGAGAGAAAAATCTAGACAGAGGGAAGGAAATAAAAGTGAGGAGAAAAAAAAAAGTTAAACCATAAGTGGAAAAAGGGGAAGTGTTTTTAATCAATAGCTAAGCTGAAATTTATGCATGCTATATTTGAATAGATGTGCTTCCTATACATAGATTTCAAATCAATATTTCTTTATGGGGAACCCGGTGTGCAAATGTGTTGTGCTCTATGCTGTGTATAGAATGTGTAATAAATAAATCTGCCCAACTATAATACTGGGTGTGCTTGGGCATTCACATATAAGATCCTATGGTATATATGTGGATGCATGTAAAACCTCTGTGATATGAGTTTCCAGTTCTGCTCATACAAGAAGATCTACGACCCAAAAGATTGGGTGTACATTTTTATAACCATCGCACTCTTACAGCAAGGGCAAAAACTTGAGTATCTACATACTTGAATTCTGGCCATAAAATATGAGCTGATTCGGAAGCTTCACTAGAAAATCTGCCTGTGGACTTGAGAGTCAAGCAAAATAAATACAAACGTGACTTAAATCTGGATTCTTTGACAACTTCCTTCTAAAATATTTCTCTGCAAGGTGACAGAAAGACTTCAGAATGGCCCAAGGCAGGTCATGCATGAAATTTTGTGACTTTTTAGTCAGACCCTGAAATCCTTTACTGCATATCTCACCCCAAACCGCAGGGACAAGGTACATGGTGTGATGCTTATTTCATGGTCGTGATGGACACAGGGATGAAGGCACTGTGACCTGTGTACAGTCATGTCCCACACTAGTGTGAATCTGACCATCTGACCAGTGGACAGAGGTAAGTCACGTGTGGAAGCTCTCGGGTAGCTGTGGAGGTCAAAAAAGCACTACCCAAAAAAAAAAGTGCTGCCGTGTACAACGAAATTAGAAAAGTCCCCACGTCTATGTGCCCAAGCACCTGGAGTTATTTTTTCTGACCCAGGTTCAGAGTTCAGACCCACTGTGGGCAAGAAGGCGGTGTGGGGACAATTACCCCAGAGGAGAAGAAACCAAGGTCCCCAAAGCCCTCACCCTCTACACACAACAGCCTCCAAAAGGAATCCCATCGAATCAGCCTGTGGGGGGTTCAGTCCTTACGGCTACCACACCCTCCAAGTGGGGATTTTAATTGTAAAGTCATGACATCTCCCAAATCTCCTTCCCAGGTCAGCGGCCCAGGCGGCCCTCTGGAACCTTCTTACCAACAATCGGCCATCAGGACTATGGAAGGCCGGCCCTGGGGGTGGCTGACTCTTTGGGAGGGGGCATCCAGGAGGCCAAACGGGGTGGGCGGCAGGCAGGCTGCAGCAGCGCGGCGGGCAGGCGGGGCGGAAGGGAGCCGAGCAGGTAGAAGGTTATTACGGAATTGCTTCCATAAAACCTGCGGCTGTTGTAAAACTCTCTGCTTTCCAAAGACTTTATTTCCTCCTTTCTCTCTAACATCCCCCCTTTTTTCTTTTTACAGCGCTGTTCCTGGGAGGGGGTGGCCGAGGGACACCAGGAATGGAAGACAGTCAGGCTCCGAGTGGCTGGGCAGGTCTGGGAGAGGCCCCAGGATAAGAAGATCATCTTCACCCGGACCAGAGGACAAGAAAATGACAGAGGACAAGAAAATGACAAAGGACAGCGTTGTTGGCCTTTGCTCACCAGGACAGTGGACTGAGGGCTGCATTTCCGCCCAGGCTGAGGGTGGGTCTCCCAAGGGCCTCCTCCACCCTAGCAGAGGCCCCCTTATTCAGAGAGACACCATACCCCCCCATCCAAGTCAGGCCGGCGCCAGAGCCCCATCCGGTCCCTTTCCACATTTCCTCTGCCTCAAGCTGGGGGGAAAAGTTTGGGAACAAAAGTTAGCTTATGCTTTGGACCATCCCCCTCCTTCCACGGGGCACTTCTAGTTACTCCTTTCCTGGGCAGTGAGCCAGCAGCCTGGGGAGGGCTGGGGTCAAGGAGGGTATCACAGCCTTGCCCCTATTGCACCCCCCCACCCACCCCGCTCCAGCTCCTGTCACTCCCTCAGTCTGGGCTGTGAACTGTCCAACAGTCTCAGGTCCCCACTAGACTCCAAGATAGGCCTTCTGGGGGTGGGGACCTCCAGACCTAGGTAAACCTGCGACCCAGCCAAAGGGTCTACCGGGACGCCTTGGCCACTCAGCGGGGAAGAGCCCGCTGAGGGATGGGGAAAAGCAGGACTTTTTTTTTTTGGACCCATCTTTGTCCCACTAGGGGGCCCTAGAAAGGACTCCGTGGGGGCTGTAGGCTGAGACTGCAAGGGACCTTGATGTTTTCCCTTTCAGAATGGAACACTGAGCCCTCTTCAAGGACCTAAAGCTTCCTGTGGAAGCGAAGCCCTGTTCACCCCTGCAAAGGGTTACAAAGACCTCAAGGACCCCCTGTGTCTCTGTTGAAGTCAAGCTGGGGAAGACTTTCTTTGGAAAGTCTGGATGTAGACGGGAGCCCAAGACAGGGTCCTTCTGGCTTAGACAGCCCAGCCAGGTGCCTTGGGAGAGTGGAATGTCCCCTCCCCCCCCCCCCCCCCGCCTCCCGCCTCCCGCCACACACATGAACAAGTACATAAGTGGGAAGACACCTCTGACAATCCTGCATCTCTTCTCTGGGGAGCATCGTTGCTGCTCCTGGGTAAGGGACCTCAGACCTCTTCACCGCTTTGCAAGGGTGATACAGCAGTCCTGACTCTGCCTCCCTAGGCCCCCACCCCACCCCCGACTCCTCCAGCTAAGCGAGGAGCAGTAACTGCCGTGAGTCGGGTGGTTTGATGTCGTTGTGTTCAGAAATCCAGGCCCAACAACATGAAACTACCTAATTCACTCAGCAGTTCCAGTTCACGCTCCAGGTCAAGGGCTCACTGGGGGGGCAGGTCCCTGCAGCCATCTTGTTGGCCAAAACGGGCCACCCCGGCTAACTTCATTTTCCTCCACCTCTTCCCAAACAGAACACAGTTGCTAGAAAACAGCATAACCAAAGAGTTGGAGGCCGGGCTCCAGGCAAAACCATTCTGGAGCTGGTCCTGGCAGCTCAGATTCCAGGAATTATTGCTCTCTCCCAGGAGCCCGGGTCAGAGGCTCCAGGCAGGGCCCTGGACTATACCTGTTTGGTCACCGCCTCTCAGCCGCTGTCTCTGCAGCTAGAGGTGTCCACAGGCTAAAAAGATTTCTTTCTCAACTTCAAACTGCTATGTCCACAGCCACCATCTGGTTAGTGTCTATACTCCAGAGTCACCCAGGGTAGCTCTCAGGGGCCAGATCTTTAAACCAGACCCCAACTTTGCAACGGGGACAGTCAGGAGAGTGGAGAGTAAGTGACAGTCAGAGAGGGAGCCAGAAAAGCAGGGCATGAGAAAGTATCAGAAGGACTAGAGAGCAAACAGAAGCCCATGACTGGAAGGGAAAGGGGGTTGACCTGAGCAGTCGCTGGAAAGTCACCCTGCCCGAAATATCTGGGGACCCGGCTCCGCAGAGGCGGAGCTATCTTAGGTAAGACAATCCATTCTGGGTTCACAACTGAAACCCGGGAAATTTGCTCCTTCCTTCCTGACCTTCAGCCAGGGCCCTTCGCTCCCCATCCCCCTTACTGATGTCCCCGACTGCCACCTCCGCCCCTGCAGACCCTGGCAGCCTCACAGGTGCCCAGGCGCACACCCCGCACTGGGCGGCGGCCGCGCTGGCCGAGCGGCAGACTTACCTGGGCGGCGTTGGGGGCGGCGGCGGCGCTGGGCCGGAGCGGCTGTCGGAAGGGGCGGGAGGCGCAGAGCGAGCGGTCCCGTCCCGCCTGGCCCGGCTCCCTCCCGGCCTCGCCCCGGAGGCGAGTGTCCCGGCTGCCACGTGTCCGGCGGGGATGTCCGAGGGAGCGCAGGGGTCTGCGGGGCCGCCCGCTCCCCCTCCTGGGTATAAATCTTGGGGACCGGAAATACAATAAAACTTCACCGTGTTGATGAACTTCAAAAGGTTTGCATTCCCTAATGTCCTGAAAAGAAAGACGGCCGGGGGGGGGGGCGGGTTAAAGGAAGGGGAAACAAATTTACGAGCCGCCGAAGCACCCGCTCGGGCCCCTTTCTTTCGCCGGGCCGACCGCGTCCGCGTGGAGAGAAGCGGCCTGGCCTCGGCCTTGGCCCGCGGTCCCCGCCGCCCGACCGGCCCTTCCGCGCTCGCAGAGGCCGGAGGCCACCGCCCGCACCCGAGCCGGTGCAGGTCCCTCGGATCGGCTGTCCGCTCTTCGCAAGGCAGACTTAGGCGCCCGGCCCTCCCTTGCTGAGGCTCTGGCTCTGCCAGCCACGCCCTGACCACCATTCTTTGCATCTTTCCGCCGAAAGCGGGTTTTTTCTTTTTTCCTCTCTAGCCGCCAGATCTTTGCCCTGCCCCGCCCCGTTTATTGCCAGGTACTTGCTAGGAGGAAGGGAGGGGGGTCAGAAGATCTGAGGGAGCTGAGTTGGGCAGGGGTTCCCTGAGGAGAAACCCAGAGTCCGGCCGTTCTTCGCTAGAGTGGAAAAGACGGCCAGCGCTAAGTAGGGTCCGAAGTGGCCTCTGCCGGGCTCTGCCACCGTCTCCTTAAAAGCCTCAAAATCAAACAAAAATGATCACTACCTGGACCTCCACTACCCTCTCCATAGTTGCTTTCTGTTCTGGGCCATTCGTTTTTTATAAAATTTCGTGGAATCCGGATTTAGAATCATAATGAGACCATGTGAACCAAAACTCGGAAAAATCCCTTTTCATCTTGGGCTTCAGATAACCGAGAGTGAAGCTATTGATTTCCTGCTCACTTTGCTGGAGGGGCCTGGTTGGGGGCGCTTCAGGGTGGGCCTGCAAAAGAGTCGCACCGTGCCTCGCAGTTATTCACAAAACGAAACAATCAAGGATTCAGATCTAAGAGGCTCAGGCGAGCCTCGGATACAGGATTGAGGCCCAGGCTACAGCCCCAAGTGGGGGTTTGGTGAAGTGTCACCTTCCTCCCACAGACACACAGGTGCGGCCCTGCGTAACCAGCCCGCTCCGCCACCTCTCCCTTCAAGAAAAAGCCCCAAAGCACTAGTGGGGATTTTTTTTTAAATGGATGAAAAGTGGAAAAAAATGGATAAAAAGCGGAAAGGACAGGGAAAATACTAGGCTGTGGTTTACAGTTCTCTAATTTTCTGAAAGGCTAACTCTGCTGCAGGCAGTCCCTTTCTGCCTCAGCTGGTGAGGGGCGGGGAATGCCCTCTGGCCTCTTCCTTGCACCAAGAAGGAGGAAGCACGGAGCTCATTAACAGCTGGAGGACAGGAAGTAGCTTGTTTTCATGTTCATATTCCAGGATATGCATAGGGAGGCCCCTCCAGCTCCCCTCCTCTCATGATGTACTCTGATTCCCTCATTTCAATCCCCTTTATCATGAGGATAGTTTTCTTTTTCTTTCTTTCTTTTTTTTTAACCATATTGTCACCCCCTTCTATCAGAGAGGATTTGCCTCTGAGTTGTTAGGTATGCAAGGAAGGCAGAACCTAGGAGCCACAGTTGGAAATGAACTCTCTGCTGGGGAGTCTTAAACACCCACCCCTGTGCCCCTAGGGGCCTGGTCTGGGCCTGCAGAAGGGACAGCTCAGTGTGCTGGCTCCCTGCCCACACCTGACTTGGGTCTCTGTGGAATCTGGAAAAAGAGACCCCAGTCTTAGAATGACACACCTGAGCATACACATTTTGCACACACTTTTCAGATGGGCTTTGTGGCTTCCCCTTACCCCATTCTCAGAACCCAGGCAATGGACTCCAGGCAAAAAACGAAACAAAACAAAAACAAAAACACCCTCTGCCTGGGGCCTCCAGCACCTGAAACCATAGATTTGGGGCAGGCTTTTCACCCCCAGGTTGCTTGCCCCCAGAGTCAGCTTTCAAATGCTCAGCACAGACACCCACCAACAGGGGTGCTGGTGCCAACAAGCACGTTCCTGAATGTCACTCAGACCCCAGCTGATGGTCACTCAGTGAGTAAAGGCCATTAAGGCAATGTTCCTTTTCACTCCAAAGGTTTCTGAATACTTTCCCAAAAGGATGTCCATTTCAGATTGTTTGGGAAATTGAAACTACAGATCACCAAACTGTAAGATTTAGGGGCAACTTCCTTCCCTCCTTGAAGAGAGAGCAGAGTTCTAGCATAACTGGAGGGGGCTGGACAATCTGGGTGGTGAGAGGAGGCAGTGCAGACACAGATGTACAAGACAGGTCCTCAAAGAAATTGAAATTGAGACCCTCCTGCCATTTAGTGACAGCCACAAGAATAAGTGTTTCTGAGCCTTCCAGGCCCGCTTCCCTTCCTAGGGTTCATTAAGGAGCTGTCTCAGACAAGTCAAAGATGCCAGAAGCCAGTGTTCCTGAGACCTGAGCTGGGTTCACCCTCTCAGTTTCTGGCCCGGGCTGGGGAAGCAGCTTCGGCGGTCGCGGGCGGATGAGACCGAAGCCGCCG
Source organism: Catagonus wagneri (assembly GCA_004024745.2). Taxonomy (NCBI): domain Eukaryota; kingdom Metazoa; phylum Chordata; class Mammalia; order Artiodactyla; family Tayassuidae; genus Catagonus; species Catagonus wagneri. The sequence goes on along the minus strand of PVHT020001179.1, from coordinate 9,815,784 downwards.
ACGACCTCTAGGCGGCGCCCTGGCGTTGAGTCCGCGCTGAAGAAGAACCTCGCTCGGCTCTGCGTCCCGCGCCGGATGAAGGGGCCGGTTCCTGCAGACGCACTGGGCCTGGCCTGGAGCTGGCCGCCGGCGCATCGCCTTTGGCGCCCTCTGCCAAGCAAGAGAAACACGATTAAACGAGTGAAGGCTGGGAAAGGAATCCACAGCTAATCATGGCTTCATCCGCTCCCCACCCCCTACCCCATCCCCGACTCCAGGGAGCCCTCCAAAGCCCAAGTCTCCTTTGATCTCTCTAGAAGCCAGCTCAGGGGCAGCGCCAGAACCCTTAACCCCCTCCCGTAACTTGCAAAAGATATCTCTGAGCCCCTCCCCCCCACAAAGTGATTAGCTCAAAATCAGAGAAGCTATTAAAAGTGAAGCAGGGCTGGAGGACGCCTGCTCCACTCCGAATGAAATACATTCTTATTCCAAATTATGACGACCCCAGCAAAAAAAAATGTCTTTTTTGCTGGCAAAATTCATTTCTGGCAAGGCGGCTTTTGCAGGTTGTCTGTGTTGGAAGTTTGGTGTTTTCTGGATTGAAGATTTAGGGTAGCATGTAAGGGAATCCGAGGCAGATATAGGAGCAGCTCAGCGAGGGTTGGGAGCCGAGTTCGCCCCCTCCCTTCCGGAGGTGACCACCTATAACCTCCCGAGCTGTGTGTGCTCATGGGCAAGTGTTTTAGGCCTTCAAAGTCCCAGGTAAACACGACCTATTGGACGAGAATATTGTAAGGTTGGAATACTTTGTAAAAGAGACCCTATGGCTAAGAGAGGGTGTATGAGATATGACTGTCCCACAAACTCCAAAGAAAGGGGTGTTTAGGGGAGTCAGTTGGGTCTCTAAAAGAAGCCTTGTTCAAGACCCTCTGAGTCTGAGCTCAGAGACACCCAGAACCTGAGAAAGGGAGGTTAGGATCAACCGGGGTCCCTCTTCCCCTTCCCCAAAGCAGAGGAAAAAAACAGCGTTTTTGTGTGTTTGTTTTGTTTGTTTTTGTACTATTTAGGGCTGAATCTGGGGTGTATGGATGCTCCCAGGCTAGGGGTTGAATCAGAGCTACAGGTGCTGGCCTATACTCCAGCCACTGCAAGGTGGAATCCGAGTCAAGCCTGCAACCTACACCAAAGCTCATGGCAACGCCGGGTCCTTAACCCACTGAGCAAGGCCAGGGATCGAACCCGCATCCTCGTGGATACCAGATGGATTCATTTCCACTGCGTCACAATGGGAACTCCTCAGAGACACCATTTTATACTGCAGAGCCCTCTAAGAGAAGTTTCTCTAAAGTTAACCTTAGGACAGAGGTCCCTGAAAGTCCCCCGCAGAAAGGAAGGGAAGAAGAGGGGCCAGGGGGCCACCAGGCCAGTGGCAGCTAAGAGCATGCACCTACCCTGGGGCAGACTCTGGGCGCAGTGCCTGCCCCCGTCTGGTCCCCCCCCCCACCCCGAGATGCTCCTTTCCCAGCCAGGCAAGGGCTCTGGCGGGTGCCTAATTACCCGGAGCACATCTGGAGCAGCTGTGCCCTACTCGGGCTCCGGGCACATTATGCCGCTCCAAACTCTATTTTCATTCCCGAGGCTGAGTCATAAAAGACTCCGGAGGCAGGATAAAGCCGGGTCTGTGTGTGTCAGCATTCCCGTGCATGTGAGTGTGTGCGTGTGTGCGTGTGTGCGTGTGCACGGTCGGGGCGACGTCTGTGCGGCTCACTGTGATTGCCCAATGGATTCGCAAAAGTGGGGGGGGGTGGAGCAACATCAGGCAAATTCAACTGCGAACATACTGTCGGGCCTCATTATCCACCCATTTCAAGGGAAAGCATTTGGGGCTTGGAATTAGCCAGTTAATTGCATCACTTCTTTGTTAATTTTAGGGCAGGAGGAACTGCGTTCTATTAAAATATTCCATATTTCGAAAACTTCAAGATGTTTTTGTTGTCAGTTTTCTTTATTTCCATCCTCATTGTGCCACGTGAGCATTCAGATCTGCCAGTATCACATCAACATTATTTTACGCACGCACGCGCCCATGCACACACGGAGGCTTCATGCCTGGAAAAGTAACTCGGTTTCTGCGTCTGCAAAATCTGGATGTCTTAACTCTTAGGGTTGTTGTAAGGATTAATTAACGTACAACGTGTCTAGGATTTAGCACAACGCCTGGTGAACAGGGAGCACTTAGTGAATAGTAAGTATTAATAAGTTAATATAGGAGGAAGAGAAGGAGAGAAAAGGGGGGACGGCGAGAGGAAGGAGGAGGAAGCCCTGCTTTGTTCTCAGAGAACCAGTCTGGGTTGGAGGGTGTGTTTTTTCAGCCTGTATATGCATAATGTATTCTTTTGACTTAGGGCCATGTCCATAAAAGTGAGGCCCCTTGAACCCCTTGGCCTGTAACTCCCCCTTCAATAAGGAACAGAGAATTGGGGCAATTATCTGGCTCATTTCAGGTTCAAACTCCCTTTAGCCTGAAGTATCTGGATCTGGTGGGGGAAAAGATCTGGGGAGTGGTGGTGCATTCTCATCCGGCTTCTCAATGAGCCTTTTCCCTTTGCTGGAATGAGCAAGAGCTTGCCTTAGAGAATGGGTAGAAAAGAAATAGGGGTTCTGGAATTAAACCAGAACCTCTGAGAAATGCTTGAGAAAAACCAGGGCTTGCTCATTTCCTGGGCAGCCATGAGGCCTTGGAGCTCTCCAGGTACCCAGCCTTGCAGACTCCCCAGAGAGGCCACAGCCCTTTGCCTGGTGGGAACTTTCATTCCACCTTCAACAGATATTTCCTGAGTGCCTACTGTGTGTCCAGCCCTGGGCTGAGATCTGGGGCTCCAGCGGGAGCTGCATCCCCAACCCACCAGTTAGCCTTGCTGACTTGCAGCCGGTGAGAAGCCTGATCCCAGAAACTAGTTCAGAGGCCCGGGGAGGGGGACGACCCTGCTGGGCAAGAACTTCTGGCCAATGGCAGCACTGCCTTTTCAGGGCCAAAGTCCTAGTGCGGGGGAGGAGCCAGATGGTCTGAGGGCATCCCCCTCGTCTGTCAGAAAGAGGCCAACTCCACGGTGGGGATGGCCTTGTGGGGGGAGGGGCGGGGGGAGGGGCGGGGCGAGATGACTACAGGCTCCTGACCCTCAGTCGGAAGTTCCTAAGAACACCAATTAGCTTTTTTTAATTAGAAAAGTAGGGAACAAATGGGCATATATTTCTTCTGCTCTGATTAAAAGCATTTAGGTCAGGTGTTCACAGCCAGAATTATTCCGTTTAAGTTGTCCCAAGCAGAAAGTTGTTTATCTTTTTTCTTTTTATTCTCAGGCAGGGGTCTGAATACTATTAGCCAACCATTGGCTTCTTTCTCCCACCCAGGACTGCTGGAGCTGGAAGGTGGTGGTTGCGCCACGCCAGCTCAGAGACGGGCAACTAGGAATGGGTTGGGGTGTTTCCTGTCCCCAGTCCCAGCTGCTTGAAATATATAGGCAATGAGGGGGAGGAAGGAGTTGGAGTGTGTGTTTGGGGGGGAGAGTGCAATAAAGCCAGACAATTTCCAATTCCCTAATTTGTCTGAACATAGTCTAAGAAGGGAAGTTGCTTCACTTCCCAGACCCCAAAGAAATCTGACTTTTCCTCTGGAAGATCTAGTTTGGTCAACTTAAAGGAGTAGGGGGAAGGCTAGGAAGATTTTTCTAGGCTGCGGAGGAAGAATTAAGTCTACACAAGCCGCAGCTTTGAGGCTGGGTGACACCAGGCGGTCCCCCAGTCTTGTAACGGGCCACCTGCTGTTTGACTCCTACTAATAAGATTACAAAAATGTTTGGGGAGTTCCCGTCATGGCTCAGTGGTTAACGAGAATCCGACTAGGAACCACGAGGTTGCAGGTTCGATCCCTGGCCTTGCTCAGTGGGTTAAGGATCCCGCGTTGCTGTGGCTATGGCAGCATAGGCCGGCAGCTACAGCCCCTGTTAGACCCCTAGCCTGGGAACCTCCATATGCCGCAGGTGCAGCCCAAATAAGGCAAAAAGACAAAAAAAATTACAAAAATGTTTGAGAAAAACATTTAGCCCAGAGTTCAGTACCCACCCCACCCCCCAGCCTCTACCCTTGGCTAAGCCCCCAGCCCCACAAAGAGTTGGGGTATCCAAGGAAATCGAACAGCCAGATGAACAAGGGATACAAAAGAACATTCTATCACTTGACCTCCATTTGCCTGGCTCACAGACAGCATTATCTGAAGGACTGTTGCCCAATAGCCTTCCCTTCCCAGGAGTTCCGGTATGTTTTTTATTCCTCGGGAGGCTGCCCAAGCCCAGTTTCCTTCCAGGAGCTGGGCCCATTCCTGGCCAGTCCAAGATCGGCTTCCCCACCCCTTCCAAAGCTCTTCCCACTTTCTCAAACCTCTTGGTCCCAGAGAGGGAGAACCAGGACCCCCACCACTACTGGGAGAGGAACAGTGCAGCATGGGTATTCCTAACGCTGCAGGTTGGCCTGAGAAACACCAAGAGAGCAGTCCCGGGGGAAAAGGTGAAGACCCACTTTAACTGACCATATTGGTCTCAAGCATTTTCCAGACGGCAGCTTCTTTAATCGATCCAAATAGGAGATCTTAACCCAAGGGCCAAGGGGCCTGAAACCCTTTGAAATTGTGGGATTTGATGAGTACTATGTAAGTGCATTTCCCCCCCTGGGGAGGAGGAAATCAATAGCTTTCATCAGATTTTCAAGTAGGAGGGAGTGACCCCCAAAATGTTAAGACATTTTCCTTCACTATTCACATACAAGTACCACAAATGTGATGCAGAGGGAGGCAGTGAAATAGACTTGGGTACTCGACAAGATAAATTAAAAGAACTGATCAGCAACTAGTGTGTATCCCAAGGTCCAATGGATACTGTCACCTGGCCTTCCGGGAACAAGAGGCACCCGCTCATACATCTGAGACAAGGCAGCTGACAACACCCAGTGCACCCTTGTCCAAGAAGAGGAATGTGCAAGGTCTCTGTGTCGCTAATAAAAATGAAATGGAGCTTTTCTCCCTTGGGGCCTGGATCTTCCGCGGTTTGCTGCCTTGTCCTGAAGTGGTCATACCGAAAGAGAACCGAAAGTTTCCCCTCAACAAATGCCCTGCTCTTCCAGGTGGGGTGGTGGTGGAAGCATTTCCCCGGATCTCTGGCTCCCTCGGCTCCAGCTCAACCTACCATGCCACATCTGAGATCTGAAAGCAGAGACCGCCAGTCAGGGCTGATCACCATGACCTTAAGGTTCCCTTGGCCCAGGCTGGGCACAGAAAAGGGTGCGCGAGAGAGCTGGACAGGTAGACAGAAGCAGACACAAAGAAAGGGGCCCTAGACGGGGGCCGGAGAGAATGACAAAGGCCGAAGTAAAACAGCCAGACAGGAGGCGGGAGCCGGAGCACGACCGGCGGGCAGGTGGAGCAGCTGAAACCCGCGTGCTGAGAAGCACCCAAAGGGGCTGTGGAGGCGGCCAGGCGCGTCTCCCTTCCATCTTTACTGGGAGGTTAATTCCAATCCGCGTTTTACAACTCCTAGGTCTCCTTAAGGTTCTGATTAATTAATTAGCGGATTCGGAAGGAGAGAGGTGGCCCTCCGCCGGGACGTGGCAGATTAAGCCAGTTGGTTTGTTCATTGTGGGGAGGAAGGGAGCGGGGAGGGGAAACCCAAGGCCAGGAAATGGGGGAAAGGGGTGCTGGCGTCCCGGAGGGAGCAAATGGACTGTTTCCGAGGGGTAGCGGAGAGCTGAGACCCAGAGACTAGGACCCACTTCCCCTTGGAGAAGAGCTGGAAGATGCTCCTTCGGTAAAAGCATCTGCCCCAGCCTCCATCAGTCCCCGCAAGCTGACATCCCACTCGGGGCGAGGCGCACCTCCCATTAGCCCCCATCTCACCCCATCCCCTCCCCTTAGACAGCAGAAGTTGTGAGTCTACAGGTCTTTGGCTTTGCCCCGTCCGAGCCGGGGCGGCGGAGAGGGTGGGGACACCTTGCAATCGCGACCCCCCTTCGTTCCTTAATTGCCGCTTCCGGACGCCTCCGCCGGGCTTGAAAGCCTCCTTTCTAGTCCATCAGCCAGGCTCCCGCCGCCGGAGGGCCAGGGCTCGGCACTAGGTCCTCCTAGGCTTCCATTTCCCACCCATGCGGCGCCAAGCTGCGGCTGGGCGGTAGCTGATGCGGCAGGAGGCGCGCGGAGTTCTGAGGTGCCCCAGACGCTCCTCCGGCCGCCAACCCTACGGCCCCGGCTCCGCCGCCAACCGGCCGGGCAACCCTCCTATCCTGCCGGCAGCCAGGCCAGCGCCGGCCGCTGAGATCTTCACTCGGCGCGCAGCCGGAGATGAAGGTGCTGATCCCTAGCCGAGCGCCCCGGGGTGCGCGCCGTCGGGGGCTGCCGAACTACCGCAGCGCCAGGGAGCCCTAGACAGGACTCAGTGTGTTCCCCGCAGTCCCAAGCACGTCCGGAGTTGGCGGCTGAGGGGCTCAACGGCCCCAAACCCCACGCCACGACTTCACCAACCATCCCAGTCCCCAGGAGACCTGGTCCCACTTCAGCGAGCAGTCACTTCCAGGAGCCGCGGCAGGAGCCACAGGCAGGGACATTTCAGCAGCCGGAGGAGCCTCGTTCCCTCCGGCTCACCCCAGAGCTCCCCGCGGCCAAGGAGCTAACGGACCGAGGAAGAGGTAAGATGTTTAGCAAACAGAGATTTGGGCTCTCTCCCTTTTTTTTTATTGTTTGAAAGGACTAGGTCCCTGGATACTGATTCCTCTCTCCATAAAAGAATTTCCGGCATTCTGACTAGTCTTTTCTAGCCCAGCCCAAGTGGGAGCTGTGACCATAGTTTAAGGAAGAACTTTTTGGGATGGTGATAATTCAGGAGTGCACGGTTATTTTTCTCATTACGGTTACTTAATATCCAGGTTTTTTTTGGACTAAGCCCTCACCTCCACTCCAGCGGGGATCGAGCTTTGAACAGTGGCCTGGGTATTTCAATATTGGACAGCTGAGGAGGCAACTCAGGTCGCCCCAAATGGGATGGGGTGGGGGTGCTTTGGTCCTTACTAAGCCTTGGAGGTGACGTCTGTTATTCCTGTAACTGGGGCTGAGGAGGGGATGGAAGAAGGCAGAGGAACGATGGAGACTGGGCTGAGGGCAGTCACTCCGGCGTCTTCCTAAGAGGCTTTGGGATTTAGCCCAACTTTCAGGCCCCACTGGGTTTTGCCCCTCTCTCTGCAAATAGTGGTGCTTCTGCAGGAGATAGATGGGCCTGTTAAGCACCGAGAGGTATCAGCTAAATTGGAAAAAAGTGAAGACCTACATTAACTGATCGTATTTGATCTCAGCATGTTCCAGACTCCTCTGATCAATTCAAATAGGAGTTCTTAACCTGACGTTCAAGGACTTTGAAATTGTGGGATTTCATGGCTCTTCAAGAAAGCCTTAGTCACCTCCTGAGAAGCTCTGGGAGGAGAAGAAAGCAAGAGGGGCATGAGGAAAGGAGGTGAGAGGCCCCAACCAGAAGTCTAGCTCTGTAGACGCTGAAGCTAGGATCTGAACCCCAGAATCTGAAACCTCAAGCCGCCATCATCCACATGCCACCAAACCAGTGCGTGCAAAGTTGCAAGTCAGCCAAGGAGGTCGGATTTTCTCCACTTCTTTCAGGATGCGTCTGGGTGCCTCAGGCAGTTACAAATCTGCATGTTTTCAGGGATGCTTTCCTCTCAGTTATTCCTGACTTGGGGACTCTGGGGCCCACAGGGCAGCCAGACAGGAGAGGAACTTGGGCCTCCAGTTCCCTGATCTCACCTCCACCTGATGGACAGTCCAGGACCCCCTGCCAGCTGGGCCAGGGGCCAAGCTTGCCTTCGCCAAGTCTCAGTGGTGGCAGGTTGGCCCCCCAACCCTGTCAGATCTGAGGACTCCTTTATCTGTGAACCCAGGCCTGCTCCCTCCACATCCCTCCTTCACACCTGAATAACTACAGCGATGTACTGGTCCTCGTATTTGAAACTGCAGAAGCGCCAAATCCCTAGTTCCTCTTAAGGAAGGTGGCGCCATTGGATCTTGAGGTGATGGGGGATCGTGGAATTGGAGAACCTCTGAGCATGGGAGGGCAGGGTCTCCTGTGATCACTGGGTGCTTTGGATCACCTGGATGCTGGGAGCTGCCTGGATGGATCAAATGTTCCCTCCTTTCTCTCTGTCCCCTCCCTCCACATCCAGGAAAGCCATGGATTTCTGTCTTTCTATGTTTGGGGAGGAAAGAGAAGACAAAATCCAAGAGTAAGAGAGTGATGAGGGAGGAGAAAACAAGGAAGAGGGTCCCAATAGATTAAAGTAATCAAACTCTCTAATCCAAGGGCGTTGGAACCTTGATGCATGTTTTACTCAGCCCAGGAAGAGAAGCTGGAGGCAGAGCAGATTGGAGACTGAGTTTTTAGCTGACTGAGACATGGGGTCAGTGCCTCTGAGGCAGTGAGAAGGCAGAAGCTGGTCTGGGTCTCCCATATTGGAGTGTGGAAGAGTAAGGGGCTCTTAAGGCATCTGAGGTCTCCAACAGTGTCTTGCTTGCAACTAGCAAAGTCTTTCCTTGCATTTCCTCTGGCGCAGTGTGCACGTGTGTGTGTGTGTGTGTGTGTGTGTGTGTGTTGGGGTGGTGGTTCTAAACCCTGACAGAGAGCTGATGGCAACTCGCCTCCGGGGGAATCCCAGGGTTGATGTGGTTGGGAGTAGAAAGAGGCTTAATCCATCCAGGGCTCAGAGAGTGAGGAGGCCTCTCTGGCTGTGAAGCCAAGTGTTCCGGGATCGAGGAAAATGGAAGAGCTGCAGCTCCAAAGGGGGATTTAGAGGAAGAGCATATCGGGCAAAGCCCCCAAACTGTCTTCCTCCAAGGATTAGGTCTCTTTCTTAGAAGAACACCTCCTCTCTATTATGGGTCTTTGTGCTTCTACAATTCTGTGCTTTCCACACTTAGCATACGTGGCGGAATACGTGAAAGATATTGTGTACTGTTCTACTTCGGGAGAAGAGACTATACAGATGAAAATATTAATTTCCCGCCTACTGCCTTTACTCCTGAGCACAACTAGGAGAACATGATTTCATGTCTCTTCTGCATGTGTTCACGAGTCCTCAACCTTGACCCAGTGCTTAGTACTCTGAGAGGCACAGCTGCTCCCATTCGGGATTGCTCACTGATTCCTGAAGATTACCAGTTCCTCAGAGACCCGGCAACACCCACCACGCAGCCCCTTTATGCCTACTTCTCTACATGCCTTTTCAGTGGGGAGTACTTTTATATTGATCCAGTCCATACAGAATGAGATCCTTCCCCTGCCTTCTGCCCCCTCCCATAAACAACAAGCCCCTCTAAGAAAATGCACGCGCATCATTTTGCCAGTGTGGGTTTCAAGTAAGATGGCGGCGCCCGATATCCCTTCGGCTTCAGATACACGCGCTCCCGGGCGGGAGGCCACTAGCGCCTCAGCACAAGTCCCGAGGGCAACGAAACCTAGGTCCCCTTACTGCGTGGAAAGGCGGTGAGAAGCAAGATACTCTCCCTAAGCCTTCTCTCCCGCATCCCCTCCAGGGGGCTGCTGAGAGAGCTGATTCTGCACCGGGGTGGGGGTGGGGGTGGCTCCGTCTGGACCCAGAGTTCCAGGCCAATGTCTAATTTCCATGGAGAAAGAACAACCATTGCCTCTTTCCAAGCGACCCCCAGCACGAGGCTCCTGACTCTCTCTCTGGCTATATCCGCTTGGAATCCTGGGCTGTGAGCTGGGAGACCCAGAGGAGAGGGCCCAAGGCTGCACTCAGCACCGGGCTCCGGGGAGCCCGAGTTGCGCGGGAAGGACAGGAGGCGACCCTCTGTCCCATTCCACACACCTTCGCCTGGAAAGCGGGAGTCCGGTGGGAGCCGGCGGGGGGCCCGGGGCACAGGAGCGGCGGATACGCCCCAGGTCCCACCCGGAAGTCTGGATCGGTCCGGAGCTCAAGGTTAGCTGGTGGCCCCCGGTAGCCCACGCCCGCCGCGGTCGCTGGGCGCTCCAAGTGCGGCCGGGGGACAGCCTAGCCCTAGAGGCGTCTTCCGCGCCGCCGCTCTGAGCTGCGTGGTCGCCGTCCCCAGCGGCTGGCGGGTGGCGAGGAGTGTGCACCTACCTCTGCGGACCGCGCCGTCCTCCGCGCGTCTTCCTAGGCTGCAGGAACCCGGGGCTTGGGCGCGACAGAGCCTAGGGACGGAGGTGACGGCGCCGGGGTCAGGGGTTAAGCTGCTGCCGGTCGGCCCCCCCGCCCCCGCCCCGGGCGGCCTCTGGGCGCCGGGTCTAGGTCTGGGGCGGCGGTGCCGACGGCGCGGGGCGCGAAGGGACTCGTGCGTCCTCGTCCCCCTGGCGCCAGCGAGCTTGGGGCGAGGACTGGGCCCGCGCGGCGGATCGGCGCGGGCGCCACCTTCCTCGGCGTCCGCCCGGGCGGGGCTCCTGCCCGTCTCCCCTGCCCCCTCCGTTGGGCGCCGTCGGATCGCCTCGCGTCGGTTCCCAGAACGGGTCTGGTGCGGTTTTAGAAGGCCAGAGCCGCAGAGGAAAGGCGCCGAGGTGGCCAGCAGAGAAAAGAGAGGGCGTGTGTGTGTCTCTGTGTGTGTGTGTGTGTGTGTGTGTAGAGAGAGAGAGGGAGAGAGAGAGAGAGGAGAAAGGCGAGCGGGGTCTAGGTGGGGTGGGGAAGCGGATAAGGTAGAGGATCTGAGGATCGCTTCCCAGAGAAGCCGTCAAATGCAGAAACAGACAAAAGAAGTGGGAGAGAAGCAGAGCCTGCGGGACAGAAAGAAGCCCCGGGCCTCTGAAGTGAGCGACAAGTTGTCTTTGGGAGTTGGGAATGTGAGAGGGAGGGGCGAGGCCGCAGGAGCCTGAGAAGAGGAGGGGGCGCCTTGACCCTTGGCTGGAGGCGACAAACCCAGACAGAGGAACCCTCCTCCATCCCGTCACTCCTACCCAGTGGCGCGCTGGGTTGCGGCCGGCCCTTCTCCTGCTCGATGCAGCACCCGTGGCGACTTCCAGCGCCCCCCTCCTGCTGATCCCTCCTGTCTGGGGCTCGGACCGCCTGGACACCAGGCTGAGCGCTGCCCTTCTACCTACAACCTTTCTTCTATTCCCTGGGCCTTAAATGAGATTCTCCCCCATTGAATGAACTGGACAAGTGAGGCCAGAGAGAACAACCTTGGCCAAGGTCAAAGAAAGAGCTTGGAAGTTTCGCTTTTCATCCCAGTCCTTAGGACTCCTTTGTGTTTTGCCCCTTAGGGTTCCTAGAATGTCATCCTGAAACCACAGTGCGGTTCCCTCTATTTTTCTCTCAGACCCAAATAGAGGTCCCAACCTAACCTATTTTCAGGGAAACTGCCACAAACCGTTGGAGTTCTAGCTTTCCTAACTCCTAGCTGGCTGGCCTCCAGGAACTGCCCTGTTTGCCCGGCCTCGGCCTGGAAGCTTTCCTCTTCAGCCAGCTTGGGGCTGGGGACCCAGTTGTAATTCAGCCCCTTCCTGCAAATGGTTGGGGCTGGAGTGGGTAACGTGTGTCTCAGATATGAGTTCTGGGCCTGGCTCTGCCACTAACTGTGCAACTTCAGCTCGCCACCTCTCCCCTTGGGCTTAGTTTTTTTTCCCCTGTAAAATGGGGTAACAGGCTGAATGATGTATGTTTTGCTTCTGCCTCTTCCACTGGTTTGCAGGTTCTGGTGAGCTTATAGTAGTGAGAGAAAATAGCACCCCAAATGGTGATTTTATTTTATAGCCACTTAAATGTAAAGATAGAAATATGACAAAATTAGAGGCATTCCCGTTGTGGCACAGCAGAAACAAGCGTGACTAGTATCTGTGAGGATGTGGGTTCGATCCCTGGCCTCACTCAGTGGGTTAAGAATCCAGCGTTGCTGTGGCTGTGGCATAGGCTGGCAGCTGCAGCTCTGACTGGACCCCAGCCAGGGAACTTCCATATGCCGCAGGCGTGGCCCTAAAAAGAAATTAAAAGGTGGGAGGGAGAAAGAAAGGAAAGAGAGGAGTTTCTGTTGTGGCTCAGCGGGAAGGAATCTGACTAGCAACCCTGAGGATGATGAGGATACAGGTTCCATCCCTGGCCTCCCTCAGTGGGTTAAGGATCTGGGGTTGCCATGAACTGTAGTGTAGGTCCCAGATGCAGCTCGGATCCCGCATGACTGTGGCTGTGGCTGTGGCGTAGGCCAGCAGCTACAGATCCGATTCGACCCCTAGCCTGGAAATCTCCACATGCCACAGGTGCGCCCCTAAGAAGACAAAGAAAAAAAAGAAAGGAAAAGAAAAAAGAAAAGAAATATGACAAAATTAAAATTTGCTTCCACTAATCTATCTTTCTGTACTTTTTATTGAAATGCAACAAAGGTGCTAATGTTAAGTGTGTGGCTCAATGTATTTTCTACATATGTACCTATGTGCATCTAAATCAAGATATTTCCAGCCTACTCTTATAACTCCTTCCAATCAATAATCTTCATTTAGTAACCCTGAAAAGTAACCATAATTCTGTCTTCTATCACCATAGATTGGTTTTGTCTGACCTTGAACTTCATGTATATAAAGTCATAATATGTACTCTTTTGTGCCTGGGCTCATCTGCTCTATATGATGTGTGTGAAACTTATGTGTTGTTTTGTATAACAGTAGCTCATCCTATTTTATTGCCTTATTCCATTTAATGCCATATTCCATTGTATGAAGAGATATCAATATACTTATCCATTTTTCTCTTGGTGGCCATTTGGGTTGTTTCCAATTTGTGCTTTTATGAAAAAGTTGCTATGAGCATTCATGCCTATGTTTTTTGGATGGACAACTGCAATTAGAGACTCAGGAGTGGAAATGTTTGGTCATAGGTAATCTTTGCTAGAACCTGACAGTTTCCAAAGTGGTCGACCCACTAGCAATGTAACCAGTTTCTCCATATCCCTTCCAATACCTGGTGTCACCTGTCTCCTTCTAAAATTATTCTCTGGGGTTTATAATGATGTTGTGATGTGTTTATGGGTGTGCACGCATTTTTTTAAAAGTGGTAAAAATGAATAACGTAAAATTTACCATCATCATTTCAAGTGTACAGTTGAGTAATTAACTGTATTCACATGGTTGTGCAACAGATCTCTAGATCTTTTTTGTCTTACAAAATTAAAACTCTGTATCCAATGATCAACAGCTCTACCTTGAGTTTCTATGAGTTTGACTACATTAGCTAAAGTGGAATCATACAATATTTGCCTTTTTGTGTTTGCCTTAATTTAGTTAATAGTACCCTCAAGGTTCTTCCATGTTGCAGCATGTGAGAGGATCCCACTGTTTTTTAAAGCTGAATAATATCCCATTGTATGTATATACCACATTTTCTTTATTCAATCATCTGTTGATGGACATTTGGGTTTCTTTTACATCTCGACTGTTATGATTAGTGCTGCAATGAATATGATGTGTAAATATCTCTTCAAGATTCTGTTTTTCGGAGTTCCCGTTGTGGCTCAGTGGTTAACGAATCCGACTAGGAACCATGAGGTTGTAGGTTCGATCCCTGGCCTCGCTCAGTGGGTTAAGGATCCGGTTTTGCCGTGAGCTGTGGTGTAGGTTGCAGATGTGGCTCGGATCCCACGTTGCTGTGGCTGTGGCAAAGGCCGGCAGCTACAGCTCCTGTTAGAGCCCTAGCCTGGGAACCTCCATATGCCGCGGGTGTGGCCCTAGATAAGGCAACAAGACAAAAAAAAAAAAATCCTACTTTTCAATTCTTTTGTGTATATGTCCAGAAATGACTGTGCTGGACTTTTGAGGAAACTCACTATTTTCCATTGTGGCTGCACCATTTCACAGTCTCTCCAATAGTGCACAAGATTTTAATTTTTTCACATGCTCGCCAACACTTGTTATTTCCTAGTTTGCTTTGTTCTTTATTTTTTTATTTTAATTTTTTTTGTTATGATTGGTTTACGGTGCTGTTTTGTTTTATTTAGTTTAGTTTAGTTTTGTTTTAAATAGCAGTCATCCTAATGGGTATGAGGTGACATTTCATTGCGATTTTTTTTCTTTTTTTTTTTTTGGCTTTCCAGGTCCACAACTGCAGCATGTGGAAGTTCTCAGGCTAGGGGTCAAATCGGAGCTGTAGCTGCCGGCCTACACCACAGCCACAAAAACGCTGGATCCAAGCTTTTCTGTGAACTACACCATAGCTCATGGCAAGGCTGGGGCCAGGGATCAAACCTGTTTCTTTAGGGATACTAGTCAGGTTTGTTTCCACTGAGCCACCACAGGAACTCCCTTCATTGTAATTTTAATGTGCATTTCTTTGAAGATAGTAAGGTTGCCTGTACTTTTTCATATGTTTATTGGCAGTTTGGATACCCTTTTCTGTGAGAGTCTTTTTCATGAAAGAATTCATTCATTCAGAAATCATTAACTGCTAAGCACGTGGAGGTACAGTGGTGAATTAAGACTTAGGCAGGTCCTGCTGTCAGAAATCACACATTCCAGAGGGGACAGCAGAGAGGAGGCCAGAAGCTGTCTGGCAAAATGTCAGGAAACAGACCCAGGGATCCTGTGGAGGACACTTACCTGAGTGGAGCAAAGAAGCGGGGAGTCTTCTGTTCATTTACTCCCACTGTGGCTCAGTGGTAACGAACCTGACAAGTATCCATGAGGACGTGGGTTCAATCCTTGGCCTCGCTCAGTGGGTTAAGGGTCCGGCATTGTAGTGAGCCATGGTATAGGTTGCAGACACGGCCAGCATCTGGCATTGCTATGGCTGTGGTGTAGGCTGGCAGCTGCAGCGCCAACTCAACCCCTAGCCTGGAACTTCCACGTGCTGAGGGGGTGGTCCTAAAAAAAATTATATTTTATATATATATATGTATATATATATATATATATGTATATGTATGTATATATATGTATGTATATGTATATATTTTACTTTTAAAATATATATATTTTTTACTTTTAAAAGATACATACCACTGCATATAAAATAGATAAACAACAAGGAACTACTGTAGAGCATAGGGAACTAGGTTCAATATCCTGTGGAACTGATAATAATGGAAAAGAATATGAATAGGAATATATATTTGTATAACTGAATCATTTTGCTCTACAGAAGAAACAAATGCAATATTGTAAATAAACTATACTTTAGTAAAATTTTAAAAATAAAATATTTTTACTCTTAACTGATACACACTACTGGAGTTCCTGTCATGGCTCAGCAGAAACAAATCTGACTAGGATCCATGAGGACGCAGGTTCGATCCCCGGCCCCGTTCAGTGGGTTAAGGATCGGGGGTTGCCATGAACTGTGGTGTAGGTCACAGACTCAGCTCAGATCCTGTGTTGCTGTGGCTGTGGTGTAGGCCGGTGGCTACAGCTCCAATTCGACCCCTAGCCTGGGAACCTCCATATTCCTCGGGTTCAGCCCTAAAAAAAAAAAGACAAAAAAAATATGCTTACCTTTTTTAAGCAGAAATTTAGGATATCTGGCTTTATTTAGGAAGTTCTGCCTACCCCACACGTGAAATATTCATATAGACATCTGTATTCATTTTCTGTTGCTACCATTATTAACAAGAAACTATCACAATGTTGTCCTCTTACCATTTGTAGGTCGGAAGTTATACAGGTTTCACTGGGCTGAAGTCAAGGCATTGCAAAGGCTGCATTCCTTTCTAGAAGCTCTAGGGGAGAATCTATTTCCTTGCTTATTCAAGTTTTTGGCAGAATTTAATTTCTTGGGAAGCGGGACCTACATTCTTTGCAGGCTGTCAACGAAGGTTAGTCTCAGCTTCTAGAGGTCACCCACACTCCTTGCCTCCTTTCTTCGTCTTCAAAGCCATTGATGGCCTGTGAGGTCCTTCTAACATTCCTATCTTTTCCTTCTCCTCGGCCTCATTCTCTGATACAGCCAGGAAAATTCTTCAGTTTTAAAGATACCTGTGAGGGAGTTCCCGTCGTGGCACAGCAGAAACAAATCCGACTAGGAACCATGAGGTTGCGGGTTCGATCCCTGGCCTTGCTCAGTGGGTAGAGGATCTGACGTTGCTGTGAGCTGTGGTGCTGGTCGCAGATGCGGCTCGGATCCTGCACTGCTGTGGCTGTGGTGAAGGCCGGCGGCTACAGCTCCTGTTGGACCCCTAGCCTGGGAACCTCCACATGCCGCGGGTTTGGTCCTAAGATGACAAAAGACAAAAAAAAAAAATAACAAAAAATAAAGACTCCTGTGATTAGACTGGACGTCCCTGGATAATACAGGATAATCTCCCCATCGTAAGGTCCTTGATCAAATCTATGAAGCCCTTCTGCTGGTGAGATAAGATATACACAGTTTCCAGAAATGGGGGCAGGGAGGCGTTATTCCTTCTACAACAACACCTAAATGTGATTTTTCTTTATTTTAAAAAATTTATTTATTTATTTATTGGCTGCCCTGTGGCATAGGGAGTTCCCGGGCCAGGGATTGGATCTGAGCTGCAGTTACAACCTACGCTGCTGCTGCGGCAATCCCTGATCCTTCAACCCACTGTGCCAGACCAGGAATCAAACCTGTGTCCTAGTGCTGCAAAGACACCACTGATTTGAGGAACACACCTTTTTTTTTTTTTTTTTAAGAAGCCTATGGAGTTTCCTGGAGGCTCACTAGGTTAAGGATCCAGCATTGTTCCTTCTAGTCTTAGTTTGCTGAGAGTTTTTGGAATGAATGGAAGGTAAATTTCATCAAGTGGTTTTGTGTGTGTGACCCTTCTAGGGTCACACCCTCGGCCCAGGGAGGTTCCCAGGCTGGGGGTCGAATCAGAGCTATAGCCGCTGGCCTACCCCACAGCCATGCCAGAGCCAAGCCTGTCTTGGTCCTACACCACAGCTCACGGCCACACTGGATCCTTAACCCACTGAGTGAGGCCAGGGATTGAACCCACATCCTCATGGATATTAGTCAGGTTCATTAACCGCTGAGCCACGAAGCGACCTCCCAAAGAACATTCTCTTTAAATTTTAATCTTTTCAAATTTACTGAGAGTTATTGCTCAGATTATGAGCCAATAATCATATGAAAAGATGCTCAAGCCATTAACATACCTGTACTCTATTATAACTCACTCTTAATGTTTATGACTGATAAATAAAATGTGTCATTTCTTTTAATTAAATTCGAACTTGTTCAAATAAGCCATTACGGTGCTCTATGAGGCCTACAGACTAAAGAAACTAATGGAGATGAAAGTTTTATTGAAGGCCTTATACACGCGTGCCGTGTTATGTATTTTTAGAAGTGAAATAAATGCCTTGGTCATTTTCAATGTCAGGAACTCTGAAGAGGAGAAAGAGCATCTTGGTGAGGCCTTGTATCGTGTCTCTAGTTTGTGCAGAGACATGTCTGACCTTGATTTCGTTTGGGGGGTTATCTGTGAAGCAAGAACATTCCCAGAGCACTTTACCCCAAAGGGGGGTGGCCTTGGATAAGGAGCTGCAGCTGCCATGGGTTGAACCAAATGGCTAGACCATTAACTATGACCTAAAAGTCTGAAACAATGTGCAGAAGGGGACAGTTGTTGGCCAAGGCATCCTTTATTGCTATGACAACTGCTGACATTTGGCAAACGTGTGGACCCTCAGGTCCTGTCCTTTAACAGGGATGTCTGTTAAGGGACGGAAGGCACAGAGAGAAAGGCAGCCTCATTAGGTACGACGTGGTGCTGTCATCCTCAAAGCACATGAACTCCCGTTACTACCGTTCACGCAACTGATCCCCAGGGGCTCCACAAGTGGCCAAGGGATCCGCGGGGGGGATGACCTTCCCCAGGGCCCTGAGGCCAGGACCCTTAGCCAGAGACAGAGGACAGGGAAGCCACACCCTCCTTCAGAAGGGATAGGCTAGGAGTTCCTGTCGTAGCTCATTGGTTAACGAATCTGACTAGGAACCATGAGGTTGCAGGTTCGATCCCTGGCCTTGCTCTGTGGGTAGAGGATCTGACGTTGCTGTGAGCTGTGGTGTAGGCTGCAGACGCGGCTCGGATCCCGCGTTGCTGTGGCTGTGGCGAAGGCCGGCAGCTACAGCTCCTGTTAGACCCCTAGCCTGGGAACCTCCACATGCCGTGGGTGAGGCCCTAGATAAGGCAAAAAGCCAAAAAAAAAAAAAA
>PVHT020001179.1:9769507-9797482 GCA_004024745.2 Catagonus wagneri | reverse complement strand
CGACAGGAACTCCTAATTTATTTTTTTAATCTTAAATGATTTTTATTTTTTCCATTACAGTTGGTTTACAGCATTCTGTCAATTTTTTACTGTACAGCAAAGTGACCCCATCACACACATATTGCTTATCCACTCCAAAGGCAATAGTCTGCATCTATTAACCCCAGATGATTCCCAGTCCATCCCACTCCCCCACCCCCGGGCAACATGGACGGAACTAGAGACTCTCATACTAAGTGAAGTAAGTCAGAAAGAGAAACACCATATGATATCACTTATATCTGGAATCTAATATCTGGCACAAATGAACATTTACACAGAAAAGAAAATCATGGACTTGGAGAACAGATTTGTGGTTGCTGGGGGGGGGAGTGGGATGGACGGGGAATCTGGGGTTAATAGAGGGAATCTATTGCGTTTGGAATGGATAAGCAATGAGATCCTGCTGTATAGCACCGGGAACTATATCTAGTCACTTATGATGGAGCATGATGGAGGATGATGTGAGAAAAAGAATGCATATGTGAAAATAAAGTTCAGCTAATAACACTTTGAGACAATAACATAATATATGGAAATAGTTTAACATAGTGCCTGTCATGTAGTGAGACTTCAGTAACTGTCAATTGTGGTTTTTATTACCTGATTTGCATTTCAGCTACCTACTCTCTGTGGACCAACCTGAACCTCAGTTTCTTCACCTGCTATGTGAGGATAATAATAAGCATCTCAGAGTTGTTCTGAGATCTAGCCCAGTGCCTCACACTGCAACCCATTTACTCTCAGTTAACCCATTAGGCACAAACACCAAGGACTCGCCGCCAAACTCATTGTCGTGGAAACTTCCACACTCTGGAACTCAAACATCTCTGTAACACAGCAGCTCCTACAACGCACAAGGTCTTGCTCTACCCGGTTGATCAGCATCCCAGACATGTCTGTGATCTCAGCCCTGGCTGCAGAGGGTGGTATCTCTTTTGCATAACATAGTTGTTGTCAGCTTGCTATCCTAGAGTCAGCCTGTCCTGGGTTCAAATCCCAGGTCTTCTTCTTAATTAGCTGTGTGAACTGAGACAAATGACTTTACTTCCCTGAAACTTAAATATAAATTGGGGTGATTTAATGTCTATCATCTTTTAATGTAGCATCATAGGAAAGGCTACCTCCAACCTCTGAAGTTTACAGAAAAATTAAAAGCTATTGGATAAGCAAATTTGATTTTTAAAAATAAACTTAACTGTTTTTAAATACAGGTTCTGTCACAGAATAAGAAATTGCAATCTTTTAGCTCCAAAAAGGGAGAGAGGTGGCCATAGCATAAAGTATTTAATTTAGACCCAAGAGGACATTTTTCGCAGCTGAGTCACTCGAAGAAAATTAATAACTTAGAGGAGGGGAAAGAGGCTGTGGAAGCCATATTACTGGGGTCTCAAAACACAAGAGGCAGCTTCACCTCGACGAAATGGTTTGACTATAGTCCTGGTAGGAAGGAAGAAAGATCTGTAGTTTTCTTTATTCTTTTGGCCACGCCCATGGCATGCTGAAGTTTCCAGGCTAGGAACTGAATCCACACCACAGCAGTGACCCAAGCTGCTGCAGTGACAATGTCAGATACTTAACCTGCTGCACCACAAGGGAACTCCCGATCAGTGGTTTTCAAATGTTTTTGGTAACCCCTGTATTTATATTTGTATCATATAAAAATAGTGCCAATATATGTGTGTGTGTGTATATGGAGGGAGGGAGAGAGAGAGAATATATACTGGGCCATTATGCAATCTAATGTTTTCCTGACTTAACTGTATTTCAGTTTTTTAAGTGCTGGTCACAATCCACTAAATAGTTTACACAACTCATCAGTGAGTCATGACCCACAGTTTGAAAAACCCTAGTCTAGATTATTCCTTCCTATCCCTTTTATTATTTAATTTTCTTTTTCTTTTTCTTTTTTGCTTTTTAGGGCCTCACCCGAGGCATATGGAGGTTCCCAGGCTAGAGTTCTAATCGGAGCTACAGCCATAGCCACAGCAATGCAGGATCCGAGCCATGTCTGTGACCTACACCACAACTCATGGCAATGCCAGATCCTTAACCCACTGAGCAAGGCCAGGGATCAAACCCGCAACCTCATGGTTTCTAGTCAGATTCATTTCCACTGCACCACAACAGGAACTCCCTTTCTATTCCTTTTAATATGAACACAAGAAAGGCTTATTCTCACTGAGTACTTGATTTTTCAACATAAGTCTTTTGGATTTACATAAATTACAATTCTCCAAAATAACCAGGAGAAATTTAACTAGAGTTATCTTGGGATTGCCTGTGGTTATTGCTTCTCTTTGACAGTAAGCCAAAAAAAATTAAGAGCATGGTTATGAAGTCTGACTGCTTGGACTGAATTCTGGCTCTGCCTCCAGCTGCCTGTCTCACCTGCCTCAGTTTCTTCATCTGTATACCAGAACTAGTAGTAGTGGTGGTAGCAGTATCTGCCTCGTGGGTAACCAGATGGGACAATTAACACAGGCTTGGGACATGGAAAGTGCTCAAAAAATGTTGGCAACTATGTTACTTATTATTTTTAAACTGACAGTGTCGTCTTGCAGCAGAAACCTGAGAGCGGCTCAGCCCTAAGCAGCCCTAAATTAAGGAAAGGAACTATGGGTGGTACGCATAGAAAGTTTCCCATTGGACCTGTCTTACCCTGGATAGACACTAGAGGGTGCTCTGCGCCCAGAAAGCCACATATTTACCGGCCCAGTGTGGGCCTGCCCTGATGCTTTCCTTTTAAAACTGGTGCACTGGTGACAAATCTAAGGACTTCACAGGAGTTAGGAGGAACAGAAATCCATTGCATCAAGCAGAAATCTAGCTCCTTCAAACTTTCACCGATTTGCTTTTAGTTGGACTGTGACCTTCTGGAAGATAGGAGCAGTGTTTTACTCATCCATGAGCCCCATGGTCTAATACATGTAGTGTCTGGAATACTGTAATCACTTTGGAAATATCTGTGAAAAGGGACCACCCAGTGGGAGCATCTGAGACCTAAATAATTATAATTACAAATTGGCAAGTGCTGGTATATTTGATTACTGAGCATTACAGAAACTCCCGGAGGGCTGAAGCTGGGAAAGTTTAGCCAAATGCCTTCCTTAAATTCAGAGGTCCTAGTCCTCTCTAGAGTGCAAAGAAAAGGTGTTTGTTTTCTTCCACATTTGGCTTTGGATATTTAAAAACAGCTTTGTTCTCCATTTTTTTTCATGTCCTTCATATGGAGTGATTGCCAGGTTTTATTTCCAAGTTGATCTCTCCCTGCAGAATTGTAGGAAGCTAAATAATAGTTTAGGGCCTAGTAGGTTCAATAATCTTTCGCTATCTCTATTACATCATTTAATTATATTTCTATCTCATTTAATTATCACAACAACCCAATGAGACTAAGGTTATTATTCACATTCTACAGATTAGAATGTGGCAAGATTTCATAACCAGCCCACAGTCAGACCATTAGGGAATGGCAGGGCCGCTATTTGAACCCTGCTATCTAGCTTTATTTATTTACTTTTGACCATGCCCATGGCATGCAGAAATTCCCAGGCCAAGGATCAAAGCCACACTGCAGCAGCAACCAGGGCCACAGCAATGACAATGCTGGATCCTTAACCCACTGAGCCACCAGGGAATTCCAAAAGATGTCTCTTTTAAATTTCACTTAAAAGAATAACAACAGCAATAGCTAATAGCATTCTAAGTGTTTCACATTTATTGACTTATTTAAGTAATTTAATCATCACACACATTCAGCAGTCCCCTCTTTTATTAGTACAAAAATCTTTTTTTTTTCTTTTTAGGGCCACACCTGCAGCATATGCGAGTTCCCAGGCGGGGGTCCAGTCAGAGCTTCAGCTGCCAGCCTATGCCACTGTCACAGCAACATGGGATCCAAGCCTTGAATGCGAACTACACCACAGCTCACGGCAATGCCGGATCCTCAAGCCACTGAGCAAGGCCAGGGATCAAACCTGTATCCTCACGGATACTAGTTGGGTTTGTAACCCACTGAACCACAATGGGAACTCCCGAATACAAAAATCTTAATATAGAAAAGTAAAGAGAATAATATAACAGACAGCTGTGCACTTACCACCTAGAATGAAAAAAAGTTAATATGAAACTAATATTGTCTAGTGAAAACAATCTTTTTTTTTTTTTTTTTTGCTTTTTAGGGTTGCACTCTCAGATATGGAGGGTTCCAGGCTAGGAGTCGAATCAGAGCTGTAGCTGCTGGCCTACACCTCAGCCACAACAAGGCAGGATCCGAGCCATGTCTGCGAACTTCACCACAGCTCACGGCAACGCCGGATTCTTAAGCCACTGAGCAAGGCCAGGGATGGAACCTGCGTCCTCATGGATGCCAGTCAGATTCATTTCCGGTGCACCATGAAGGGAACTCCTAGCCAAAACAATCTTGAAAAAGAATGAAATTGGAAGAGTCACACCCCCCAGTTTCAAAAGCTACAGTAATCAAGAGTGGTACTGGCATAAGAACAGACATATAGATCAATGGAATAGAATTGAGAGTCCAGAAATTAACCCATATATCTATGGCCAAGGTGCCAAGACCATCCAACGGAAAAAGATTCTTCTTTTCAACAATGGTGCTGGAACGAGTGGATATCTATATACGAAAGAATGAATTTGGATCCCCTACCCACCCCCATCATCTACAAAAACTAATTCAAAATGGGTCAAAGACAAATACAAAGAGCTAAACTATAAAACTCTTAGAGAACATAGGTGTACTTTTTTTTTTTTTTTGGTTTCTTAGATACGATACCAAAACACAAGAAGACAACATACATAAATTGGGCTTAATCAAAATTGAAAATTTTTCTGGATCAAGGCATTATCGAGAAAGTTAAAAGACAAGAGTTCACTTATGGCACAGTGATTTAAGGATCTGGCAGTCACCGAAGTGGGCCTGGGAACTTCCACATCCACAGGCGCAGCTAAAAAAAAAGTTAAAAGACAAACCACAGAATGGATGGAAATATTTGCAAATCATAGCTCTGCTAAGGGTCTTCTGTTGAGAACATATGAAGAGCTCTTACAATTCAACAATTAAAAGATAAATATCTAATATCTTGGGATAGAACACAATGGAAGACAGCATAAGAAAACAAATGAAGGAGTTCCTGTCATGTCTCAGTGGTTAACGAATCCCATTAGAAACCATGAGGTTGCAGGTTCGATCCCTGGCCTTGCTCAGTGGGTTAAGGATCTGGCGTTGCCGTGAGCTGTGGTGTAGGTCACAGACGCGGCTCGGATCCTGCGTGGCTGTGGCTGTGGCGAAGGCCGGCAGCTACAGCTCCTGTTAGACCCCTAGCCTGGGAACCTCCTTATGCCACGGGTGCGGCTCTACATAAAGGCAAAAAGACGAAAAAAAAAAGTTAAAAGACAAGAGTTTGCTTATGGCACAGTGGATTAAGGATCTGGCATTGTCACCAAAGTGGACCTGGGAACTTCCACATCCACAGGTGCAGCTAAAAAAGAAAAGTTAAAAGACAAACCACAATATGGATGGAAATATTTGCAAATCATAGCTCTGCTAAGGGTCTTCTATTGAGAACATATGAAGAGCTCTTACAATTCAACAATTAAAAGACAAATATCTAATAACAAATAAAAGATAAATATCTAATATCTAATAAATATAGAACACAATGGAAGACAGCATAAGAAAACAAATGAAGGAGTTCCTGTCATGGCTCAGTGGTTAACGAATCCAACTAGGAACCATGAGGTTGCGGGTTAGATTCCTGCCCTTGCTCAGTGGGTTAAGGATCCAGCGTTGCCATGAGCTGTGGTGTAGGTCGCAGACACAGCTCGGACCTGGCATTGCTGTGGCTGTGGCTGTGGCTGTGGCCGGCGGCAACAGCTCTGATTAGACCCCTAGCTTGGGAACATCCATATGCCGTGGGTGCGGCCCTAAAAAGACAAAAAAAAAAAAACAAACTGCATCCTGATCCCATCTTTTCATCAAGCTAATAATCTCTTCCACTCTCTGAGCTTCAAATTCCAGGTCCTTATCTGAAAATAGTGTGGTTGTAACTCCCCAGCTCACATCATAATCAGAGTGGAGTTCAGAGGACTTAAGGGAGCACTGGAAAGCTCTTCATCCACTGCTAAAGCGCGTGTTGCCTACTTAGGCCCAGCTACCTTCGTCTACAGGCTCGCAGCTCAGTCAGCTCCTCTGCCCACGCCCTCTCCTCTTTCACAGGAATCTTAGTTGAGTCAGATTTTTTCTATTCCAGATGGAGATTCTTGACTTGGGGAGAATACAATAAAGGACCTGAATAATGATAACAATAATAATAGCTATTATTATTATATCTTTTTATTTTTTTATTATTATATATTTTTTTGCCTTTTGTCATTTTAGGGCCACACCCGCGGCATCTGGAGGTTCCCAGGCTAGGGGGTCTAACAGGAGCTGTAGTTGCCGGCCTACACCACAGCCACAGCAACACGGGATCCGAGCCGCAACTGCGACCTGCACCACAGCTCACGGCAACGCCGGATCCTTAACCCACTGAGCAAGGCCAGGGATCGAACCCACAACCTCATGGTTCCTAGTCGGATTCGTTAACCACTGAGCCATGATGGTAACTCCTATTATGTCTTTTTAGGGCCACCCCTGGGGCATATGGAAGTTCCCAGGCTAGGGGTGTAATCCGAGCTGTTGCTGCAGGCCTACGCTACAGCCACAGCAAAATCAGATCTGAGCCAGGTCTGCAATCTACACCATAACTCAGGCAAAGCCGGATCTTTAACCCACTAAGTGAGGCCAGGGATCGAACCTGCAACCCCATAGTTCCTAGTCAGATTTGTTTCCGTTGCTCCACGACCGGGACTTTTTTTTTTTTTTTTTTTACAAAGTTGGATTCTTAATCCATTGAGCAAGGCCAGGGACTGAACCCCTGTCCTCATAGATATTAGGTTCATTACCCTCTGAGCCACAACTAGAACTCCTCAATCCTTATTTTTGAAAATATTTCGTTCCTTTCTACAGGTAATCCTATTATTGAAATCTTTCAAAATCTTGCCTCCTCAATCAATAGTTTTTTTTTTGGTCTTTTTGTCTTTTCCAGGACCGCACCGGTGGCATATGGAGGTTCCCAGGCTAGGGGCCTAATCTGAGATGTAGCCGCCAGCCTACCGCCACAGCTCACGGCAACGCCGGATCCTTAACCCACTGAGCAAGGCCAGGGATCGAACGCGCCACCTCATGGTTCCTAGTCGGATTCGTTAACCACTGAGCCACGACAGGAACTCCTCAATCAATAGATTTGAATTGATAACTTTGGTTTTCTTCAAGTCATTGAGTAAAATGCCACACCCTGTATGGGACGCTAGAGGAAACGCCACACACACACACACACACACACATACACCACCACCACCGCCCCCCCCACCCCCTGGCTGCTTTGCAAACAAGGTCTCCTGCAGACTGCTCCCCCAAGGTTTTCTCTTCTTTTATGAAATGCACGTGATTATATTGATAGGCTGTTTTCCTCGGTTCCCAGAGCGGTTAACTCACTTCATTTTGCAGAGAGCAAATGAAGGTGAACAGCCAGGTAGGGACTAAAAGCTGAGAATGCTGAAACTTTTCACTCACTTTTTAGCAGTTCAGGCCCAGTTCAGGCCCAGGAAAGCAGAGCGCCGGGAAGGAGGGGATGGGATAAAAAGGGGAGGAGCCCGACCCCCACACCTGGCCAATAGCGAGCCTGAAGAGCTGTTAGTGACTGTGCTCCCTTCGCAGGTTTAACCCCTCCAGACCCGAATCCCAGTCCGCTCAGGGGATGCCAGGAAGGGCACCAGAAGGGGGCTGCATTTGGTGGCAGCCAGCACGGTGTCTCCTCAGCCTTAGAGCATGTGGCCTTTGGGCCAGAGTTGATTAAGATGCTCTACGCGAGGCTTGGCCTCAGCCCCAGGGGCGGCCCCAGCCCAGGTGGCCGCCATCCCAAGGCGGACGGGCCCCAAACAGGCTGAGGGGCTGCGGAGCAAAGAGAGGTCCCGGGCGTTCCGGTCGTGGCTGAGTGGTTAATGAATCCGACTAGGAACCATGAGGTTGAGGGTTCGATCCCTGGCCTTGCTCAGTGGGTTAAGGATCCGGCGTTGCCATGAGCTGTGGTGTAGGTTGCAGACGCGGCTCGGATCCCGCGTTGCTGTGGCTGTGGCGAAGGCCGGCAGCTGCAGCTCCTGTTAGACCCCTAGCCTGGGAACCTCCACATGCCGCGGGTGCGGCCCTAGAAAAGGCAAAAAAACAAACAAACAAAAAAAGGAGAGAGAGAGGTCCCGGATATGCCCAGATTGGGAGCCCACGGCAAGGAAAATCCTTAGCTCTGGCCCCTTCTCATCAAAAGCCGAGTAGGAAGGGGGAGGGGGTGCGAAGCGGCGTCACCCTAGATGGCCCAGGCAGGCACAGAGGTCACGAAGTGCCGCCGTTTCTCCAGCCCTCTGCCTTGTTCCCAGAGACGGGAACGGTCCCCAGGGCTAGTGGGGTGAACGCACTCCGGGGGGTTCCAGCCCCAAGCAGCCCACAGTCTCCAGCAGTTGAGCCTCCGGCCTCCGCGAGTCGGTGGCCGGCAGGGGGCAGTGTTTGGCAGCAGGTGAGTAGACACAGCCAGACGCTGCCTCTGATTCCTCCGGTTGAGTCTTGCTGCTACCAATCTGTCTGGATTTGTTAACTGACCATCATCAGGGTTCTTGCCTGCTCAGATCCCATATCCGTTCTCCTACGCTGCCCCTCCGAAATAACAACGCCTGCACCTCTCCATAAACATACATCACATGGCTAACTCTTTGTGGCCTCATGCCAGACAGTCGTGCCAAATTAGAAAGAGGTGGTAGCTTGCAGTCATTTTGGGGTTCAAGTTCCTGCTCTGCTGATTATCAGCTGTGTGACCTTGGACAAATCACTTTGCTTTTCTGTGTTAAGTCTCTCATCCTCAAAAATAAGCTGATAACAATAGGAATAGCTGTTGCTCAATATGCCAAGGATTTACATGCCAGATGCCATGCGCCTCATCATCTCAGGGCTTAAGATGAGGAAATTGTGCTCAGCAGAGCTCTATCACTGAAGGAAGGATACTGAGCCAGCATCTGAATCCAGGTATGGCCCTTTCTACATGTTTACCCTGTCTTGCAGGGCTGAGGTGAGAATTAAAGTGTTAAAAATGTGTTATTATTTTCTTGGGACAATTTGGCCTGGATCCTGGTGGGTGTTCTCTCTTACCAAGAAGGGATGTAGGGAAAGGCATTTTTCAAATGTTAGAAGCATCCCCAGTTAGTGGGCTAAGCCAAACCCACTGGACGAAAAGTTCCAGAAGAATAGGGAGCTCATCTGTCTTGCTCAGTGCTCTGAGTCCGTTACTCAACCTGCTTCCTGATGCACTGTAAATGCGCAATGAATATGAAAGAACATGTACGTTTGTATACTTCCTACATTCATTCCTAGATGGATCCTAACATGGAGCCATTTTTCACGCCAACCATTCAATTACCAAGCGACACTAATTACTAGCTCCAATGGCCATTGTCTAGTTTAATTAAAGAAGATTATTGGATGTCCTCAAACTCCTGTCACCCCCCCCCACTATCTAAGTCATGGGGATTCAATAACAGCGTGTTTTTATTAGCGCGTTCACAAGATTAATGAAGTAAATCAGCTTAATGACCCGACTTTGTGACTTATGACCTTGAGAATAAGGAGTGGGGAAGTAACACATGAGAGAAAACTGGTGTCTGAGAAAATGCGGTGGGCACGTGGCTCCCCATGGCCCAGGAATGCTCTCCAGCGTGGCCCCGGGTTCTCAGGCAACCTCAGCCTTGTCTCCATCCTCACTCTGCTTCAAACATTCTCTCTGCCCTTATCTTAAGTGCTTTTGAGGACCTTGATGCACTTCATGCTGATCAGACCTATAGCCCTGAAATACCAGCTCCTAGGCAGGCCTGTGAATATTGGCCAGTAGGATGGCCGCAGTAGGAGGGCAGAGCAAAGGTAACCTTCGGTTCAAAACCAGGCAAAGACTCTGAGAAGGAAACTGGAAAATGAAACAGATTGTCTATGCTGACTCTCCTTTAAAATCCATTAAAAAAAAAAAATAGGAGTTTCCCTGAGGCACAGTGGGTTGAGAACCCAACATAGTGTCTATGAAGACACAGCTTTGATCCCTGGCCTCACTCTTGGGTTAAGGATCCAGCGTTGCCAGGAGCTGTGGCATAAGTCACAGATGAGGCTTGGATCCCGAGTTGCTGTGGCTGTGGTGTAGGCTGGCAGCTGCAGCTCTGATTCGACTCCTGCATCTTCGACCTACACAGGCAACACTGGATCCTCAACCCACTGAGGTCAGGGATTGAACCTTCAACCTCACGGTTCCTAGTAGTATTCGTTTCCGCTGCGCCACAATGGGAACTCCCATTGACTGATTTTTGAATACTGAACCAGGATCACATGCCTGAAATAACCTCCTCTTGATCGTGGTGCACATTTCTCTTTACATTTTGAGGGATTCTATTTATTTCTATTATCTAAGGATTTTGTTATAAATCCTTAATAAAATATTAATATTTTGTTCAGGATTTATGCATCCATATTCATTAGAGACTTTGGCCTATAGCTGTGTGTGTGTGTGTGTGTGTGTGTGTGTGTGTGTGTGTGTGTGCGTGTTTGGGTATTGTCTTTATCTGGTCTGAGTATCAGGCTAATGTTGGGTTCATAAAATGAATTGTTAAGTATTCCTGCTCTCCTGTCCATTGAAGAAATTATGTAGAATTTAATTCTTTAAAGTTTGGTAGAGGGAGTTCCCGTCATAGCTCAGTGGAAATGAATTTGACTAGCATCCATGAGGATGCAGGTTCAATCCCTGGCCTCGTACAGTGGGTTAAGGATCTGGCATTGCGGTGAGCTGTGGTGTAGGTCGCAGATGTGGCTCTGGCGTTGCTGTGGCTGTGGTGTAGGCCATAGGCTACAGCTCTGATTTGACCCCTAGCCTGGGAACCACCGTATGTGCAGGGGCAGCCCTAAAAAGCAAAACAAACAAATAAATAAATTTAATTAAAGTTTGGTGGAATTCTCCGGGGACACCATCTAGGCCTGGAAATGGGACCAGTGGGGGAGTGCTTTTCATTATAAATTCGATTTCCATAACAGTGACAGGATTATTCAAATGACCTCTTTCATACCAGAAAGTTGCAGTAATTAACATTTTTTTGAGGAGTTGGTCCATATCGTTTAAGTCACCAAATTTACGTGTATATTATTGTTTATACTGTATTTGTTTCTTGTGACTGTTATAACAAATACACGTAATGTTATGGCTTAAAACAACAGTTTATTCTCTCACAGTTCTTGAGGCCAGAAATTCAAAACCAGTATCAATGAAGCAAAATCAAGGTATTAGAAAGACTATGCTCCTTCCAGTGGGCATCCATTCCCTGCTTTTCCATCTTCTGGTGGCAGCCAGTATTCCTTGGTGGGTTTTTGTTTGTTTGTTTGTTTTTCTGTTTGGGGGTTTTTGTTTTGTTTTGTCTTTTTAGGGTGGCACCCACGGTGTATGGAAATTCCCAGGCTAGGGGTCGAATTGGAGCTACACCTGCCGGCCTACACCACAGCCACAGCCAAACCGGATCCTTAACCCACTGAGCGAGGCCAGGAATTGAACCTGCGTCCTCATTAATATTAGTCAGATTCATTTCTGCTGAGCCACAATGGGAACTCTTCATCTTTTCAAATCTGTTTTCTTCATTTTCCTTTTTTCTATCCAATGTATTTTTTCCTGTCTCTTTCTTTGTCTCTCCCCATCTTTCACTCCATTATCTCTCCCCCCTCTTTCTCCTCTCTCTTATTACCATCTCCAAAACAGCTTCTTCTAGAGCTGATTCTTTGGGTGACACTGAAGTTGCATTGCTAGTGGCCAGTTAAATTCTTCCTGCAAAAAGAATTCTATATTCTTTCTAGCTTCTCATTAGAAACTTATATACATAATGCAAACATGCCTTAAATAAAAAGGGTTGCCACTTACCTGATTGCAAAGAAAATGCCTTTTCCTATACCTTTTTTTTTTTTCTCCCTCCCTCCCCACCCCTGGCTTTCCATATATCAAGTGGAGTTTTATCACCCTCTGCAGGGGCAGCCCTGCCACCTGCCATAGAATTGATGGTCTGATGACAGTTTGTGGATGTTGTCACCTCATAAGTGCAAGGGACAGCATCAAGAATAGTCCCTGGTGGCTAAATCACTTCAGCAACCTTTTTGATTTTTAGGAGAAATACATCCACATGGTTTTTAAAAAACTATAAAAATGTCTAAAGTGAAAAATCTCCCTCGCACATTGCCTCCGTCTCTCCCATGCTCACCCTGTCCCCTTAGCGGAAACCATTGGGATTAGCCTCTTATATGTCCTTCCAGATTATCTTTACACAAATGGAAATGACCATGATAATATATTCTTACCCCCTCTTTTTATTTTTTTATTTTATTTTTTTATTTTTTGCCTTTTTGTCATTTTAGGGCGCACCCGCGGCATATGGAGGTTCCCAGGCTAGGAGTCTAATCGGAGCTGAAGCCACTGGCCTTCGCCACAGCCACAGCAATGCAGGATCCAAGCCGCGTCTGCAATCTACACCACAGCTCACGGCAACGCCGGATCCTTAACCCACTGAGCAAAGCCAGGGTTCGAACCCGCAACCTCATGGTTCCTAGTTGGATTCGTTAACAACTGCGCCATGACGGGAACTCCCCCCTCTTTTTATTTTTATTTGTTTACTTATTTATTTATTTTTGTCTTTTTGCCTTTTCTAGGTCCGCACCTGCGGCATATGGAGGTTTGCAGGCTAGGGGTCTAACAGGAGCTGTAGTTGCCAGCCTACACCACAGCCACAGCAACACGGGATCTGAGCTGCATCTGCAACCTACACCACAGCTCACGGCAACACCGGATCCTTAACCCACTGAGCAAGGTCAGGGATCAAACCTGCAACCTCATGGTTCCTAGTCAGATTCGTTAACCTCTAAGCCACAACAGGAACTCCTTACCCCCCTTTTTTAGACAAAAGGTAGACTATAATCCTACTAGACACTTTTTTTCCAGTTAACAATAAAATCATGATTTTATTACCGAATGTTTATTGAGTAATTACCATGTGCCAGACGCTGTGCTGGGCCCTGTGGGACATAAAACAGTTAAGACCCATCCCTGTATTCAAGGATCTTACAGCCTAGTGAGAGAGCCTGACAGGCTCATCCATGAATAACCGCACTATGTTTCAGGTAATTGGTATTTTTGTTTGCTTGTTTTTTGCTTTTTAGGGCCAAAACTGCAGCATATGGAAGTTCCCAGGCTAGGGGTCGAATTGGAGCTACAGATGCCCGCTTATACCATAGCCACAGCAACTCAGGATCCAACCTACACCACAACTCATGGCAACCCTGTGGATCCTTAACCCACTGAGTAAGGCCAGGGATCGAACCTGCAACCTCATGGTTCCTAGTCGGATTCGTTAACCACTGAGCCACGACGGGAACTCCCTACTTTTTATTTTTTAATTTAATTTAAAGGAATATAATTTTATTTTTTTGGTCTTTTTGCACCCGCAGCATATGGACGTTCCCAGGCTAGGGGCTGAATCAGAGCTGTAGCCACCGGCCTACTCTACAGCCACAGCCGGATCGTTAACCCACTGAGTGAGACCAGGGACCAAACCTGTGTCCTCATGCATACTAGTCAGATTTGTTACCAGTGAGCCACAACAGGAACTCCTACAGTTTTATTTTTTAAAAGATTTATTTGGAGTTCCCGTCATGGCGCAGCGGTTAACGAATCCAACTAGAAACTATGAGGTTGAAATGTTCGATTCGGCATTGCTGTGAGCTGTGGTGTAGGTCACAGACATGACTTGGATCCCACGTTGCTGTGGCTGTGGTATAGGCCAGCAGCTGTAGCTCCAATTTGACCTCTAGCCTGGGAACCTCCATATGAGTTGCAGGTCCTAAAAAAAAATGGAAAAGCTAAAACACCACATACAAGTTTTCTGGTGAACTAGTGCTTAAGGATCTGGCATCGTCACTGCTGTGGCATAGGTTTGAACCCTGGCTCTGGAGCTTCTGCATGCTGCAGGTGTGGCAAAAAACAAAAACAAAAACATATACACAGTGCATAGCCAGTAAATTTAAACATAAACCTACCATATAATCCAGAAATTCTATAGGAAATAAATCAATTTATCCACCAAAAGATCTATTCAAAAATATTTGTAATAGCCTTCGTTGTTATAGCTAAAATAGAAACTCAAATGCCCATCAAGGAGTTCCCGCTTTGGCTCAGCGGAACTGAATCTGATGAATCTGACTGGAATCCATGAAGATGGAGGTTCGGTTCGATCCCTGGCTTCGATCAATGGGTTAAGGATCCGGTGTTGCCATTGAGCTGTGGTGTAGGCCGGTGGCTACACCTCCAATTCAGCCCCTAGCCTGGAAGCCTCCATATGGTGAGAGTGCAGTCCTAAAAGAAAAAAAAAAAGCCTCCCCCCAAAAAATGCCCATCAAGAAGTGAACAGAAGAGTTCCCATCGTGGCTCAGCGGAAACGAATCCAGCTAGGAACCATGAGGTTGCGGTTTCGATCCCTAACTTCGCTCAGTGGGTTAAGGATCCAGCGTTGCCGTGAGCTGTGGTGTAGTTGGCTGGTGAGGCTCAAATCCCACGTTGCTGTGGCTGTGGCTGTGGCCTAGGCCGGCAGCTGCAGCTCCAATTAGACCCCCAGCCTGGGAACCTCCATATGCCGCGAGTGTGGCCCTAGATAAGGCAAAAAGACCAAAAAAAAAAAAAGTGAATGGATAAACTACTCAACTACACACGGTTCAGCCATACAATGAAAAAACAGAACAATTTAAAAGAGTAAAATACTGCTACACATTACGACATAGACGACTCAAACAGACATTTTATTCAGTCAGATAAACTAGCCCCCAAAGAGGGGCTGTACTGCATATACTCTATACTACATGACTCTGTTTACAGGAAGTTCAAGAACAGGCATAACCCATAATCCATAACAACAGAAATCATAATAGCAATTACCTCTAGAATACTATTTGGAAAAGGGCAAGAAGAAGCCTAGAGAGATACAGTAAGTGTTCTATATCTTGTTCTGAATGGTGGTTATATGAGTAAATATTCTTCAGTCCATGCACTTAAGATTAATGCACTTCACCGAATTACGCTATACCTCTAAAAAATCCGGGAAAACTTTTTTAGAAAACACCCACAGTCTATTTTTCTGACATCGAAAGATACCGTTGATGTTTTTCTTCATCAGATAGTAAAAATCCAACTTTATCCTAACCTAAATGAAACAGTGAAATGACAATAAAAAACTAAAAGTCACGGCTGAATAG
Organism: Catagonus wagneri; assembly: GCA_004024745.2. Taxonomy (NCBI): domain Eukaryota; kingdom Metazoa; phylum Chordata; class Mammalia; order Artiodactyla; family Tayassuidae; genus Catagonus; species Catagonus wagneri. The sequence goes on along the minus strand of PVHT020001179.1, from coordinate 9,782,028 downwards.
CATGCAGCAGCTGTAGCAGTCTTCTGTCTGCAGCACAGCAGGAATGACTGTGGTGCCAAATAGTCTGAAGGGTATTTTCCCTTCTCCTACAGCATCCCAGGGATTAAGCATATGTTCTGGCCAGCACGCAGCACCACACCAGACAGTGCCCATAAAACCAGAGGCAGACACCAGCCACCACTCCACTCCCTCCCCGGTCCTCGTCATAGTCTGAGAGAGCAGTGGTCTCTGCAGCTTCCCAGTCCTGCCTGCTATCTTTTAAAGTGAAAATGTAGATAACAAAAGAGATTCCAAATGAGTCTTTCTGAAATTAAAAAAAATGTTTTTTCATTATATACCAAGCGCCCCACTTCTATTTCACCTGACCATGTTAAGCTATTTATATGTTAATTTTAACTCTCTCTGTAAAGCTCTTCTAGCCTATTTTTATTTACCTCCTACTCGCTAGGAAATTTTAAAGTCACACTAGTGCACCTATTTAAAAAACAAAAACAGGGAGTTCCCTTCGTGGCTCAGTGGTTAACGAATCCGACTAAGAACCATGAGGTTGCGGGTTCGATCCCTGGCCTTGCTCAGTGGGTTAAGGATCCAGCGTTGCCATGAGCTGTGGTGTAGGTTGCAGACTTTGCTGTGGCTGTGGCGAAGGCCGGCAGCTACAGCTCCTGTTAGACCCCTAGCCTGGGAACCTCCATATGCCGCAGGTGCGGCTCTACATAAAGGCAAAAAGACAAAAAAATAAGAATAAATAAAAAACAAAAACAAAAACACCTTCTTTACTTATGGGGGGTGGAGAAGGGCCGCCCCCCGCCCCGCTCCTCTCTGCTGCCTTCTCATCGCTAGCTGTTCATTGTTTACTTCTGGTCTCTGTGAACCAAAGATGAACCCTATGAACCTTATGAGATCCCCACACCTGGAAGACTGAACACTACATAATCAATAAAACCACTTTTGAAGAATGGTTAATCACACTGAGAAATGGTCATAATCCAATGTTAAGTTAAAAGGAAAGATTCAAAAATGTTCATGCATGGAGTTCCCTTTGTGGTTCAGTGATTAATGAATCTGACTAGGAATCATGAGGTTGCGGGTTCAATCCCTGGCCTTGCTCAGTGGGTTAAGGATCTGGCATTGCCGTGAGCTGTGGTGTAGGTCGCAGATGCGGCTAGGATCCTGCATTGCCGTGGCTGTGGCGTAGGCCAGCAGCTGTAGCTCCGATTCAGCCCCTAGCCTGGGAACCTCCATATGCCACAGGTGCAGCCCTAAAAGGCAAAAAAAAAAAAAAGGAAAGAAAGAAAGAAACTGCTAGGATCAGTATAAAACAGAAATCTCCATTAAGAGCAGGTATCACTTCAATTAAAAAAAACAAAGACAGGGAGTTCCCTTCATGGCTCAGTGGTTAACGAATCCGACTAGGAACCGTGAGGTTGCAGGTTCGATCCCTGGCCTTGCTCAGTGGGTTAAGGATCTGGCGTTGCTATGAGCTGCGGTGTAGGTTGCAGACGCGGCTCAGATCCCGTGTGGCTGTGGCTGTGGCGAAGGCCGGCAGCTACACCTCCTGTTAGACCCCTAGCCTGGGAACCTCCACATGCCGCGGGTGCGGCTCTACATAAAGGCAAAAAGACAAAACAAACAAACAAAAAAAAATGTGGGGACAACCTAAATGACCAATATCAGGGAAATGGTTTTATAAATTTTGACAATTCATTTTGTTTCATATTACACATTTTTTAATGGCATTTAGAAGATTGCAGTAACTTGGGAAAATGCTTATGACAGAGTAAATGTAGAATGTGTTTTAAAAAGCAGGATACACATAACAGTTGCGGAGGGGAAAGACAGAAGTAACTAATAAGAGTAGTTACACATTATAAAACGTGAGATTGGAATAAAGAATGGGAAAAAATTTTTGAAGAGGGTTGTTTATTAAAAGTTTGAAAAGTCTATATTTAAAGCCCCATATTCTATTTTCTGCTATCTGGATATGGCTTTTTTGCACTTTGAAGTGTGTGTGTGTGTGTGTGTGTGTGTGTGTGTTTAAGGCCTGGAATGTTGAGGGTAATTACTTCAGTGTGTTTAGTCTGACACTTTTGGGGGGCAGTACAGATGTGGCTTCTTTTACTCTAAATCAGATTCTGCAGAAACGGTTGTATGGAATAAACATCTTCAAGCCTTAACTTTCTCATATGCCAGTACAGAACTGACAAAAAAACTGCCCAAGTGCTAAAGACTTAAGACCCTTTCTGGGAAGCTCACTCCATGAGGCCTTTGCATTTATTTTTCTTTTCCGATTGAGTTATTTCTCCCGGACATACCTGAGAAGAGGAGCGGGCTGGGATGTGAGAATGGAACAGCAGACTAAAAGCAAAAGGCCTTTCCAGAAGCTTCGCCCTCATCCACCCACCCACCCCCAATCCCGATTGCTTAGGACACTCCTGATCCAAATGACAGCGGTGGCCCCAGGTGTCCTAAAACCTGCGGTCCAGGTCCGTGAAATTGACCCAGGCGCCCACGCCTTTTCCCCAAAGGGCAGACAAAGGGAGGGGAGTTGGCTGAGTCCTCTCCAGGGCCCCAGAGGCCGGGGGATCGAAGGTTGTTTTGGAGACTAAGATAACAAACCTCTTCGGTTCAAGGCCTCTGGAAGGTTAAAGCCAAAAGCGGACTGGGGCCCGGAGGCGGGTAGACCGCGGAGAGTAGTATGTTGACAACTCACTCAGGCCCCTTTTCCGGTTTGCCAGTGAGGTCATGTCTCCGGGCGGGTCATCTGGACCCAGATTAGGAGGTTGAGAGTTTATGTAGGTTCGCCGGGGTTTGATGCCTTCGCGTCCGCTCGCTGAGCCGCCGGGGCTCCTCGCGGGGAGGGAAGCCCGGCGAGCGCGCAGCCACGCCGCACGAGACCCAGAGCAGCCCCGCGTCTCCCGCCCGTCCAGCGCTCCCAGTTCCCCTTAAACTGGGTTTTATTGAGCCAGGAAAATTCCCCGGGATCAAGTCTTTGTTCTTTTCTTGCTCTAGGATCCTGGATTCTTCAAAAAGAAAGAAACGAAGTAAAAACAACTAATACAGCCTCAGCAGGCAGATGTGCGCGGCCTCCGCGGACGGCCGGTCACTGGGAGGCACGCGTCGGAGTCCCGGGTCCTGCGGGCGCCCCCACAGGCCAAGGATGGAGGGCGCCGCCTTTACCAAGTCTCATTTTCCAGGTCCTGGGGAGAACGACGGCTCGGAGGCAGCCGGCTGGGATCTGTCCTCCCGGGAAGGGATGCTTTTAAAACACGGAGACGGCGGCCTAGGAATGACCTAATCTAATCCTCTCGAATTCATCAGCTGTAGCTATTTTTCGTTTGCTCTTATGCATTTGCTTTTCCTGGTCATTAAAAAATAATAGGGTTTTTTTACTGCCTAAAAATAAAGAAAAGATGAATATCGAATGAGTGAAAATGAAGGTCGCATTACACCGATCCTGACTAAATTATTGGTCTAATTTACCATAAATCCTCAATAATCCGATTTTTGAAACGCAAAGTTGGAGGATTTTCCGCGGAGGGCCAGGTTACCAAGCTTGATGATAGAGCAACGCAGGCCGGCCGGGCCTCCGCCGTTTCGGATCCTTCCATAACCGTCTTCCCCCAGCTTTCCCTCCACCCCCTCGGTGTCTCAGTCCAGCTCCCGGAGGGGTGAAGGAATGTTTATGGCCTGGCTCAAGTTCAACGACAAAACCCTGCCGGGAGGGGGAGGGGCGACGAACATCAACCAGACAAAGACCTAGCTCAGGTCTCAGGCGGGAGCGACAGACTGGGCCCACCTAAGATGGGAAGCTGAGGATCCACGGAGGTCTTATCCTCGGCCTGGGGCCTGAGATGTGCGGCAGGGTGGCGCTGGCACCAACATTCAGTGCCTGCGCTCCTGGGTGGGAGAGGGGCGCTCACGGTCAGAATGGGCAAGAGGTTGTCTGATCACAGCACAGGCTTCAACCAGCTTGTGGGGCCCAGTGAGAAAGCCCCTGCCCTTTTCCCTGCCAGCTCTGCCCCAACCAGAGGCAGGGTCCAGACCTCTCTCCCTCTTTCCTGCCTCTTCTGCCCACTCTCGTGAGTTTTGCTCACATCTTCCTACCCGGATCTGGTATTCCAAGCTTTTTTTTTTTTTTTTCTCTCTTTTTGCCTTTATGTAGAGCCGTACCCGCGGCATATAGAGGTTCTCAGGCTAGGGGTCTAACAGGAGCTGTAGCTGCCGGCCTTCGCCACAGCCACAGCCACGTGGGAGCAGAGCCGCGTCTGCAACCTACACCACAGCTCACGGCAACACCGGATCCTTAACCCACTGAGCAAGGCCAGGGATCGAACCTGCAACCTCACGGTTCTTAGTCGGATTACGTTAACCACTGAGCCATGAAGGAAACTCCCCAAGCATCTTTTGAGATCCTTCTCCAACACAGCCTTTTCTGGAAAGCCTCTCCAATTTCTCACTCCCTGTTCCCCATGGGTAGGCTTTTGGCCAACCTTACAATGTCAGAGATCACAGAATATAGTTTCGGGTCGTATCTGAGGAAACCGCAGATCCAAGATCTGACAGTAGTCGGAAGTGAGAGGCATAGCTCAGTAGGAAGGGGGACTGTATTTCCATTGTATCTGCTCCAGTCCCCCACCTCAGTTGAAGGTTTTGCATACAGTAGGCACACTAGAGTGATGGGTGGAACTAAATTTCCACTTGTGTTTAATCCTCACTGGTAGCACTTATGCAAATCTGCACAGCTCACCCAGGAGGGGCTGGGTCTAGGGAGTCTGAGTGCACCTCTGTGACCTGGAAGGCAGGAGGCAGAAGGCGGGAGGTGGGGGGTGATGGAAACAGGTGTTGGCCAGTGTCTAGAGAGACCTTGTGAGGGGAGGTGTGTTGGGAATGTAGGAGAGGCTTGGCTTCCTGTTCTCTTGTGCTGGCGAAGACCCGCAGAATTTGGACCGTAGGAGCTCCTGCTTTGGGGGTCCAGCACGGCCACACTGCCAGCCATGACACCCTTCCAATATCTTATCCTTCGTCTCAATGTCCTCATCTTATAAAGTGGGTTTTGTCAGTGTGAGAACAGTAGCTCTGAGAGAAGACGGGCAGGAACCTGCTGGGACAGGGAAGGTTGGATGGACCTGTGGATTACCGTGCCCACCTCAAGACCTATGAGTTAGCTGTGCCAGTGGCTGGGACACAGGCATGTGGCCCCCCCTGCTGCTTCTGTGCAGGTTCTGAGTCCCCGTGAAGATGTGCCAGCCGTGGTGTCCCCTCCAGTAGCTTCTCAGATCCCAGCACTCACCAAGCTTCCGAAGAGGGTATAGGAATGGCAGAAGGAAGGTAACCTCCAGGGACTAAGGTGCACTGGTTTATTGTTTAAAAGGCCAGAGCTTTTCCCTTTTCCAAGTGTATTAGTAAAGCATTATTACAGTTTATCATTGTGGTTACTTTCCGCCGTTTTCAAAGTGGGTGTTTTGTAAAGTATTAGTTTTAAATAAGAACAGCATTAACAATAATATGAACTTTGTACCAGGATTCCATCCAAAGACAAACATAAGGTCGTATGGCCGCTCTTGCCCTCCCCCGCTGAGGCCGCGCGAGTCCCGCCTGCTGCGAAGGGCTTTCTTTGTCCCTTTCTGCCCAGGCGGCTTCCGGTCTCTCTGGGAACCAAGAAGCAGGCGCCCCACCGGGTGGTCTCTGCGAGATCCCGATGCCCGCCCTTTCCTTCCCGCCTGACCGCGGAGGCCCCCAGATTCCTGGGAAGGTGCCCCAAGCTCCCCGAGCGGGTCCCAGACTGAGAGAGCGGTAATGCTCTCAGCCCGTGGATCGCCTAGTTTACCTTGTTAGAGAGCACCGCGCTCTCGGAGGTAGCAAAATGGGCCGGTCTTGATCTGAGAAATGGGAACCTAACATCCGAGATCTCTCTGCAAAAGCTGGGACGGGAATTCAGCTTGTCCCAAGGCCGTGAGCTGGGTAGGCAGCGGCCTCAAAGTTCCAGCCTCCAGTGGCGTAGGGCTCTGCCCGCGCACCTCCGACTGGAGAAGGAAAGACACGAGCGCAGCTCTGGGTGCCCCCCTCCCAGCGGAGTCTGGGGCGGGGCTCAGTGAGCGGGCACACAGCCCCAGGCTCCCCACCTCGCCGCCGCGCCGAGCAGAGGCTGGAGTGCCCCCTCCCCAGTGCCCAAGGCCTTCTCTCCTCCCCGCCAACCTCGGCGACTCCTCGGCGACTCTCGGTCGGTCGCTCAGGCCTTTCCACCGCCGCTTGGCCTCCTCCCTCCTTCCCAAGGCCAGAGATGGGACCCTTTCCCTCCTCTTCCACCCTCTTCCCATAAACGGTTTGGGAGAGTGAGGGCAGGGCCGGCGGCGATCACCGGCCTGAAAAGTCAAGTTCAATGGCAAAGTCCCCAACTCTCCCCTCACTTCTGGACGCCGGCAGTCGCTGTCTCCCCCCTCCCCCCGTCATTTTGGAGACAATTTAGGGAAGGAGGACCAGCGGCGGAACCCTTACGCCTCAGTCTGCTCCGACCACCCCAACCCGTTTCTACACAAAGGTAACTGGTAGCCTAGAGAGGAAGAAAGACGCATCAGCTCCCCAGTGGATGTTTTAAAAGCTCTCTCCGAGCCCAGGCCAGGGCTGGGGGGCTGCGGGGTGTCCCACTTGGGTGGGAGGCTGAGGGCTGCTCCAGTGCTTTCTCCCTCCTTTCCCAGAAAGGGGCTATTCTGGGTGAGAATATGGTATAAACACTTCTTTAAGAAACAACGGAACCTCTCCTTTAACCCCCTCCGCAGCAGTTGCCCCCGCGCTTTATTGCCAGTTTACCGTAACGGGTTCATTTACTTAATTCTCGTTTGAAGCTCTGGGGTTACTATTAGAGCGGAGGGGCGCAGGGGCGCAGAGAGTTTCTCCCCGAAGGAAACCTAATTAAAATGCAGCACTTAGATAAAACTTTAATGAAGAAGAGGGAGGCCGGGGGACAGGAGGGGAGAGGAGAGGAGGGGAGGGGAGGGGAATTTGCTCCGCGTGGGCGAGAACTAGGTTGGGGGCGGGAGCTTGATCTGGGCCTTCTTCTTGCCGCAGAGCAGCTTCTGGTCCTTTCACGACTCAGAGAAGTGGCTGGCTAGGGGTGTCCTGGGGCACGGTGGTGCCGACAGTCGGCCCGTAGCGGCCTCGCGTGTTCCGGAGCAGCAGGGAAGCGTTTGCAAGCGCGAGTAAGAACCCCGGAGCTGGAGGCTCTCCGCTGGGCTGCTCAGGGAACCTAGATTCCAGAAAAGTTTTCGGAGGTCTGCGCACTTCACCTCTATTCCCCTAATTCGGCCTCTGAAAGCCTAATAAAATCCACCCAGTTAGGAGTTGGAAGCGATTTCGGTCCTGGAGCGGCATAGACGCGACCCTCCGATCCTGGTTCGATGTTTGCTGAGATTCCCCGCCGGGGATGTTCGCCTCAGAAAAAGGGAAAGGGCGCGGAAGGCAGCTCCGAGTAAAATTAAACCTCGTTGGTGAAAAGACGCCCGGTATATTTTCCGGAGTATATTTGTAAGCCTCTGCGTTTATTTGTCCATGAGAGTGCTGAATTTACCTATTTGCGAACGTTATAGTCACACATGCCAGTCTAAATTTTAGCAAAACACTCGCTCCTGTACTTTAAAAATGGCCCCATTTAAAAAGCAAAGAGCTATTTAAAAAGCAGAGCTGCAGGCAAGTAAAAGGTAGATACGGAGATTTTGCTGTAATTTAGACGTATGTAGTGAAAGATATTTAAATGTTCGGTCTCCGTGGGAGAGGGTATAATTCGCCTTGGGAGTGAAACTAGTGTTTGGAAAGGGCTTCTATAAAAGGGTTTCATACAAAGCGAAATTAAATACAAATTTTTGCACAGATTTCATACAAGTAAATAACACCGTTAAAAAAAAAAAAAGAAGAAGAAGAAGAAGCAGGGAGAGACTGGTTGCGAATTGTTCTGGCGAGGAAGATAAGCGTGCTCCTCCAGTGGAGCGAAGACCTTGACCGAGGGCAGGTGGCGCCGCAACCTTGATCCCGGGAACCCCCGGCTGCCCTGCCTTTTTTTTCTCTCTCTCTCTTCGAGATCGCTTGTGCTGCGCTTCTCGCCTTCCTCGTGGGACTCTCGGAGGCTGATACCCTGGCCCAGTTGCACGTGACCCCGGGTCCCGGCGCTCTCACACGCAGCGGCAAACTCCGCGCGACCCCTGAGGCCGGAGGCCGGAGGCACCCGGAAGCCAGAAGCTCGGTGGAGCGGTTCCAGCCCAGAGGGCCGGAGAGTTTCCCGGCAATGGCGAGTTTCTGCCAGAAGGGGGCGACCTTGTCTTTTAATAGGCCAAACACATTGCGAGCGAAATAAATCTCTAAAATCCCAAATCTTTTGTTCGTTCTGAAATTATTGCGAGAGAGAATCCTAGAGGAGCTTCGATTTTAAGTCCTTGATAGCAGAGTTGAAGGAGTTAGAGCCCCGGAAGGCCAGAGTCTCGAAGCCCCAGGCTCCTTGAGGCCATCTCGAGAGGCCCAAGGGGCAAACTCTCTTTTGGCCTTTCCCCTCTGCGTGTGGGCAGCCAGCACCAGCATCGCGCTCCCTCGTTTGTCTCACGCTCTACCCACGCGCCTATCTGCGCTGAAGTCCCACCATTTCTGAAGAGCCGAGGGAGGGCGTTGCACCCACTAACCTTGAGAAGCTGCGATATTAAAAGCGCTTGGGACTTCGCTTGAAGGAAAACGTAGAAGGCGGAAAGTAACTCCCTCTGAGCAGGGAGCGATACCAGGGAATTTAAACTGGACCAAAGGGCTTGGAAGGATTGTTTAAGTCACGAAACTGATACACACACTCTAAGGGGACCCAGGGAGGGAAAGTGACCGCCCGTCTTGGGGCCTTTCCCTTTGGCCTCGGGCTCCTCTTTGGTAAATAGAGAGTCTTCCCAACTCTTTCCCAAAAGAGGGGCCAGGACGGGGATTCCACCCGACGGCGGACTGCAAACACTCGAACCCCCTGCGGCGGCCAACCCAGAGTTTCTTGGAGAACGAGGAGCCGACTCCGAGAAGGGCTGGCGATTCAGACTGTGGCCGCGCCCCCGCTCCCGCTGCTCGGTAGCGAGGAACATGGGTCCAGCGGTGGGTCCGTTCCACCGCCAGGCCTGTGCGATCGGATCGCTGGCCAGGAGAGTGTCTGCCGGGACCACCCCACCACCACCACCATCCAAGCCCAGGATGCTGAAGATCCACCGCAGACCCACCGGCTTTGCTACGAGGCCAAGCCCTTAAGTCCCACTGGGCACTGGGCCCAGGAACAAGACATCAAAGACACGTGTCAGCGTTCCCGGCTCTGTGGCTCTGCAAACAGCCAGTTTGCCCCCAGGTTTCTGGAATTCTGCACTATTCCCATACCTGTCTATGCACAGGAGGAAAACAGAGTTGGTGCCAAGGTGTCCTCCACCCGGGATTCGGGGGGATATAAGGACTGAACTAGCAAGAAGTGAAAAAGAAACAAGTCTGCATCCATTGTTGTCCTGCCAGCCTGCAGTTCCCCACTCTGAGACTGGGTCTTTGGGCTTCCACCACCCATAGTGCATTCACTTGAAAAAGCTTGTCCTGAGACTTCCAGGGCTCCGGCAAGCAAGCAGAGGAGGAATGAGTCATGAAGGGGCAGTTTTCTGGGTTTTTTTTGTTTGTTTGTTTTTTCTCCTTCTGGGTCTAGCTCTTTCTCAAACCCCATTTCTCTGAAAGGAAGGAGAACAGACCTGGGAAGGCAGCCCACTAGCTTCACTTCCACACATGGTCAAAATTGAAGAGTTGGGGACGTGGACTTCTGAGACTAGTGGGTACGACGACGTAGGGGGTGGGCAGGGAGGGAGAGTTACACCCTCCGGCATCGTCCAGCCTGCCTAGCTGTCATCTTAGAAAAATGCTGAATGGGCAACATAATCACAGCGGTGAATCTGCCATTTCTTTTCTCCTCTGCCTTCACTGGGATGGAGATGGGCTTTGGAAATGGAGATCCAGAGGAAGCTGTCCTGCCACCGGTCTCCTTCCAAGTTTATTCATGATCAGCTCAATCCGTGAAAGCAGTTTCTAAAGTGCTCTACAGGGCTCTAGGTAGAAAATATGATACTAATTATCATGGCAACTAGTACTGGTTACGGTGATTATTGCTACTGCCAGGATGAATGATTATGACCAGGACAAGGTCCTTTGGGTGGTGTTACCTGGTAGACTGGGCTGTAACTCGGCCTTGCTGGCTCTCTGGGACAAATGGAATACCCAGGCTATCCCTGAGAAACAGCCCAGGAATGTTGGCCTGGGAAGAGTGTCATCTCTGAGGGCCTCTCGGCAGAGTCCTAGGTCCCCATCTGGCCCCCATCTGGCACTGGCAGGATTCTGTTCTTCCCAGGATACCCCGATTTCCCCCACCCCCCCAGCCAGGGAGCTCCCTCAGGGAGTAGCGCTGGTTTTGACCTTGGCGAGAACCTTCTTCTCCTTGACCCGGCGATTCTGAAACCAAATGGTGATCTGGCGCTCTGAGAGGCTGGTGGCCGCCGAGATCTTGCGCCTCTTGTCCTTAGTGATGAATTTGTTAGCCGAATACTCACGCTCCAGCTCCCGCAACTGCCCCTTGCTGTAGGGAATGCGTTTCTTGCGGCCGCGGCGGAAGGCGCAGCCCTCAGGAGGGTGTTGCGCGCTTGAGTCTGTGCAGCAGCAGAGGGAGGGAGAGAAAGACACGCTCAGACCACCGCCTGGCGCAAGCCCAGGTGCCAACCCAGGCCTCGCCAGCAAAGTCATCTTGCAGAAGCACCCAGGTCATCCTACAGGCGTTCGTGTACTCCCCTTCCTCTAAAGCTTAGGAGGACACCTCAGCTTCCAGCTGGTTCTCTGATCACTGCTTAGCTTTGGCAAGAGAAGGTTTTTGGAGGCCACCCTCTTTCATCACTGCCCTCAAACCTGCAAACGCACCATCACACATAGCCAGAGCTTTGCCCACCTGCTACGTACAGCCACCCTTCACATGCATTTTCTTACTCTTGGCCACTCTTACAGATACTACAGTCAAATTCTGTACAGGAGGGAATGTTTCTGCCCCAACTCCCAGCACACACACACCAATGCACACACCTAAGTCATGTCTTCAGTAAATCTAAACTTCCCCTTGGAAACTGAAAAACTCATCTGAGAGAAGGTGAGGGGTTGTATTCTTTATAGAACATTCAACATTTCTATTCTCACCCACCCCACTCCACTCCTACACTCAATTGAGCTATTTAGCCCTTTTGTAGAATTAAACTGGGATCCTGCTTGGCAGGGACATCCTGAGCCCCAAGAAACTGCAAAGAGAGCCAAACACTCCGACATATTGAAAGGCTGGTCTCAAGGCCTCCTGGGAGATCAGGGACCTGGTGGACCTCAGGTTTCAGAGAGCACCCAGCTCAGGCCTCTCACATCGACCCTCTGAGGCCTCTGCCCAGGCTCTCTAACTGCCAAGACCTTCCTTCAGAGTCCTAATGATCAAGCAAGGAGAACCAAGCACCTCCTTACCAGCCCCAAGTCTCCCTTCACCTCTTCCCAGGCAAGTGCCAATCAAGCCTACAGCCCCAGGCACAGCGCCAAGGGGATCCAGAGTAGTGGGCAGTTTACCTGCAAATGCCGCCTTCCAGAAGGGACCGGATGGGTTCTGTTCTCCCTGGCAGCACATCTGGCTGTTCCAGCCACCAGTGAGGGCCCAGGGCTGGTAACTGTCCACAGGCAGCAGGGAGTCGTGGCGAGGCTCCGTGGGGGCGCCCAGGGTCTGCACCACGGACACATCCAGGTAACTGGCCATAGGCTGGTAGGGTCCCGGGTACCCCGGATAGAAGGCAAACTCGGTGGGGCGGCTGGGGTACTCCTCCCCGGCCGTGGGAGTCTCCGCAGGGTAGGCGGCCAGGGGAGCCCCCTGGGCACAGGGTTTCAGCGAGCTCCGGGACACTCGACAGGAGTAGTACCCGCCTCCAAAGTAGCCGTAAGGCACGGGAGCTGGGGACGCCCCCTGGGGCACCCCGGAGCATGGGTGGCACTGCTTTGGCGGTTCCGCAGAGCCGGGCAGATCCAGGGGGGCGTAGTTGACAGCTGGCATCAGTGTAGGCGCCCCTGCTGGGTGGCTGGTCAGTGGGGAGTGGGCGACCAGATTCCGACTCCCTCCGGCTCCCAGCAAGCCTTCGATCTCCTTGGCCCCGTCCAAGGTGGCATAATTGCCAGGCTCCATGGGGCCGAGCGTCGGCTCATGGGGTGCTGGGGGTGGGGGGATACAGGGGGCACCCAGCTCGCTCTCCCCACCCAGACCCGTGGAATCCAAAGCGTTTTAAATCGCTCGCTGCTTACTCGGCCCGTGCATTAGCTCAGCCCGGCGGTCTTGGCCGTCTCGACGCAGGGGACGCAGGTACCCGGGCACGCGCGCTGATTGGCTGCGGCCTGGCGGAGAGAAGCCAATAAAATCTTCAGGGCAGAAACTGCGAAAATACTTTCTCTCTCTTTCTCTCTCTCCACCTCCCTCCGTCCCCCCC
>PVHT020001179.1:9692159-9768507 GCA_004024745.2 Catagonus wagneri | reverse complement strand
GGAGGCGGGAGAGGGGACGCGGAGCCGGCCCCACCTCGGTTGCCTCCTCTCCCTCCCTGGCTCTCTGTCTCCAGTGCTTTGGCAGGTTTAACGAGCGAATATAAAGCTTTCCCTATAAAGTGGCCATCCCCTGGGGGGAAGGGGAGTCGGGGGTGGGGCCGGGAGGCCACTGTGGGCCTAAAAGGGGAACCTGGGAATGCGCCTGAGCGGCAGGAGGTCGGGAAACGGGGATTAAAGGATATTTCTGGGACCCTGGCTTGGGTCCCGGGTTCTAGCATCCCAGTTCACTCTAGATGCCCCTCTCATCCCGGATGCGCTGGAATAAGCTGCTCCCAGTCCCAGGGAAGTGCCTGGGACGCCTCTTCCACAGGGACCCCAGCTATTGCCCAGAGAGCTCCGGATTCAGAGAAGCGCGGATGAAGGGGGCAGAGGGAGGAGGACTCTGAGCTCCCAAGAAGGAGACTTGAGAACTGGAGCCTGGGAGGCCCCTAAACATTCAGACTTGAAGCGGAAATGCAGCTTCTGGAGCTGGCCTGTAAAAGGGGGGTCTGGATTTCCTTTGAAGGGGTGGGGGGATAGGGAAAAGATGACACACATGACCTATATACTCTGAGAGAGGCAGAGAAAGGGCCAGGGAGATGAGACCCAGGGACAGCAGCACAAAGAGGGAAAGAGAGAAATTGAAGGAAGGGAGAGGATCTTATAAAATCCTAAAGTAACAAGTCAGAAAAGATAAACCCTTTCCTCCCTTTTCTGGGATCTAAGGAATTTCCAGGAAGCCAGAAAACCAACTAGCCATGAACTAGTTTCAGGGGTTCTAGACCCCCAAGAATGCAGAAGCCTGGCCTGTGTGAAGGTGCCCAGACTCTGCCCTTCAGTCCTTCCCCTACGTTCCAAGGGGCCCAGGAAACTCGCCCTGGCCCTGGCACACAGTTCCACCCAAGCTGAGTGTCCAGAAAGCCCAGCACCCCTACCTGCCTCCTCCTGTCTTTGCAGGACCAGAGAAGGAAAAGGAGGTGGCAGATGGAGCCCCAGCCATGGAAGGAACTACCTGAGGCCCCTCTGTTGGGGCCTGTTGTGCATTGCAGAGCAGAAGACCCAAACCAGTTTGTTTCCCAAATCTGTCTTCAGAGGCTTCTGTTTCCATCCCTACCCCTCCCAAATCAAATCCTTCTGGGTTCCCTTTTTCTAGAACCCACAGTCGTCCCCCCAGCCCCAGAGAAGACAGAAACTTTTCTCTATTTTCTTTTTCTTTTTCCTTTTTTTTTTTTGTTTTTTGTTTTTTCCTTTTAGAGCCGCACCCAAGGCATATGGAAGTCCCCAGGCTAGGGGTCGATTGGAGCTGCAGCTGCTGGCCTACACCACAGCCACAGCAATGCAGGATCTGAGCCACATCTGCAACCTACACTACAGTTTGTGGCAACACCAGATCCTTAACCCACTGAGTGAGGTCAGGGATCAAACCCACACCCTTGTGGACACAAGTTGGGTTTTTAACCCATTGAGCCACATCAGAAACTCCAAGACAGAAACTTTTCTATTCTACACCAGGATAGGACAAACAACTCTGCACTCCAGGTGGGCTCAGTCTTGCCCCTTTACCAGCCTGAGCCTGAACTTGAGCCATCTTTTGGGAAAGCGCCCATGCAAACTAGAGTTGTCCCAAGTTGTAGGACAGATCTCAGTGACCACTGCTAATGACTGAGGACATCATGCATGAAATCTTGACTGGATTTTATTGTATTTGGGTTTTTGTTTTTGTTTTTGGCCACTCCCAGGCCAGGGATCAAACCTTGCTCAGCCACAGAGACACCAGATCCTTAACCCGCTGTGCCACAGCAGGAACTCCTGGATTTTATTGTATTTGAAAACTACATGAGAGAAAAGGGGGGGAGATGTCTCTTTGATGCTTTCCGGTTTCTTAACACAACCTCTTGCTTGTCTGTCTACGACAGGCAGAAATACCAGGATTTTTACCTAAAGGCTAAGAATTTCTTACTGGTGTTTTGCTTGAGACATGACAGCACAGACATGGAAAGATCCCTAACTTTAAAAAAGAGATAATCCATTCTATTCCTGGATATTTCCAACAGAAATAAATGTTTATGTGCATCAATAAGCGTGTACTAAAATGTCCAAGGCAGCTTTATTTATTATAGCTCAAAAATAGAAACAACCCCAATGTCCATCAAATAGTAGAATGGGTAAATAAATCACACAATAATTAAAGAATGGAGTACTACACAGCAATAAAAAAAACACTGCTATGCACAACATAGATAAATTGCAGATGTGTGGCTGAAAGAAGCCAAACATGAAAGGATAATGTTTTTATGGTTCTATGCAGTTCAAGAATAGGCAAAATCAATCTATAGCAATAGAAATCAGGAAAGATCACTCTGGGGAGTGGGGGCACCTGACTGGGAAGTGACAAGGAAATCTTCTCAGGTGGTGGACACATTCCTGATCTCAGCCCCTGTCTATATGCTAGTTACATGAGTGTGTTCACTGAGTAATAATTCCAGAGGTACATTGGGTATTTCTGCACCTTGCATCAGTTTGTCTCTATTTTTTAGAAGTATAAAATTTTAAATACAGAAATTTAAAGATTCGTAGCAACATTGCCTGCCCCTGTGCTTTTTGGATATGTTATCCGTGTCCACGGAAATAAGTCACAAAATACATCATTGTGAAATGCAGAGATGATCAGACTGAAACCGAACCCTGGAGAAGCTCACCAGCTGGGCTGGAGGCCCCTTATGTTGACAGATTCGTTTTTCTTTCTTTTTTTGGGGGGGGTCTTCTTGGGGCCCTCCTTCAGCTTATGGAGGTTCCCAGACTAGGGGTTTAATCGGATCTGTAAACTCCGGCCTATACCACAGCTCACAGCAACATCAGATCATTAACTCACAGCAACAAGGGATCATTAACCCACTGAACAAGTTCAGGGATCGAACCTGAACATGCATCCTCATGGATACTAGTCAGATTTCCTCTGATTTCTGTGGTTTCCACTGAGTCAGGATGGAAACTCCTGACAGATTCATTTTAATACAAATAAATACTCTGGGGTTATTATTCTGGTTATACGCTACAATTTATTTAGCATCTACTAGATACCAGGGAACAGTTCTGGATAAGGTATTTATTAACATAAGAGCATGTGCTCTCATTTTCTGTACACATTTATCTAGTTGCATCTGTCCATAACTGATCATAGACCTCAACTGGAGTCAGATTAAGTAGGATTAAGTCTCCTCATCTGTTAAAAAAAAAAATTATCTTGGAGTTCCCATCGTGGCTCAGTGGTTAACGAATCTGACTAGGAACCATGAGGTTGCAGGTTTGGTCCCTGGCCTTGCTCAGTGGGTTAACGATCTGGTGGTGCCATGAGCTGTAGTATAGGTTGCAGATGCGGCTCGGATCTGGCATTGCTGTGGTTGTGGCGTAGGTCAGCAGCAACAGCTCCGATTAGACCCCTAGCCTGGGAACCTCCACATGCCAGCGGGTGCGGCCCAAAAATGACAAAAGGCAAAAAAAAATTATCTATCTCCTCCTAGGTATAATAATTCCTACCTCAAAGGAACGCTGTAAAGATTAAATGAGATTTTGCACATGAAAGCATTTTATAAACAATAAGTATGAGTTCTATTTGTGTTTCTGTATGTATAGCTGTTTGTAATGAACCACAAGCCACCTGTTTTTATTGGTAAGAATAGTTCCCCTAAAAAGTACTGGTCATGGAGTTCCCGTCGTGGCTCAGTGGATAACGAGTCCGACTGGGAACCATGAGGTTGCGGGTTCGATCCCTGGCCTCGCTCAGTGGGTTAAGGATCCGGCGTTGCCGTGAGCTGTGGTGTAGGTCGCAGACGCGGCTCAGATCCCGCGTGGCTGTGGCTGTGGCGAAGGCCGGCAGCTACACCTCCTGTTAGACCCCTAGCCTGGGAACCTCCATATGCCGCGGGTGCAGCCCTAGATAAGGCAAAAAGAAAAAAAGTACTGGTCACTTCTCATTTGCCTCTTCCAGCCTTGAGTAAGCCTAAGGCTCAAGGCTCAGAGCTTCCATATTCTCCCTGAGCTCTGTAAGAGCTCAGGGATGAAGTTTCAGAGCCACCCAGGCATCCTGACCTCCTGCCAGGCTGGGCTGAGTCAGCTCTTCCCCCACAGATTCCTTTGTGTCCCGCTGGAAGCCTCCAGGCAGACCCTTAGGACTCCCAAGCCTCCCCCGACCCCCAGTCCCCTTTACTGACCCAGCCAAAAGCTCTAAAAGCCTCAGCTGCTCCTTTACATACCGGCCAGACACCTCCAGGAAGGTCAAGGCCAAGTTGAAAGTTAAGAGCCTGTTTACCACCAAGAGCCCATTCAGCGCGCCCCGCAGACCGCCTGCGACCTTTACAGCCAGGCCTTTGAGTGGGGCCACCGGGCCCCCAGGGGTTCCAGCCCCGGGGACTTGGCACCTCCTTGTCAGCTCCCGCCCCGCCTGGGTTCCGGGACTATGGGGAGGGGGTGAGAGGAGACCACCCGCCCCGCTTAGGATATTCGTTAAATTACCATTTATTTTTTGTAAAGCAAAGTGAGAGCCCGTTGCCTCTGACCTCCCACCTGGAACAACATACGTGACCAAAAGGACCATGGCCCCTCAGGTCAGTAGTGGTTTTGATGAATAATGAGAATCTATTGGTAGTGGGGCCACACTTCTTTTTTCTGGAAAGGTCAGGGCTCCGCGGGCCTGGCTGAACTGCTTGAGGCCCCTTCCTTCTCTCGGTTTCATGAAAAAGGCTTAATCGGGTGCCCTCCTTTCTTTCTTTCCACTTTTCTTCCATCCTTTCTTTCTGTCCATCTGTTCTCTCAGTTGAATTTAGTCTTTTGATAACTTTCCTCCCTTTTTATATTTGTATTTTTCTTTCTGCCTCGCTTCCCTTCAATTTTCATTATCTTGCTTTAGGGGTGCTCTTGTTTTCTTTCTTTTTGTCTCTACTGTTAACTTCCTCCCCCACCCCCCACCCCCGTTTACCTTTATTTTTCCTTTGGTTCCTTTCTCCTTCTCTGTCACTTACACTGTTTTTTCTTTGCTTCTTCGTCCTATTTTTTTCCTTTCATTTTCTCCTTTTTTCTTCCCTCTTCCTTTTCTCTTTCCTTCTCATCTATTTCCCCCCCCCCTATTTCTTTCTCTCTTATTTCCCTTTGAAATTTCCTCTATCTCCTTTTTCCCATTCCACACTCGTCTCTCCTTGCCGGCCCTCTCTCAATTTTCCTTTGTTCTTCTCCCAAACCTGCACAGCGTCTGCTGGCGACTCTCCACCCCCTGAGGCAGCCCTTGGCAGGGTGGCCTCGCAGCACGGTCCTGAAGCCGTGTCGCGGCTGCGGGAGCCCCGCGAGCATGGCCAGGCTCAGTTGCGGATGACAGGCCACCTGGGCCCTTCTCCCTGAAAAGAAGTCAGGCGGGTGGCCTGGCCGGGCCTCAGAGGAAATCTTTCGGACAAAATGACAGCGGAGTCTACGAGCTACGAGAGAACCGGAGAGTGGAGGCCTGGCTGGACAAGGAGGACACTATCACCTCTGCGTACCCTTTCAGGACGAACCCAAGTGCTTCAGAGGCCGAGGCTGAGGGAGTCAGGTATGACATTAGAGCCGATCGTGCGTGCCCTCCGCCACCCAGCAAGTGGAGAAGCAAAGACGGTCCGCTAAGGGGAGAAGCCAATGCCAGCCGCACGGCCCGCCACCGGCCCTGATGGCGCCGAGGAGCGCCGGAGCCCAGGAACGGTGAGTGGGGTCCAGAGCCCAGGGAGGGAGGTAGAGAGTGAGAAGGGTCGGGAGCGCGAAACAGGAGCCGGCTGCTCCTGGCCTGCCACGTGTGCTCTCTGCCATGTTAGAGCGGCCCCGCGGGCCCCAGAGGCCCCGGCCCCCTCTTCCGCGACCCTGCGCTTCGCTGGGAAGCCGACCCCGTCACGATCCCCGCAGCCCCCGGCCCAGAGAAACCCAGCCCATCCGGGCCGCCACCGTTGGGAACGATGGACCTAGCGGACTGCACTGCGGGGCGCAAGGCTTAGGCAAGCTTTAGCTCTAGCTCGGGCAGGCAAAGTCGTTTCCCCTCTCTGCACCTCCGTTTTCCTACCCGCTCCGTGTAAGGAGGGAAGAGCTGGACCCTATGCTCTTTAAGTCCCCGAGTCACTGTTCACGTTGGGCACAAGAGTGGCGGGCAGGCGGGAGCGGGAAGGGAGCGTTCCTGCAGCTTGAGGGCGTTAGCTTGGAAGAAGACCGCGGAGGGAGCCAGACACAGGCGCCAGGCTCGCCAGCGATTATTCCGCGCGATTCTAGGGCGCGGCGAAATTATGAAGTGCTCCTCGAAGGAGCCCGGCCCGTGATCCGGCCTCTGTGAGGCAACCCTCGTGGACTGACTCAGCTGGGACTGACTCAGCCTCAGGGTGTAAACTCCACAGTAGCCCGTTAAGTGGGACAAAATTTGTTGGGAGATCACCTCCTCCACCCTCACCCTGTAATTCCTGGAGATCTCCGGCCTCCCCCCCCCCCCGCCAACCCCCGGGGCCCCCACACATTTGGGGTTGGCAGCAGCTTCCAGGGCCTGGGGAGATTTTGAGGTTGAGAGTGTCTTTAGGGTTGGCAGCAGCTTCCAGGGGTTTCCTTTGTTCCAGCCCTTGGGATCCTGAATGGGGCTCAGGAATGGGGAAAAAAAAAAAAAACAAAAACCTACCTGCACATTCAAGAAAGCAATCTGAGTTGCTTACAGCCTCCCCTCCCACTTCTTGACTCCCCCCCCTTCAGGGAATGAGGATATAGGTAATAATTATCAGGATAAATTCTGGCTGCTCGTGTATGACTCTGCTAGAGACAAACATTAAATTTTCACTCCTAAAGTCAAACAGGAATGTCAGTGCCGAGACCCCGGCCCCTCCAGTCCCAAACCTGCCTGTTTGGCCTGAAGCGGAGCTGTAGGTTTGAGGTTTACGGGAAAGTGCAATTTGAGAGATTTGATTTCTTGCTCTGAGTGCCCCATTCCCCTCACTGAAAGACCTGGGTCCCTACCAGTAGCCCAGAGCTTGTCCGTCTTGTGGCCCCCTTCCCTCTTCTCTGTCCCTCCATCACCACTATAGCAAAAGCCTTTCCCTTTTCCTCTCATTGAGTTATCTGTTCCAAGAAACAAAGTTCTGAGAGGAGAAAAGCAAGCACTTTCTCCCTCCCTCTCTCTCTCTCTCTCCCTCTCTCTCTCTCTCTCTCTCTCTCTCTCTCTCTCTCTCTCTCTCTCTCTCACACACACACACACACACACACAGCTGGATAGAGCAAAGAAAAATGGCTCATAATCCGTGACTTCTAATAAGGCCTGTCCTGTCCGTGGTGCTCATGTGTGTATTCCTACTTTTTTTTTTTTAATCTTTTTAGGGCCGTATCCGCGGCATATGGAGGTTCCCA
Source organism: Catagonus wagneri (assembly GCA_004024745.2). Lineage (NCBI taxonomy): Eukaryota > Metazoa > Chordata > Mammalia > Artiodactyla > Tayassuidae > Catagonus > Catagonus wagneri. The sequence continues at coordinate 9,761,076 of PVHT020001179.1, read as the reverse complement.
GGCTAGGGTTCTAATCGGAGCCGTAGCTGCCGGCCTTCGCCACAGCGACAGCAATAAGTGATCCGAGCCACGTTTGCGACCTACACCACAGCTCACAGTGACGCGGATCCTTAACCCACTTTAGTGAAGCCAGGGATTGAACCTGCATCCTCGTGGATACTAGCTGGGTTCACTGGGTTCATTAACTACTGAGCTACAATGAGAACTCCCCCATGTGTTCCTGTCTTTGAAGGAGCATAACCAAAGTGGGAAGGAAGAGAATCACAAAGGACTACCTTCTTAAAGGACCTCATAAAGGACTACCTTCAAAGGACTCCATAAAGCCTTGAAAATAACCCTTCTGCCTCCAAGAGTCCCTGTACACACACACACACACACACACACACACACACACACACACACACACCATTTGCCTTTCTGAATCCCAGCCCCAGTCTGAACAGTTCCTGGTTACCACTTGAGGACTCTGACCTAGAGGAAAGTCCGTCTCAGTCAGGCCCGCATGGTTCTGGGCTGGCCATTTACCCCAAACCCTAATACCTTATGAGACTAGAGAAATCTGTCCAGCTGTCTACAGCATGACCCTAAATGTCTTGAGCTGATATCGGGCCATACATAAGGCACTCCTTCATCATAACGAGGTTTGGGATTGGAGTAGAGCTCTGGGCTCATAATCTGCTTGGCTCTGGACCACTTGGGCTTAAACTAGTACTTCTTCCCCTCTAGCCTCCTTCAGAGCTTTTCTAAGGATTCTCGGAGGGCAGATGAAGTGCCCTTCACTTTAAGTGGGAAAATCACCTATGAAAAAAATTTTTAAATTTGATCTCCATAGAGTCCTTAGCTTTGTCCACAATTGGGGAGAATTGTAGCTGCTTGTGTCCCCAGATGCCTGAAATCTTTAAATCTTTCTCCAGAGATGAAGATCTTTGCTCTCCTGGCCTTGCTTATATGGCCAGGGTAGGGGCTTGGGAGGAGATTCTGATGCTAAAACTTCCTGTGTAGCAGCTAAATCATGGGCTAAGGAACTAGAAGCTTAGAAGAGGAAGCCCCACATTCCCTAGATACCCAAACTAGTCAGTTGACATTTGGAACTGGGAGGTCCCTTAGCAGTCATTCAGCTATGTGCTCGAGTGGCTGGGTGGCAGATACTGAGGAGAAGAAGCTGTCTTGCCCAAGTCAGAATGAACTGACCTCAGGAAACCGACAGACAGCTTCGTGCTGTCATAGTGTGATAAGCAATAAAGGTAGACAGCTGTGGCAGCGTCCCCCAGGGACTCCCCAGAGAAGGGTAGACAGGGACTCTTAAGTGAGTATGTAGAAGCTTTACACGTGCAAGGTGGTTTTCAAGTCCAGGTCCTTACGGGGCCAAAGCTTGGTCACAAGGGCACCTGCTCCCAGGCTGAGGGACTCCTGGTCTGGCAGTTCCAGCTCCACCAGGCCGGGCCAGCTCCCAGTTTCTTATTCCTGAGGTCAGCTTGGAAACTTGCCTAAGGAGCTTTCCTGTTCTGAGGGCTCAGCCCGAGAGGCCCAGGTGGGAACCTGAAGAGGAGACCGGGGAAGCAGAGCGCTTCTTTCCATCCCCTCCGGTCCCTCAGGATCCCCCAGGATCTAGCACAAGCCCAGCCCAGATCTCCAGCTATGTGTTGTGTGTGTGTGTGTGTGTGTGTGTGTGTGTGTGTGTGTGTATTTGGGGGCTGATGCAGACAGGGATTTGGGGTGCTCTCTGTCCCTGGATCTGAATCTCGCACAGCACACTAGTCTACCTTTGGGGTCTGTCTCATTTCCCCCCTGCTAGCCGCATGGGCATGGTTTTTCTAGCCTCCAGAACCACCTGTCCCAGGGATGCAGGCGAAGCTTGGAGCCAGGGAGGTGCAGATGGACCAGGACCCCTTCCTGGCCTGGGACCCATGTGCAGTGCATATTAGGCGGGCAAGGCGGCTCCCAAGGGAACCAGACAAACTTCCACCAAGACAGGGCGGCCTAAGGACTTTCTCCCTTTTGTCCAAAAGCCCTAATTGCCTTCCTTCCGCGTGTGTAAACACCTGGTCGGGCAGATTTTTAAAAAAGGCGATGGAAGACAGCGCACCCTGCCCAGCTGGCGCCTGGCAAAGCGGCCCGAGGGCGGGTGAGGTCTCCAACCTCACAGGCGCACGCAGCTGGAGAGCCTGCGAGCCAGACCTTCCTTCCACCCACCTACATAGGTGCACCTTGCCTCCGGGGATCCCGCACCCTCAGGCGGAGGTTGTACCTCGAAGTGGAAGTTCCCGCTGGCCCAAAACCCGCTTAGATCGTCGGAGGGCAGCGCGCGGCCGCCTGCCAGACCCAGGTTGGCGGCGCAGCCTGGCTGGACGCCGCTTTGACCAGCATCTCGCGCCCCCGAAACCCCTGCGCGTCGCCCCTCGGGCTTTTTTGGCGCGGCTGCTTCAGCATCTTCTAAGTCGTCGTGACCAATGTGCTGAGGACTGTATGTAAATTTCACCGAATCGTCGTCGCAACAATAGAACAGGGTAGAGGGCGGTTGTTACTCCTGTTTTATAGGTAAGAAAACTGAGGTTTGGGAGATTAATCGGTCCAGCTTCTGGAAGCCGATGAATAAGAATGCCTGGACTCCTATGTGGATCTTAACGGTGCCAAATCCAGACTCTGACCATTTCGCTTTCTCTTCCCTATTCAAATACCAAGTCCTTTCGGATTTTAAAAATGGGAATAAATCCCTTTTAAAAGTACAAATTCATGGAGAATAGACTTGCAGTTCCCAAGCGGGAAAGGACAGGTTGGGAGTCTGGGACTAGCAAATGCAAACTATTACACATAAGATGAATAAATAACAAAGTCCTACTGTATAGCCACAGGTAACTATATCCAATAGTTATGGTTTATGTGATCAACCATAATGGAAAATATGAAAAAGAATATATATGTATATGGAATATGAATCACTTTGCTGTACAGCAGAAATTAATAAAACATGATAAAGTAACTACACTTCAGTACAATTTTTAAAAATATAAGTACAGGAGTATTTTCCCTTGTGGCCTGGGGGCTTAAGTCACCGAAGCAGCTTGGGTCGCTGCTGTGGTGAGGATTTGATCCCTGGCCCAAGAACTTTCACATGACATGGGCACCGCCTACCCCCCACAAAAAAATTAAAAAGTACAAACTGATCCTAAAAATAGTCCTAAGATATTTGAGAAGTTATTAAAGGAAATCAAGGGGGAAAATAAAAAGATTGGGGAAAAATAAAATATTGCCTCCAAAATAAAGGAATGCTTTTAGCACACAGCATTTTTTAAATTGAGGTGTAGTTGATGAACCATATTACATAAATTTCAGGAACACTAAATTTTCTATATGTTACCCATGAAATCTAAGACTACAAAGGCAAGGACTAAGCTCAGTCCCCTTATCCCCACGCCTCCCCTGCCACTCTGTTTCACGTTGGTGCTTAGTCTATAAGAAGGAGGGAGCTCTGAATGGAAATTTTTTTTTTTTACTTAATGGATTTTATTTCAATTATAGGTGTACATAATCTGAATGGAAATTTTCACCAACAGCTGAATCTCCTGAGACTCAGACTCCTCTGTCTGATGGCTCCATTGCCCACACCAGAGGGAAAAAACAAAAAGAACACGAAGGGGTCAGTCTGGTGCCAAAACACTTTCCAATCCTGTTCTCTCCCTGGGGAAAAAAAATGAATGTTTGGTAAACCTGAAGATTTTGAATTGGATTCAAAGTTCAATTCAGTTTGAATTGATTTGTTTTTTAGCAGCAAATTTCACACACACAGAGAAGTAAACAGTAAAGATAAAACGCAAATTCACCACCTCCAGAAGAGTATAATAACCCCTGAAACTCATCATTCAGTGTCAACAATTATCAACTCAAAACCAATCTTGGTTGAATTTTTTTCCTCAAGTATTTTTCAGGATAAATGAGTGACTCCTCATTTTATTAAAGAAACATACACCCAGAGAAGGAGTTATGTGATTTATCTAAAGATGCAGATGAGTTCTAAGTTGAGATAAAAATTCAGAATTTGGGGCTTTTCCTGGAGTATTTTAAAGCAAATCCCAGACATCATTTCATCAAAAAATACTTTGATTTGAATCTTTCACAGATAAAGGCTTCTTTTTTTTTCTTTTCTTTCCTTTTTTTGAAAAACAGAAACTTCATGTGATTATCACACATGACAAAACTAACAATAATCTCAATACTATTCGTGTTTCAATTTCCTCAGTTGTCTCAAATTTGTCTTTTTACAGTTATTTGCTCAAATCATAATTTAAACAAAGTCATACATTGCGTTTGATTGATACAATCTTAACTGTCTTATAACCATAGCAGTTTCGTTGTCTCCTTTTTTTTATACTATTTTGTTTGTTTTTTTAAAAACCTGAGTCAATTCAATTCCCAAAGGTACTGGTCATCTTCAAAAAAGATTTCTGGTAACAGCCCAAACAACTTCAGATTTCTACCCCCACTGACTAGGGCAGCCAGCTGTGGACAGAATTGCTGCTGCAGTCCCATGAACTTCTTCCCAAAGAAAATGGAGCTGGGCCAGGCAGTGCCCCCACCGCCCCCCAGCCACAGCCTGCTCCATTTTGGTTCCCCTATTACTCTTGGAATGGGGGGGCCTCCCTCCCTCTCCAACACCCAGGGTGCCAAGAATGGATCCTCTGATCAGTTTTTTGGATGATCCAGGTTTAGGAGAGTGTCAGAGACTGAATATTCACCTCCAGATCGAGAGGAAATATTACTGTCCTTGGAGCGGGACTGTTCAATCCCGTCCTTGGGGGGGCCCCAGAGACCTCCGTGCTCCTCAAAGGAACCAGAGAACACAGTCTGTTTCTAAGGTGGTGTAGCCTGACTAGCTTTGCCATCTTTTACTCCTTCCTGCCCCTAGGTCATTATTGACCTGGGGAACTTGAACTTCTCTCCCTGCTCCGGCAAGTGTTGCCAGCTGTGTGTCCTTGGGCTGGCCGGCTCTCTGACCCTCAGTCTCCTCATCTGTAAAGGGGGAGTGATTGCCTCTGCCCAGCCTTCCACACAGGGCTGCTTACAGACAGGAAAGATGAAGGAAATGCAGATTCTGTACAAAGATTACAACGTATGTATAACCAACCATTGTTCCTCTCGCAGTTAGTGGTGTCCAAGGAAAAGGGGTGGATTTGCCCTGGGAGAAGAGGAACTAACCTACAACCTTGTCCCGGTCCCATGCTTACAGAGAAGCACCCCCATACACACAACAACATCATCATCCCCCAAATTTAAGAAAAGATCTGGGTTTGGTGATGCCCAGCCAGAGAAGCTGTGACCTCCTGCATGGGGAATCGTCCGCCATGCCGGCTCTTTCTCAGGAGTTACCAAGGAGCCAGGGTTTTGTCTCATCTGTGAGCCCCCTTCCCCACCGCCCACACCCCTGTGCTCTTTCCAGGGCTCCCAGCTTCGGTGCATCAACAATTCCAAAGCCCCAGCTCGTCTCCAAGAGGAGCTACTGGGCACAGACTCTGTCTCCGTGAGCCGGTGCAGAAGGCACTGCAGACCTCACTGAAGAGTCCCCACATTTTTTATTTCCCAACAACACCTAGCTCATAAAGAGCCTGCAAATGTAATAAATCCTCCCCTGCAGAACATGATTTTAATTAATTATTGGGTTATTCAGGGTGACTCATGTGTGAGAGGCAATTCGCCCTTGTAAACAGAATCTCACATAATCCATTCTGAGTAACAAGCCGCATGTAAGCCTCTCCAGAGGAGACGTACGCCAAGCATATATTTATCCTTCGTAGGTCTTGGGGTGAAATCTAAGTGCAACTTAGCTTAAAGAGAGCGCGCTCATCTGGCTAGGGCTACGAAGACACTGAGTCCGGTTTTCCCCACTGCTGAGCTGACAGGGTTTGCTTCTTAGAAAATCTGGTGTTTTGTGCACACGTGCACACATGCACGTTTGCGTATATTTGTCACTTGTTTTGCAGTGTCTGCAAAGGACGGGAGAAGCCATCTCATGGCCGAACAAATTTTGCTTCAGCTGACCTGGCAGCTGCAGCTGCCGGGGCCTCTGAGATCCAGTCTTTCTCATCCAAGCTTCATGTTTGCCACACATCACGAGAACTGTGCTGTGCAAGCTGGGAACTGTTCTTGTCTAGCATTCATACCCCTTTCGCTTAACTTAAAAGCCTTCTACTCCTGGCCCCATACCCACAAAACAGGCTCCTTCCAGAATGAGTGTGGGATCCCCGTAGGGCCATTAGCTCTGTACCATTATTAGCACAGCGGGGCTAGTCCGTAGCTTCCTGGAGTCTGTATTTTTTAGACTTTTTTTTGTGGCAGGGCTGGGGAGCTGAACATCTTCATTAAAAGAGAGTCTCAGCTCACAGGCTTTGAAAGACTTCTGGATGCCAAAGGGGACAGGTTGGGGGGAGGACTGGGTGTTTGGGATGGAGATGTTTTCAACTTAGGGTTATGATGATGGTGGCACAACTATAAATGTAATAAAGTTCATTGATTATTAAAACACATAAATAGAAGGAAAAAAATAGAGTCTTGGAGTTCCCTCGTGTCTCAGTGGGTTAAGGACCTGGCCTTGTCACTGCTGTGGCTCCGGGTCGCAGCTGTGGCTCAAGTTTGATGGGCTGGATCCCTGGCCCAGGAACTTCCACATTCTGAGGTGCTGCCAAAAATAAATCAATTCATTAAGAGAGGGTGGAGGTACCGTGGGTCGGGGGAGCCATCTGGCTACTCTGAACAGAGACACCTGTTTGCTGGGCTCCTTCCCCAGATCAAGGTAGTGCCGGGGCGGGGGGAGGGGTAAGGGAGCGGAGAGGGGCAGGGGTCCAAGGCCAAGGTTGAGCCCCTCACCCAGAGTTCAACCAGAGAAGGGGTAGGAGATTCTGGCATTGTGTCTGGGTTCCTGCCCTAGAGAAGGACGGGGAGACTTACTTGGGAGACTTGGGGCGGGGAGAAAGGAAGCAGAGACTCAAGGAGGAGCAGGAGGGAGTGTTTCCTCTTAGTCTGGGTCTGGCCCCTGAGTTGGGCGTGGAGGCTCTGAAGGGGCCCCGTCCTGAGCCAATTCTGAGGCAAGGAAGGCCTCTCTCTCAGCTTGTTTTCTTTCCCCTTTTGCCTCCTTTTGATTTGCTTCCTCAGTTTGGAGGCCAGAATTTATTTACGTTTTAGGAAAAAGGAGACTGGGTTCCAAACAATCGCTCAACTCCCTTTGGGCCCCAGACCTCTGCCCTGGCTGGTCCCTGAAGTGGGATCCTTCCAAATGGCGAGGAAAGTCTGTCTCAGCTAAAATCTCAGCCTGGAGTGTTTTCTTTTGTTTGTTTTTTTCTATCCATGGCCAGGATGAGGAGACTCCAAACTGAAACAAAATAAAATGGCCTTCCCTCTCTGGCCTACTGGAATTTTCTGCTTCAGGAGGAAAGAAATTTTGATATCATTTCAAAGTGTATGGAAATGTAATAAAAGCAGGGTGTAAGAAAAGCACCCTCCCCCCAAAGGCAACTTGTCCAGTCCTAAAGCATCCAAAACAGTACCCGTGAGGACAGACAGACCGAACCACAGACAGCAGTGGCACCCTTGCACAGAGGCTTTACCCAACATTTGAGCCAACTAGCCAGCGACAGATGTTAATTTTTTCACCAGACGTGAGCAACTGAATTCAGAGGAAACCCCCTAGAAAAATGGATGCAGTCTGTGACAGACAGACAGAAGGCCGGATGTGAGCATATATAGAGGAAAGAAGAGGGATCGAGACTGGAGCAAAGAAATCAGGAAATTTCAGAGCGTGCAGAGCAGAAGGGAAGTCCTAGGGATCTGGACCCGGAGGGCAATGGGGTGGGGGGGCGTGGGATCTTCCAGAAGTCCTGTTGATATAGGTATAGATCATGGTTCAGCACTGGCTAGGATGACCTTGTAAGATGCCCAAATGACCAGCCCGCTCAGCTCAGCCAGTTCCGGGAGAAATCAGCCAGAGCCATTGTCTGGTTTTTCTTCAACCAAACAATAGTTGATTGGCTGGAATTTTCACTTTCCCTGAGCTGTTAACTCCTGAAGGGCGGGGGGGGGGGGGGGGGGGGGGGTGGGGGGGGGGGGGGCGGGGGGGGGTCAGGCCCTTTCAGCTTGAATCTAGCAGCAGTAGACACCCCTCCAACCCCGCCACGGGGGTGGGAAAAAAATTCTCTCACCTCTACTGATTCAATGTTGGAGAGGAAATGCTTTGGTTTGTTGCATATAAACAAAACAACCTTAACTGATCCCCAAATTTTATCAACTCTGATTTGTATGTCCTTGATCAGGTTATAGGCCAGAAGCAGGACCAGAGACCCACCCATAATTTTTAAAGTCCCAAGAAGCCAATGAGTTTTAATTTTATTTTTATTATTAGTCTTGCCCTCGATCATCTCCTCTTGCCTGGTATGACAGAGCCACAACCATAGTTGCACAAAAAAAAAAAAAACTGGAGCATTTAAGCAAACACTCAGATTCCAAGCCCCCTCCCTCCCATTTTCCTCACACCAGCCAAATGGAGGAGGATGTGACTGAAGAACAAAATTCCAAGGGGGCTGACTCTGATCTTTCCTTCACTTAGACATTTCTTTGGAGGGGACAGGAGATGAGCAGCAGAATCCCCAGGAAAGGAGAGAAAGGAGGAAATGGAGAACCTTCGTGGTTTGGGGGTAAATTCAGTCCGTTCATTTTTTTTTTTTTTTTTTTTTTTGCCTTTTTATCTAGAGCTGCACCCGCGGCATATGGAGATTCCCAGGCTAGGGGTCTAACAGGAGCTGTAGCTGCCGGCCTTCGCCACAGCCACAGCAACGCGGGATCCGAGCTGCGTCTGCAACCTACACCACAGCTCACGGCAATGCCGGATCCTTAACCCACTGAGCAAGACCAGGGATCGAATCCACAGCCTCACGGTTCTTAGTCGGATTTGTGAACCACTGAGCCATGAAGGGAACTCCCAGTCCGTTCATAATTGCCACGATGTTTGAACCGTTTCAGTCTCTGAGCGGCTGCTCTTTGAGGAGAAACCGGGTTGGGGGGAGTGAGTAGGGCTCTTTGGGGGAGGGGGTTACTCCAGGAAGGTGGGACCTCTCTTCTTTAGCAACCCCTCTCCGCTCAGATGCTCCCCACCTCCAACTCCGTACCCGTCTCTGCCCCCACCCCCCGCGCCCCCAATTCATCCTCCGGGTTGTCAAGGATCCTACTGGCCAAGACACCGCCCCCAAGATCTCTTTCTTGACCAGCAAATGTCTTTAATCTTTGCGTGGCTCAGTTTCCCTGTGCTTTTCTCTACGGAGACTGGGAAGATAGCTGGGGCTCGGTCTGGGCCCGAACGGGGAGCATCTGGGCCCTAGACTCGTGTTTCTCCTGCAGGGATTCAAGTCAGTCGCCGGTTGCCCCGGGGACACTGGGAGCAAGTGCCCAAAGCCGCCCCAACCCGGATGGGTGGGAGTAGCGGACCCACAGGCCCAGAGGCTGCCTGGCTCTTGCCTTACCTCCCCACCCCTACCCTGGGCTCCCAGCTCTGGGCCAGGATCGGCAGAGCTTCAGGCCGGCCGGCTTCTTCATCATATCCTTGGATAACCCGCCCTAAGGGCCGGCTTTCTTTTGAATAACGCTCAGGAGTCGGCCCAGCCCGGCAAGATTGCACGAAGCGGGGCGGCCGGCGGTCAAGGTGGGTGGGGGGTGAGGGGCTCCTGGGGCCCTGGCCCTCACGTCCTCCTGGGGGTGAGGGAGGCCGCGGGAGTCGGGGCGCGGGGTGGGGGTGGGGGCAGGCAGATGCATTTCCCCGGAGGGAAAGGCTTTACGCGCATCGGGGGACGGTTCCGCTTGCTCTGCCTGCTCTCCATTCCCCCCATGCCTCCGGGTTTTCCCGAGGCGCTCAGTCCGCCAGCTCCGGCTCGCGCCGCACGCCGACTCCCTGCCAACCGTCGGCCGAAACAGCATCTCCTACTTAGCCGAGCGGAAAGTCCGAAGATCTATAAAGCCAAGCCGATCTGGAGAAGGCGGGAAGTCCCGCGACGGTACAGAGGTTTCACCTTGAAAAGGAACGGCTTCGGAGCTCCCGTCGTGGCACAGCGGAAACGAACCCAAGAACCATGAGGCTGTAGGTTCGATCCCTGCCCTCGCTCAGCGGGTTAAGGATCCGGCATTGCTGTGAGCTGCGGTGTAGGTGGCGGACACGCTCAGATCTGGCGTGGCTGTGGTGTAGGCCGGCAGCTGTAGCTCCGATTAAACACTAAGCCTGCCTGGGAACGTCCATATGCCGCGGGTGCGGCCCTAAAAAGCAAAAGAAAAAGGAAAGAAAATGAATGGCTACAGTATGGCTTAATTTTTACTCTAACGGTGCACATAATTTCTTCTTTTCATTCTTCAGTTGGAAATCTCAGATGTTTAATCCTAACCTAGAAGCTAAAAGTTAATTCCTAGTTTCCACCCCGCAGGGTAAATCTTTTTTTCTCGGACTACCAGCTAAGCACCGGCTTTAAGCATCGTTCTCATCGAGTTAAACTCGGAGCATCTGCTTCAAAAAAACCGCAAAAAACAAAAAACCTCTTTATTTTTTAAAAACGAATAAGCCTGATTTTATTATCTCTAACTATCTGAGAAAAGTCCACATTTTAGTTGCTGCAAAGATCGTGTAGATTAAAACTTATAAGCACAGATGTTATTCGTTTTTAATGTTTCTGTCTTCAATTTTTCATTATAAACCTTATTACTTGTCAACTTAAAAATAAACACTATTGAAATAATAAATTTCAGAGTTTATTCTATCTTTTTAAAGGTAATGTACGCTAAAGGTAGGATTCAAAAGTTACGAAAGGACATAGATTGAAAAGAAAATAATTCTTCCACTTCTTCTGACCTTTGTTCTTCCCAGAAGCAACCACTGTTGCCAGAGTCCTCTGTATCCTTACAAATTTCTTTAACACAAATGGCAGCATACCGTACACATAGCTCTGTTTTTTGTCTTTTTTTTTTTAAAGTTGATGGTTTTACATCTTTACTAATGTCTTTTTTAATAGCTCCATTTTATTGCATGGATTTAATCACAATTTATTTAACCAGGAGACTATAGATAGATATTTAGAGTGTTTCAAATTTTCTTTCTGTTTTTCTGCTATTGCACTACTCTCTCTCTCTACATATATGCGTGTGTATCTGTAATATATTCTTAAAAATGGGTGGTATCAAAGGCCTTGTGCATTTTTTGAAGTTCACAGAAGCTGAATCTAGTTTCACAGGGTTAAAGCGACTTCTATATCCTTTTTTAGACAATTGCCTTTTCTTGTCCTCACATTTTTCTATCTTTTGTTGTTGTTGTTGATCTGGTTTCTTAGTAACTTGTTTTTATGATATTTTACTAAACTGCGAGGTTGTGGTTTGCTTTGTCAATGGGATTCTACTTGTAACTGAGCATTTGAAGCTTATCCATCTATATATATTACAGTTTTCCCGACAATTTTATTCTGGAGGAAACAGGATGTGGATTTCAGACTATTGCCCATTTGGCTTTTCTCTTGCAGAATTCCATTCTTATTGGAAAATGGGGGTGATTTGTTTTTTCTTAACCATTTCCTCATCTTCTCTGACTTTCCTTAAGATTGGGAGACACAGAAAAATTCCAGGTTGGACTCATGGAAACGACTTCAGCGCTTCAGACTGGGACCTCAGGTGGGGCCGCCTCTGCCTCCTTCCCTGAAAGCTTCAGCCCAGGACAAACCCCTGGTCATCAGATTCTCACCCAAGAACTTACAGAACACTAGAAAATTGAAGTAGGGTCTAAGATACAGCTCCTGCAGGAGACCTGGCAGGTGGGCCTTTAGAGATTACGCCCTTCCATCTGGACAAGGGAAGACTGCCTGTCAATTCAGGAAATCAAGAAAAAGCCACTCTGGGAGTTCCCATCGTGGCTCAGTGGTTAAGGAATCCGACTAGGAACCACGAAGTTGCGGGTTCGATCCCTGGCCTTGCTCAGTGGGTTAAGGATCCGGCGTTGCCGTGAGCTGTGGTGTAGGTCGCAGACGCGGCTCGGATCCCGCGTTGCAGTGGCTGTGGCGAAGGCCGGCAGCTACAGCTCCTGTTAGACCCCTAGCCTGGGAACCTCCATATGCCGCGGGTGCGGCTCTAGATAAAGGCAAAAAAAAGATGAAAAGAAAAAAGAAAAAGCCACTCTTAAGAGAAAACTCCCTCTTAGGACCTGGTGACCACTAGGTGCTTATTTATCCCCAGAAGACCTCTAGGACAGCAAGGACCGACTAGGGGAGGGAGGGTGGTTGGGGCTGAAGTTTTTCGGGACCAGGGCAAGGGAGAAACCAGAGGGGCCCTGCACAACCTGTGTCTCTCTCTCCCTAGAGGCATCTTATCAGGCAAGGGTTCCCAAAATATCCTGCCGCCCAAAATCCCAGGTGGGGCTCCACCATCCCAGACTCCTATCAGCTGCACCGAATATTCTGCGGGTGGACTGAAGAGTTTGCTGAGGGGCAGTCCTCAGACCTGCATTCTCACCACTTTTAGGAATTCTTGGGAAGACAGAATACTTTGTGTCTCTTTATTCTGCCTGGGGCTTAGTAAAGAGACTGGGCAAAAAATGTTAGGCAGATCTTTAGAGAAAAGCTCAGGAGAGAATCCGGACCCTGCGGAGTTGCATAGTTGGGAGCTGGTTCTACCCAAGGAGGGAAAAAACGGGCGAACGGGCAGGCACTTACTGAGCGAGGAAGCGTGCCCAGAAGTGGCCAGCGACTTGGAATTTGGGGGAATTTCAAGCTAGTCCAATGCCTCGGGGCAGTGTTTCAGATTTGAAAACAAAATTTACTTTCCCCAAGGTTTGGTTTTTCGGTCTCCCGCCCCCCCCAGAATTGTTGGAATCTAGGTATGGATTTGGTAAATTGAATTTGAAAGGTCTTTTAAATTAGGTAATGACTTTATCTATTTCTCTTTTTTTAGCCAAAAGCTCTCTTTCCCCAGGAGAGGTTTGGGGGCTTTCTTACCTGATTTCGGGTCAAAGGCTATTTGATTTCGTGGTCCCACTATCGCATTATTTCAGGTGAGAAAATATTCCAGTTTATCCAAATAACTGCTTGGCTTAGTGTAAACCACATACTTGGGTTGAAGAGCTCAGCTTCTGTCTAGAAAGGGAAGTGCCCCTCCTGGAAGAAAAGGTCCCTGTCCCCACTCCAGGGACCCCTCTGCCCTACCCTGTGGGTGCCACTTACCCACATCCTCACCCTCCCTCTTTTTTTTTTAATTCAGATTTTTTAAATTGGCCTCCTTGTTTTATTATTATTATAATTATTATTATTATAGTTGATTTACAATGTTCTCACAATTAAGTGACCCAGCCACCTATCGTGGCTCAGCAGTAAGGAACCCAGCTAGTAACCATGAGGATGTGGGTTTAAGGATCTGGCGCTGCTGTGGCTGTGGCATAGGCCGGCAGCTACAGCTCCAATTCGACCCCTAGCCTGGGAACTTCCCTATGCCGAGGGTGAGACCCTAAAAAGACACCCTGCCTGTTTGGTCAGAGCCTGTCTTCCTGTGTCTTTCTCCAGGAAACTCCTCCTGCCTGGGAGAAGCATTCTAACAGTGGCTCCTTCCACCCCAGACAGATGGTCTGTGAACTTGGGGCCCATATGAACTTGTCCAGGCTCCCGTGATACAGGGGAAAGGCACCAGCGTCCTGATGTTTCCCAGCAACTGGCTGTTTTGATGTGGACAGGCTCCTATCAGCCTGATCCCCTTTTCGCATGTAAGCAAAGTTTCAAAAAGCAAAGGAAACCAAGAAAGCAAAGACATGATCTGGTGGCTTTGCAGTCCTGGAGGACAATCCAACCCTTTTCACTCCCCCCATCTTCAGGGTTGAGCTGAGAGGGATTTTAAGCTGCAATTTCTGAAATCATCATTGGCATTTTCTGACATCAGCTTCCCCTTTCTCTCCTTAATTTTGACTGTTCTCTGCAGATTTTCTGAGACGGAATCTACACAGGCAAGGGAGGCTGTGGCAGGATGGAGGGTGAGGGAACACGATTGTTTTAAAAAACCTTTTTATTAGGAGTTCCCATCGTGGCGCAGCAGAAACAAATCCGACTAGGAACCATGAGGTTGCGGGTTCGATTCCTGGCCTCGCTCAGTGGATTAAGGATCCAGCGTTGCCGTGAGCTGTGGTGTAGGTTGCAGATGTGGCTCGGATCCCACGTTGCTGTGGCTGTGGTGTAGGCCGGCAGCTATAGCTCTGATTAGACCCCTAGCCTGGGAACCTCCACATGCTGCAGGTGCAGCCCTAAAATGACAAGACAAAAAAAAAAAAACACTTTTTAATTATAATTGATTTACAATGTTCTGTCAATTTCTGCTGTACAGCAAAGTGACCCAGTTATAAACACGTTTCTTTTCCACACATTATCTTCTACCGTGTTCCATGACAAATGAGTGGATATAGCTTCCTGTGCTCTACAGCGGAAGACCTCACTGGAGACACTGTTTTAGACCAGCCGGGTTTCACAGCAAGTTGCTTCCTGGGTCTGAAGCATGAGGATGGGGGAGGGGGTGTGCAGGGAGCAAACGCGGGGAGGGGTGTGGGGGGGTGCTGGAGTCCAGCCCCCGGGGGAAGTGCAGACTCACCCTGGGGCAACCCCTCAGCCGGGGTCGTGGAAAGGACAGGCAGAGAAGTCTAGAAAGGCAAAGAAGTTAACGATGTTTGGCTGTCTGGGGGCTTATCAGTGTGTCGGGGTCAGGCGGGGGCCGAGGCGACATGCTCAGGCAGACGAGGCCCTGGTTGGGGCTACGCAGGTGAGCGAGCTGATCCGGCCTGGGACCCCGCAGCCGCTGGGCTCGGGGACAGTCCACCGCGGAGCCTCCAGGTGGAAGGAAGAGGGGAGCTGGTGAAATATTAACCCCTTCTGGGTTCTAAAGGGGGGAAGTGGCCTTCAGAGGTCAGGGACTGGCGGGGTGGGGAGCTGCGACCCTTTCCTCCCCGCATCCTGAGAGTCACTTCCAAACCCTTTGAACCCCCAGCCCCTGGGCCAGTGCAAGTTCCTTTTTTTTTTCTTCTGCTTCTTTTTTTTTTCTTTTCTTTCTTTCCTTTTGTTTCTTTTTCTTTTTTTTTTTTTTTTATCTTTTGTCATTTTAGGGCTGCACCCGCAGCATGTGGAGGTTTCCAGGCTAGGGGTCTAATCAGAGCTATAGCTGCCAGTCTATGCCACAGCCACAGCTGTGATCTGAGCCACGTCTGCAACCTACACCACAGCTCACAGCAACACCGGATCCTTAATGCACTGAGTGAGGCCAGGGATCAAACCAGCAACCTCACAGATCCTAGTCGGATTTGTTTCCGCTGCGCCACGACGGGAACTCCCTAGTGCAAGTTCTTGAGTTTCCTCTGCCTCCTGGTTTCTTCTCACCAAGGGCAAAGGGTGGCTCAGCCCGGTTGGGGGAGGGCGGAGTGAGCAGAATCTCCAGCCATTGGACAGGGATGTGCCAGACAAGCCAGGAAGGGCCTGAATTGCCCAGAGGGTGAGGTGGGGCGGATTATGAAGTCCCCCCTCCACAGCCCTCAATTCTAACAGCGACTGGGAATGGGGAGCATCCGGGTACCCCCAAGTTCTCCCACTGTTGAGCGGGCTAGGAAGGAAGGGCTGGGCATGAGAGGGATGCCTGAGAGTCTGGGGAGACCCGGAGTTGTTTATTGGCGGGGTGGGGTTTCCAAGCCTGGCTCTCCTCACCCGCTGCCGCGCTCTGGGCTTCTGGGTGGGGGCCCGGGCTCGGGTGCCTCCCTGCGGTGAATCAGGCTTCTGACCTCAGCGCCATCCCTGCCGGGGGCCTTACCACGGAGGAGGGTAAACATCCTTTGCACTTTGAAAACTGGTGGGACGAGAAAGCAGCGAGGGGGTGACTGGGAGAGGGAGGGAGGAAAGGAGGCGGCCGAGGAGGGGAGGGGATTCTGAAATCCTGTCTCTCTCTCTTGCCAGGAATCCAGCGGTGGCCTGGGGGTAAGCCTCGCCACATACTCAGGGCCCAAGAAGGGGCATCCCATGGGGTGTTATGTCTCTTCCACTGAGATAAAGAATCATTTAGTTCCCTGGAGCCTCCGAGAAACAGGACTTTGAAAATGGTCCCAGCCTTGGGATGGGGAGAGCGGAGAAGAGCTGGCAGGTGCCACCCCTTGGAAGGGAGACTGGGCACCTGTAAAGGGTTAAGGGGACCCGCAGGACAAGAGTGGAAATCCTCCCTCCTGGGGGAGGGACTTGATGACCAGACTTTAAGAACACCCTTACTATGCTATCATTTTTAATGTTGAAGATGGTGTGGAGGGAGCCTGTTTCAGCTCTCAGTTCAAAGCCATTCTTGGGCCAGGGGCAGAATAGGGAGAAGCTGGGAGGCCAAACGGATCCAGCACAGACCCAGATCCCTCTCCCCAGAGCTTCAGCAAGAGTCTTCATTGCCCTGAGCAGAGCCTCCTGGCCTGTAAAAGAGGAATAATACAGCTACAATGCTGGGATCACATCAGTACAGTGGCAAGCGCCTAACGCAGCACAGCCCGGGACTTCATGTCAGCAAAAGCATCTCACCAGCCTCAGCTTCCTCTCAGACCTTGCTAAGGCCCCAGTTACCTGTGTCCCAGAAAAACCCTCAGCCTCTTGCCCTCAGCCCAGTCCCAGCCAAGTGACCAGAGTGACTAAGAAGTGCAGCGGAAGGAGGGAGGGAGTGAGGTGGACCGGGAGTTTGGGATTGGTAGATGCAAACTGTCCCATTTACAATGGACAAGCCATGAGGTCCCGCTGTACAGCACATGGAACTGTATCCAACCTCTTGGAATAGACCGTGATGGAAGATGATATAAGATAATATGCATATATGACTTGGTCCCTATGCTGTGCGGCAGAAATTGGCACAATGCTATAAATCAATTATGCTTTCATCACAAATAATTTTAAAAGAAGCGAATTAAAAGGAAAAGTAACACCCCGCTCCACTCTTTTTCCACAGCCTCCAGAAAGGGAGGGAGGAAGGAAGGAAAGAAAGAAGGAAGAAAGGAGGAAAGGAGGCAGGGAGGAAAGGCGAGAGATGAATTCGCTTTCCGGAGTGTCCAGCTGTAGCGCTCCACACCAAGAGAACCAGTGGCTGTAGGAAGAAGCGATGCTAGTCAGTTCTACCCAGTGTGGGCAGAGTCACTCCTAACGGCCTGTGTTTTCAAAAATCAGGAGAACAGACTGGCTGAAAGCTCTTCCTGGGTTTTGGACATCAGAAGACCTTTCTTGAAACTTCTCAGCACCATCTGTGACTTTGATGTTGCCGAGTCCAGTTCTGCGGGGGGGGGGGGGGTTTTGCTGCCAAGCCCGTTCTGTCTTCATGGGAGTCCTTCCGTGGGCAGTAACAGAACGGAGGTGACCACACTGGAATGCACAGCTCTGTTCCCTGCCTGGTCTTACACCCATCTAAACACCTGAAACTAATTCCAAGCATGAGGTGTAAGTTCAAGCAACTTGGAGGGGAAGGGCCACACCAGGGTCTCGCCTGGCTTTGGAGTCATGGATTGCTTGATCTTGAATCTGACCCATATCACTTTGCCCCACTTCTCCGGCTCAGTTTTCTCGTCTGTAAACGGGGAATCGTAGCTCCCTTATCGGTTTGAGAGATAATAAAGCTCGGAAGGCGCTTTGTCCCGGTACCTGGAACGTTAATATTCGCTAAACAAACAGCAGTGCCACCTCAGGATCTTCAAGTCCGTACCGAAAGGAAGCCAATTTCAAGCCCCGTGGGGAAACTACTTTACTTCTGCGGCTTTGTGCGACTAGATGGAAGCGCTTAGCAAGCGGCAGTCCAGCCCAGCCCAGCCCTGAGGATTTCCACCGGGAGCTCAGGCACAGCTCTGTCCTACTTCCAGTCCGGGCCCGATCCTCCTCGGGGACCTGCCAAGCGAGGAAGGCCCGGCTTCTCTGCGGGGAGCCCTTTAGCCCGCGGCCGCGGTGCCGGGTTCCTGGTCCTGGCGCCCGAGCCGGGATGCGCTCGGCGGGACAGCGCTTGTGAGGCGCGGTGTCGCGGAAGCAGGCGGGAGGGACGGTCCACCCGGGATTTTTCTCCTCTGAGGAGTGCGGGGCTCAGCGCCTGGAGTCACCCGTACTCCTCGGGTCGCGTGGAACCGAAATTCGGGCCTGGGTGCTGGGGAACGAGGTTTGTACTCCGTGCGTCCAAATCTCCAATCCTGGGCACATCCGCCCAGATTTGCCTTCCTCCCAAGGGAAGCTCCAAACCAGCTCCTCCCAGTCCTCGCTCTCTCCTGGGGACCCCCAGCGCTACCCCTGCCTTCTGAATTCTCTCTCCGGAGACAGGGAGAGGAGGGTGTGCTCCAAACGTGCCCTCCACCCCACTCCTACCCCAGGTCCCTTCTGACAAAGGCTTTTACCTGCAGGGCCTGCAGCAACAGAGCAAATGAAAATGTTGTTGTTGGGGAAGGGGGGAGACTTCCCATCGTGGCTCAGTGGTTAACGAACCCGACTAGGATCCATGAGGACACAGGTTCGATCCCTAGCCTTGCTCAGTGGGTTAAGGATTCTGCATTGCCATGAACTGTGGTGTAGGTTGCAGACTCAACTCAGATCCTGCCTGCTGTGGCGGGGATGTAGGCCGGCAGCTACAACTCTGATTGGCCCCCTAGCCTGGGAACTTCCATATGCTGCAAGTGAAACCCTAAAAAGACAAAAGACAAAAAAAAAAAAAAGTTTTAGGGGGAAAAGGACTGGTTATAAGTTATAGGGTCTGAGTTATAGGGTCTGAGTCCAATGAATGATTCCTGTTTCTTCCCCCTGACCCTCCTTCCCCTCAAATAGGCATGTTGGAAAATAATCAGGAAATTTCAAATAATCAGGGAATCTGCAGAGGACTCAAGAGGGGAGTGGCCAATCCAACAGCTGGCTTTTCTTTTCTGTAGGAGCCCAGTCTCTCCATTAGCTATGAATATATAACTACTGTGCATCATTCGGTGAAATAAATTTCCCTAAGGGGGTGGCAAAGGATATGAATTTTCATAGGGCCTTAGAGACAGCAGGAGGCTACAAATCAGAAGAGGGTCTATGCAGATGATGTCCACACACAACCAAACTGTAACATGGAAACCGGAGATCTTGATTCAGATCTTTCCTGTTTAAATAAGGGGTGGAGATCAGAAACACTGTTGAAATTTCCAAATAACTGAAAATATTTGTAAACAAATTCATCTCCCTGGGTTTCCGTTTCTGTTGGTGGGTGTGGCAGACAGAATCAGGGAGGTCAGCTAACTCTTTCCTGGTCTAAAAAAAAAAAAAAACGAAAGTAACCCCCTCCTCCTTTGATTGGCAGTTTCTCAGCTGCCAATGGAAAGATAGCTCTTTCCATGGAGCTGTGAATAGAATGAATTGGAGCTGGAAGGAACTCAAACTCAAGATCAACCCACCCCACCTCACCCCCCACCCCGCCCACAAAGAACCTTGGGAATGGACATGGGAGACTTTGGGGTGCAGGGATGGAAGGACAGAGGGAATGAGAAATGCAGCACTGAGTCAGTGGCTCTGTGTCTTTGATGACCCCTTAGCCCCAGTTTTCTCATCTGCAAGATGGGAATAATATTGATCTCACAAGACTTCCGTGAAGAAAGAGTAAACAAAGTAATCCAAATGAAAATGCTTTATCACTGTCTGACTTTCCTTAGTCTGTGCCAAACTCAAAGGAGACCGTGGCAAGGAGAGCAAGAGTCCAGCTTGTGCTCCAGTCCTGGAGGTGGGTATATGAGCCTTCCCGACCCCGGCTCTTATGGCTGCTTGATGCCCTGACACATGGGCTTAGCTGGCTCAGTCTCACCCTCTACCAGATCCAAGGGGAAGTGAGAGTCCATCACTGCCTAAGCGCCTGTTTGCTTTGGCAACGCTGTGATGACCCTGATGGGTTTGCCAACAGGATTTGGGTGTTTGCTCTCCCGCCTGGTATGACTGCAGAGGCAGCTGGCATTCTGCTCCTGATTATTGCGCTGACCAATGTTGCTCACAGCAGGGGGGGATCTCAGCAGGCCTGCTTGGACTTCCTGCTGCTTCTGCCCCTTTCTCAGATGAGTGGGGTCCCTTTTAAGTATCATTCCTAAAACTCCTAGAACTGGGGAAGCAGGGTGCTAGAGGGACCCCACAGTCTTGTCCTTTAAAATGGCTGCCCAAGAGATACATATTCAAGGACTAAGAGGGATCAGAAAAAGAATTAAGCCAGCAAAAGAAATCAGACAGAGGAGTTCCTGTTGTGGCTCAGCGGGTTAAGAACCCAACTAGTATCCATGAGGACGCAGGTTCTATTCCTGGCCTCGATCAGTGGGTGAGAGGATCCCACATTGCCTCAAGCGGCGGTGCAGGACACAGATGCAGCTCAGATCTGGTGTTGCAGTGGCTGTAGTATAGGTTGGTGGCTATGGCTCCAATTCAACCCCTATGCCATGGGTACAGCCCTAAAAAAGACCAAAAAAAAAAAAAATCAGGAGTTCCCTTCGTGGCTCAGTGGTTAACAAATCCGAGTAGGAACCATGAGGTTTTGGGTTCGATCCCTGGCCTTGCTCAGTGGGTTAAGGATCCAGCATTGCCATGACCTGTGGTATAGGTTGAATCCCGCATTGCTGTGGCCATGGCGTAGGCTGGCGGCTACAGCTCTGATTAGACCCCTAGCCTGGGAACCTCCATATGATGGAAGTGCGGCCCTTAGAAAAGGCAAAAAAAAAAAAAGAAAGAAAGAAATCTGACAGAGCTGGAGATGCCAAGCACCAATTCTAGATGTTTAAATTAAATCCTATATTTTGCTTTCCCCCATTTCTTTCCTTTGGGGACAGTAGGTGTTCAGGAGTAAAGAGGAAGGGGGTGTCTTGTTGAAGGCCATCCCAGATCAGTCAGGGCCTGTGGTTCGGGAGAGACACGGCAGACGCCTGATTAGCAGGTGCCTCCCCTCCCACCTCAAGGCATCTCCTGGAGCCTCTCACCGCCTCCCCAGCACACAGTGTGCTCTGGGGAGAAGTGCCATACCCTGTATCACACACATCGCCCGATCGGCTTTCCCAGGCTGCTGGTTAATAACTTAGAATCATGCCTGGAGAACGAAAAGTAATTGAAAGCAATGCTTAGTAAATTGCAGTTTCGAGGTCTTCATTGCCTTCCTAACAATTTGCAAAACCCATTTTATAGCTTTTTTAGATTCCTCGAGTTGAAATGCCACTGCGTGCTTTGATTAAGCTAAGTGACACGCCAGCTGTAAAGACAATGGTTGTGAATGATTGCATTCGGCTCATGTAATCATCCAGTAGGGGTGGGAGAGGATGCTTGGAACAGCTGCCAGTCTGCCTCCTTTATACTCCCTGCCAGGGTGGAAAGAAAACTGGAATCTGAAATTGACAATTGAAGGCAAGGGAGAGCCACTCCGCCTGGACCCTCTGAGGGAGCTTTCTCAGGCAGGATGGACTAATTTCGTCTGGAGATGGCATGGGGGCGCATGTGTCTTTTAAATGGCCCCAGAGTTCTGAGCCTAGAGTGTGTGCCTGGCTCCAACATGGCTACATTTAACAACTGTATCTTCAGGAAATCATTTTTTGCATTTGTTTCCTCCAGTGCTACTCTTTTAAATCCATCTGGAGACAGGAACTCATCCACCTCCTTGATGAAACAAACACCCTGATTTCCACAGTATAAGAGGGTCCTCAAAAAATTAAAAATAGAACTACCAGGAGTTCCCGTCACGGCACAATGGTTAACGAATCCGAGTAGGAACCATGAGGTTGCAGGTTCGATCTCTGGCCTCGCTCATTGGGTTAAGGATCCGGCGTTGCCATGAGCTGTGGTGTGGGTCACAGACATGGCTTGGATCTGGTGTTGCTGTGGCTGTGGTGTAGGCCGGCAGCTACAGCTCCTGTTAGACCCCTAGCCTGAGAACATCCACATGCCACAGGTGTGGCCCTAAAAAGACAAAAGACAAAAAACAGAACTACCATATGATCCAGAAATTCCACATCCGTGTATTTATTCAAAGAAAATGAAAACACTTATTTAAAAAGATACACACACCCCTATGTTTGTTGCAGGACTATTTACGATAAATGAGGAGATAAAACTTTCAGTGGCTTCTGTGGACATCGTAGAGACTGTCGGCTCCTTAAACTGCCGAGCCACCAGCGAACTCGGGCAATTTACTTTCTTAACACACACTTGAGGGCAAGATGCTTCATTTTCTTCATGTCTGTGGAAGAAACACCTGCAGGCTGGGTACTCTCATCTCACCTCTGTCTTTGCTGGTGATTTGAGTGGAGCTGGCAAAGGAGGTGGCAGGAGGGTGCTTGGGCGCCGAGGTGGGTATGAGTGTCTGAGGAGGTCTGGTCTTTGCCTGGTGAGGTTATAACCCAGCTCCTTTACTCAGGGCTCAGAGTTCTCCACCAAGCCCAGCCGTTTGTCTTTTCTCTCTGGAACTGAAGACCAACTGACACAGGCCTGGTGGTGCCCTGAGGGTGCTGGACTCCTGGAAAAAGTCTCTGCAACGCCCCTCTCTTTTTCACGTTGCTCTGTTCCTGGGATGTACCGGATGGCAGTGCCATGTGGGGCCCAGAGCAACGCCCCCCGGTGGGGCAACGGGGGTGTGTCCTGGAGCGGCACCAATAACTCCCAGAAGCCATGGTCCTACTGCACTGGGAGCTAACTGGGAGGGCACAAAAGCCAAGGCTGTTAGCCTCCGTGGTGCTCATGGGAGGCAGTCCTAAGACCAGGATGTCTAGATGAGGAGACGAAACTTTCAGTTGCTTCTGTGGACATCGTAGAGACTGGTAGGAAGAGACAGATCATTTCCTGGGAGTAAGAGGAGGGAAGGAACAAAATGGCAGAGATCCAGTCTGATTCTGCAAAGAAAAAAAATTTTTTTTTCTTAGATTGTCCTTTAAAACGTCTTCTGGGAGTTCCCGTTGTGGCGCAGCGGTTAACGAATCCGACTAGGAACCACGAGGTTGCGGGTTCGATCCCTGGCCTCGCTCAGTGGGTTAAGGATCTGGTGTTGCCGTGAGCTGTGGTGTAGGTTGCAGATGCAGCTCGGATCCCTCGTGGTTGTGGCTGTGGCGAAGGCCGGCGGCTACAGCTCCTGTTAGACGTCTAGCCTGGGAACCTCCATATGCCGTGGGTGCGGCCCTAGATAAAGGCAAAAAGACAAAAATAAATAAATACGTAAAAATTAAAAAAATAGGGAGTTCCTGTTGTGGCTCAGTGGTTAACGGATCCGACTAGGAACCATGAGGTTGCGGGTTCGATCCCTGGCCTCACTCAGTGGGTTAAAAGATCCAGCATTGCCATGAGCTGTGGTGTAGGTTGCAGACGCAGCTCGGATCCCACGTTGCTGTGGCTGTGGCGAAGGCCGGCAGCTACAGCTCCTGTTGGGCCCCTAGCCTGGGAACCTCCACAAGCTGCAGGTGTGGCCCTAGGTAAGGCGAAAAAAATAAATAAATAAAATAAAACGTCTTCTGGAATATTTGTGGCAATCAACTCATCACCACCATGGCCGTCTACTAGGTCAGAAGGCACTCAGGTGATTCACATTCATAGTCACCGGAAATTCTGTACGTACAGAGCAGACATCATCCTGCATCCTTTCAGCCCCAAGCACTTGATATGGATTATTTAAGAGCTGTCAAGCTGGCTGGCCAGAGACGAGTGGTAGAGCTTAGAAGCAACACCTGATATCTGTGTGCCCTTGGGTGAGTTACTAAACTTCTCTAAGCCTTGGTTTCCTCACTTGAAAAAGGAGAATAACAATTGATAGGTTCCCTGGAAGATGGAGACAGACCGCACTCCCACCCTGCAAACGTGGCTGTTCACCTGCTGTGGCGGCAAGAAACAACAGCCTGCGGAAAACAGCTCCCTGCGTAGATTAACCACCTCTGGGATTAACTGCCCTCTGTCATGGGACACCCTAGCCCTCCCTTGACCTTCCGCTCCTCCTTCGTCGATCCTGCCACAGTTCCTGCCATGAACTCCAGCCACAGATCCTTTATAAGCCTAGCACCTCCTCACAGTCAGAGCCGGCGCTACCTTGAGCTCAGCCCGTACCCGTCTGATGCCTTAATAAATCTCTCTCTTTTTTCTTTTTTTGTCTTTTTGCCTTATCTAGAGCCGCACCCGCGGCATATGGAGGTTCCCAGGCTAGGGGTCTAACAGGAGCTACAGCCGCCAGCCTTTGCCACAGCCACAGCAACGCGGGATCCGAGCCGCGTTTGCGACCTACACCACAGCTCACGGCAACGCCGGATCCTTAACCCACTGAGCGAGGCCAGGGATCGAGCCCGCAACCTCATGGTTCCTAGTCGGATTCGTTAAACCACTGAGCCATGACAGGAACTCCTGTAATTTTGACTTCTGCTCTGCTCTTTCCTTCTTTCATTCGGGATCATTTATTACGCAGAAATCCTCATCTCACACCACCTCCAGCTCTATTTGCAAATCATTGTGTTGACAGGCACTTGGCTGTATAGAATTAGACTTTTGCTGTCTGATTAGGGTGGGGATTTTTTTTTTTTTTTTTTTGGCCTCACCCAAGGCATGTGGAAATTCCAGGATCAAACCTGAGCCACAGCTATAACCAGAGCCACAGCAGTGACAACCCCAGATCCTTAACCCGCTGAGCCACCAGAAAAGCCATGGTGCGGATATTTTTTTAATCTATATTTTTTCATAGATTTTGAAAATTGCAAAGATTTTTAATTTGTACTTATTTATATTTATTTATTTGGCTTTTTAGGGCCGCACCCGAGGCATATGGGGGTTTCCAGGCTAGGGGTCAAATCGGAGCTACAGCTGCCTTATGCTCTTTGAACGTTTTTTTCTTTTCTAATGTGTACAGTTGTGATTGGAATTAGATTTAAAAAATATATACAGAGGAGTGCTAGCCTATATAGTATGCTACCAAAAAGGGGTAAATTTGGAGCTCCCGTCGTGGCGCACTGGTTAACGAATCTGACTAGGAACCATGAGGTTGCGGGTTCGATCCCTGGCCTTGCTCAGTGGGTTAAGGATTCGGCGCGTTGCTGTGAGCTGTGGTGTAGGTTGCAGATGCGGCTCAGATCCTGCATTGCTGTGGCTCTGGTGTAGGCCGGCGGCTACAGCTCCGATTAGACCCCTAGCCTGAGAATGTCCACATGCCGCGGGCGTGGCCTAAAGAGCAAAAAAAAGGGGGGGGGTAAATTTTACCATCATAAATATTCATTAAAAAAAACATGTCTGGGGAGTTCCAGTCATGGCTCAGTGGTTAACGAACCAGGGATCAAACCCGCAACCTCATGGTTCCTAGTTGGATTCGTTAACCGCTACGCCACGACGAGAACTCCGTCCGTAATTTCATTTTAACAGTCACAGCGAAGAAAAGGTTTTATTGTAATCTGCTACGTCACCCTCCCTCTTTTTTTATAGTAGGAGCCTAAATAACTTAAAATTGTGGAAAACTATGAACTGAAAGTAGTGGGGGTGGGCTTGGGTCCCGTCAGGATTGAGGAGTTGTATGCCTGTAACAGGCCCACAGGTCAGGCCTGGCCGGCACAGGTTCCTCTCCCAGGCCTGGGGCTAAACGTCAGCTGGCCTTCACCACCCACGTACTGAAATATTTCCTCAAAAGACCACTTTCCAGTGGCCCATCCCAAGTCTCTTGTGTCCGGGATTTCCAGAGGTGTGGCCCAGGAAACTATAGGCTGAAGGACGGCCCCCAAGTGATTCATACCCTCAGGGAAGTTTGGGAAACTCCAGGCCTGGTTTTTCTCTGAGGGCGGTGAGAGGGCCATTAGAAGCACCAAGGGGAGCTTCTTTTTTTATATATATATATATATATTTTTTTTTTTTTTTGCATTATAGCTGGTTTACAGATTTCTGTCAGATTTTCCAACTGCACCATGTGGTGACCCGATTACATGTACATATATGGATTTGTCACATGTAATTAGATATAGTTCCCCGTGCATTACAGTTGGAGCTCCTTGCTATTCCATCATTAAAGCAGTAGTTATCCCCACTCCCTCCCACAAGGGGAGCTTCTTAAAATGCAGATTCCTGGAGTTCACGCTGTTGCGCAGTGTGATTGGCAGCGTCTGAGGAGCATCGGAACACGGGTTTGATCCTCAGCCCAGCGTTGCCAAAGCTGGGGCTTGGGTCCTGACTCGGCTCTGATCTGATCCCTGGCCCAGAACTCCATGTGCCACAGAGTGGCAAAAAAAAAAGGGAAAAAGAAAAAAATGCAGATTCCTGGGCCTCCCCAGGAGGACCTACTCAACCAGAATTTTGGGGAGCAAGCCTTGGAATGCGTATTTTATTTTATTTATTTATTTTTGGTCTTTTTGTCTTTTTTAGGGCTGCATCTGAGGCATATGGAGCTTCCCAGGCGAGGGGTCCAAACGGAACCGTAGCCGCCGGCCTTCGCCACAGCCCCAGCAAGGCCAGATCCGAGCCTTGTCTGCGACCTACACCACAGCTCACAGCAACACTGGATCCTTAACCCACTGAGCGAGGTCAGGGATTGAATCTTCGTCCTCATGGATGCTAGTGGGGTTCACTAGCCATTGAGCCACGACGGGAACTCCGGAATATACGTTTCCTTTTTTTCTTTTTTTTTGTCTTTTTGCCTTTATCTAGAGCCACACCTGCGGCATATGGAGGTTCCCAGGCTAGGGGTCTAACAGGAGCTGTAGCTGCCGGCCTTCGCCACAGCCACAGCAATTCGGGACCCGAGCCTTGTCTGCGACCCACACCACAGCTCATGGCAACGCCAGATCCTTAACCCACTGAGCAAGGCCAGGGACTGAACCCGCAACCTCATGGTTCCTAGTCGGATTCATTAACCACTGAGCCACGAAGTGAACTCTGGAATATGCATTTTAATAAGCCCTCAAAATGAGCTGTAGAGTTTCCCTGAGGTTTTACATACCAGCTTCACTCGGAAGCATTAAGGTCTGGCAGAGGGCTCTTTTGCTACCTCTTTGGTCCTTTTACACAGTTTAAGGGTTTTGATTCCCAGAGCTTCTCAGGTGCCATGGTCCTGATGTCCTTTTCCCTCGGCACACTCCATTACAAGCTCAGCTTTTGGGGCAAGTGACCTGAACCTCGGCCAGGCTGACAGCACAAAAGGTGTGGAAATCAGTCCCTCATAGTTGACATGGTTTTACTTCTGGGACCAGAATTAGTGACTGTTTCAACCTGAGCGGGAAGTAAAAGACAAAGCAAGAGTTCCCCATCGTGGCTCAGCGATAATGATCCCAACTAGGAACCATGAGGACGTGGCTTCGATCTCTGGCCTTGCTCAGTGGGTTAAGGATCCAGCATCGCCGTGAGCTGTGATGTAGGTCACAGACGTGGCTCAGATCCTGAGTTGCTATGACTGTGGTGTAGGCTGGCAGCTGTAGCTCCAATCCAACCCTTAGCCTGGGAACTTCCATATGCTGCAGGTGCAGCCCTAAAAAGCAAAACAAAACAAAACAAGACCAAAAAAAAAGCAAAGTATACTTAAAGCAGTGGGGCCAGATCATTCATAGTAGAAACAGACATTGCATGGGGAGTGTGTGTGTCACATTTTGACTGAGGTTAGTCTTGTCTACTTACCTGTATGTCTTTATCCATCCACCTACCAACCCAACATTCCAGAAATATATATACAGTGCCTGCCAATGCGCCAGACACATTAAGGGAATATGGGTGGGCCTACCTAGTTCCTCTCACACTTTCTTTGACCAGAGATCAGGCAGCGACTGTGTGCCTCCTGATCCTGTATGCGCAGGTCTCTCTTGACACCTTTGTGGCTTCTGCGGGGCCTCGGATCCAGTCGGGCTGGAGTGGCAACCACCAGCGGATCCTTCAGAGAAACACCAAGGCCGTGAGAATTCTGCAGGAGGAGGAAGGAGGGCGCTTCCAGCTGCCTCTTCTCGCCAGAGCTTTGGCTGCGGAAGTAGCACTTCCGGGGCAGGGAGGGGTTTTCTGGAAAGGCAAAGTCACTGGCATCATCAGTCTCTTCTGCTGCATGAATTTCTGGAGAAGCCCACCTCCCACCGGGGTCTCCCACTTAAAGCTGGCTGAAGCCCCTGAATTGGAAGTGGCCACTGGCCTTTCCTCCAAATTGTTTCTCTTCCCTGCTTTTTCTTTGTTCATGTTTTGTTTTTGGCCACACTCTTGGCATGCAGAAGTTTCCGGGCCAGGGGTTGAAACCATGCCACAGCAGCAACCCGTGCCACAGCAGTGACAATGCTAGATCCTTAACCCACTGAGCCACCAGGCAACTCCTGCCTTCCCTATTTTTTTTTTTAAACTTAACGTCCCTAACTTGTACACGCTCAGCTGAATTGGGCTCCTCTTTTTTTTTTTTTTTTTTTTTTTTTGTCTTTTAGGGCTGCACCTGCAGCATATGGAGGGTCCCAGGCTAGAGGTCAAATCGGAGCTACAGCCTCCGACCAACACCACAGCCAAGCAACGTGGGATCCAAGCCACATCTGCAAAGTACACCGCAGTTCATGGCAACGCTAGACCCTTAACCCACTGAGCAAGGCCAGGGATCGAACCTGCAACCTCATGGCTCCTAGTCGTATTGTTGCCACTGTGCCACAAGGGGAACTCCTCCCCTAAGCTCTTGGCACATCTCCGCACAGGCTGGCACTCACGTGACTGGTCACTCAGCACCAGCTTTGGGTTGGAGTGAGCTGGGGACAAGGACAGCTTCTCCCTCAACTGAACCTTGGTGAACAGTTCTGACACTGGATGTTGCTTCTTCATGCCATTCTTTAGCAAAGTCCAGCTTGGGTTCAAATTCCCCAAGAAGCTCTG
This sequence comes from Catagonus wagneri, assembly GCA_004024745.2. Taxonomy (NCBI): domain Eukaryota; kingdom Metazoa; phylum Chordata; class Mammalia; order Artiodactyla; family Tayassuidae; genus Catagonus; species Catagonus wagneri. The sequence continues at coordinate 9,732,256 of PVHT020001179.1, read as the reverse complement.
GGATTTTGTAGGCAGAGATTTTTTTGATATTTTTTCCTGGATAAGGTGCCGAGGCATCTGCTGCTGCTTGTATTTAAAGGGGACCACCCTGTCCATCTCTGAACTGCTGCACTCAGAGCTGGTTGTCACAGTCATGCTCAGTGGAGATTCGGGGGAGTCTGAGACATGCGTGGTGGATTCTGGGAAGGTTTCTACTGAGGTTGGAGGCTGGAAGAGAAAATGGTACAAAATGAGATTTTGGCAAGCAAAGAGCTCCTTCCTAGGCCATTCTTCTTTCTTTCTTTCTTTCTTCCTTCCTTTCCTTTCCTTTCCAGGTCACACCTCTGGCACGTGGAAGTTCCCAGGCTAGGGGTCGAATAAGAACTGCAGCTGCTGGCCTACACCACAGCCACAGCAATACCGGACACGAGCCGCATCTGCCTACACAGCAGCTTGCGGCAACACTGGATCCTTCACCCACTGAGTGAGGCCAGGGATGAAATCCGTGTCCTCATGGTTACTAGTCAGGATCTTAACCCACTGAGCCACAATGGAAACTCCAGGCCATTCTTAATTAAAACAAACAAATGAAGAGCTGAATTCACGAGCAGGAAGAAAGATTTTGGTTAGAAGTTTCCTAACCATGAAATATCCACAGAGCTTCCACTGAAGGTCTTTTTCTTTTTTCTTTTTTTGCCTTTTTGCCTTATCTAGGGCCGCACGTGTGGCATATGGAGGTTCCCAGGCTAGGGGTCTAACAGGAGCTGTAGCCACCGGCCTACGCCACAGCCACAGCAACGCGGGATCCGAGCCGCGTCTGCGACCTACACCACGGCTCACGGCAATGCCCGATCCTTAACCCACTGAGCAAGGCCAGGGATCGAACCCGCAACCTCATGGTTCCTAGTCAGATTCATTGACCACTGAGCCATGATGGGAACTCCTTTAAACATGAGAGATTTTAAACACCGGAGACTGATCATCAGAGAAATAGGTACTATTTCACAGCTATTAGACTGGCAAGAATCAGAAAGCTGGATACCAGTGTTGGTGGGATGCGGGGAGGTACAGCGACTCTCCCACTGCTGATGAGGATGTAGGCTGGTCAAGCCATTCTGAAAAAGGTGACTGAATCAAACTAAAAGCTGAAAGAAAAAAAGGAGGTAATACAGGTAATACCGGGAAGCAATGAAATAGAAAATAAACCATAGAGAAAATTAACAAAGCCTAAAGTTATTTGTTTTAATCTTTTTAGGGCTGCACCTGTGGCATACAGAAGTTCCCAGGCTAGGGCCTGAATTGGAGCAGCAGCTGCCAGCCAACACCACAGCCACGGTAACACCAGATCTGAGCTGAATCTGCCTACACTGCAGCTTGTGGCAGAGCTGAATCCTTAACCCACTGATAGAGGGCAGGGATGGAACCCGAATCTTTAAGGATACTAGTTGGGTTCTTAACCCACTGAGCCACAACGGGAACTCCCTAAAGTTGGTTCTTTAATTAATAAAATGGATAAGCCCATAGTAAGATCAAGATAAAACAAGAGGAAACACAAATTGCTTTCATCATCCTTGAAAGAGGGGATGTCCCTACAGATGGTGTAGATATCAAAGGGATAAGAAAAAAAATTTTTTTTGTCTTTATCTAGAGCCGCACCCGTGACATATGGAGGTTCTCAGGCTAGGGATCTAACAGGAGCTGTAGCTGCCGGCCTTTGTCACAGTCACAGCAACGCGGGATCCAAGCCGTGTCTGCAACCTACACCACAGCTCACGGCAACGCTGGATCCTTAACCCATTGAGCAAGGCCAGGGATCGAACCTGCCACCTCATGGTTCCTAGTCGGATTCGTTAACCACTGAGCCACGAAGGTAACTCCAGGATAAGAAAATTTTGAATGACCAGAAGAGACAGTAGTTTGGTTCTGGTTCTAAGAATGAATAAGCATCTTGAGTCTTTCCCTCCACTGACTGTTTCACAGCCTGTACAGAATGCACGCATAGAGCAGCTACCTGGCGATTCTGCAAAGTTAGCAACAGCAGGTGGATTGAGGAAGATGAGACTTCAAAGTACCAGCAAGTCATCCGTGAGTTCACCCCTGATCTGAACTCAAGGCAGCTCAAAACTCAGAAGTGGGTACTAGGGAGGAGACAGCAAAAGCTCTTAGAGAAGCCCTACAGTTGTGGCTTGAAGACCTTTTGTTCCTTTCTTCTCTCCACTCTCCGGGCACCCATGTCCATGATGAAATCCTGAGGTGGTGGCAGCAGAGGGAGCAACAGAATCAACAGCAGGACCTGGAAGGACCAAAAGCTCCGAGGGAAAGGAATCTTCCTCTCCAAGTGGAGGAGCTGTAGTCCCAAGGGGGTGGAGTCACCTCCTAGCACATTTTTTTTTTTATCTGTGATCCCCCCTACTTGGCCCTGAAAGTGGGTAGTCACAGGAAGTGTGCGTTAGAGCGGGGTACCTGAAGCCCCAGGTTTCCACGAGAAGTCTCAAAAAGGGAGGCCAGGGAAGCAGATGGTACCAGGGAGGTTGCAGAGAGGAAGGAACTTGGGAAAGTGACCCCATAAAGTAAATGATGAATTGCCTCTAAGCTGCCGATATGCAACTCTGACCTCACATCTTACAAAAATTTTGAGAACTGGACTAAGGGATAGATTATCAATAGAAAAAGATCTACCACGCAAATGCTAATCGAAAGAAAGCTGGAGTGGTTCTAGGAATACCAGACAAGGTAGACCTCAGAACAAAGAAATTTGGGGTTCCCTGGTGGCCCAGTGGGTTAAGGATCTGGTGTCATTGCTAATGCTTGGACTCGATCCCTAGCCTGGGAACTTCTGCATGCTTTAGGTGTGGCTAAAAAAAAGGAATTAGAGTAAGAGACATCACATAATGGTAAAAGGAACAATTTGCCGTGACATAATCCTAGGAGTTCCTGTCATGGCTTAGCGGAAACGAATCTGACTAGTATCCATGAGGATGCAGGTTCTATCCCTGGCCTCGCTCAGTGGGTTAAGGATCCGGTGCTGTCATGAGCTGTGGTGTAGGTCTCAGACACGGCTCGGATCCTGCGTTGCTGTGGCTGTGGTGGTTCCAATTCAGCCCCTAGCCTGGGAACCACCATATGTCAAGGGTGCAGCCCTGAAAAGCCAAAAAAGAAAAGAAAAAAGCAACTAAATGTTTTTGTAGCTAATGACAAAATTTCAAAATACATGAAGAAAAAGCTGCCAGAAGTTAAAGGAGAAATAGACAAGTTCACAATTATAGTTGGAGATTTCAACATTTCTCTCTCAAGTAATTAATATAATAGAAAATTAATAAGGATATAGAAGAACTAAACAATAACAGCAACCAAATAGATCTAATTGACCTACTACCTAACAGCAACAAAATACATATTCTTTTGAAGTGTACATGAAACATTCTCCAAAGGAGACCGTAGCCTGGGCCATAACATAGACTATAACAAGTTCAAAAGAACTGAAATCATATAAATTATGTTCTCTGACCATATGGAATTAAGTAGAAATCAGTAACAGAACACCAGGAAAATCTCCAAACAACTGAAAATTAAAACAAGACATTTCTCATTGTCAAGATAGAAAGCAACCTAAGCGTCCATCAGCAGATGAATGGATAAAGAAGAGGTGGGGTGTGTGTGTGTGTGTGTGTGTGTGTGTGTGTGTGTGTGTGTATGTGTGTAAGAGAGTACAACTCAGCCATAAAAAAAGAACAAAATTTTGTTCCAGTGTGGCTCAATGGGTTAAGTACCGATGTTGTCACTGCAGTGGCTCAGGTTCAGTCCTTGGTCCAGGAACTTCTGCATACTGCAGCCAAAAAAAAAAAAAAAGAGAGAAAGAAAAACAGAAAAAAAAAGAAAGAACAAAATTTGGCAGCAACATGAATGAACTTGACAATATACTAAGTGAAAAAAGTCAGGCAGAGAAAGACAAAGACTGTATAACTTATATGTGGAATTTAAAGAATACAACACACTAGTAAATCCAACAAAAATTAAGCAGACTCACAGATATAGAGAACAAACCAGTGGTTACCAGTGAGGAGAGGGAAGAGGGGAGGGGTAGGAGAGTAAGAATCACAAACTATTAGGTAATAAATAAGCTGCAAGTACAGGGGAGAGACAACAAGATCCTACTGTATAGCACAGAGAACTTTACTCAGTGTCCTATGATAAACCATAATGGAATGTGTTTTAGAGTATATATATATGTGTGTGTGTGCATATATATATATATATATATATATGCACACACATATGTATGTATGTGTAACTGGATATAAATATGTATGTATGTATAACTGAGTCACTTTGCTGTATAGCAGAAATTAACACAGCATTGTAAATCAACTATATTTCAATAAAAAAATAAAGTAAGCAAAAGAATAGTACAATAGTACAACATAGGGGAATATAGCCCATACTTTATAACTAAAACCCATTTATTTGAAAAGAATAAATTGATAAACTCCTAGCAGCACTTACCAAGAAAAAAACTGAGTGACAGAATAAACAAATTACCAATATCAGGAATGAAAGAGAGGGTATCACTATGAACTTTGCAGACACTAAAAAGATAATAGGGAATTAACATAAAAAAACTTTTCACCTATAAATCTGACAACTTAGATTTTATCTAAGACCAATATCTCAAAAACCACAAACCAACAAAACTCACTCAAAATAAAATATGTAACTGTTAGAAAAACTGAATTTATAGTTTAAAATATTCCAATAAAGAAATCTCCAGACCGAGATAATTTCACTGGAGAACTCAAACAGGATAATACAACAATTCTACACAATCTCTTCCAAAAAATAGAAAGAACACTTTCCAATTTATTTTATGGCGCTAACATTATCCTCATATGAAAGGCAGACCAAAAAAGTAAAAGAAGAAAAAAAAAGTTATAGATCAATATCTTTTATGAACACAGACATAAAAATCCTCAACAAGGAGTTCCCATTTTAGCTCATCGGGTTAAGAATCCAACAAGTATCCATGAGGATGTGGGTTCGATAAGTGATATGGCGCAGTGGTTAAGCTTTTATAGAAAAGCTTGCTAGAATTTATTAGGCATCCAAGAAATTTGATGAGAAAGGAAAGTCTTTCAGCAAATAGTGTTGTAACTAAATGTGCATGGGGAAAAAAAACAGCCTAGTGCCCATCACCTAGCATACCCATACCCAAAAATTAATTCGAAATGGATCACGGACTTCTACACAAAGCTAAAACCATGAAGCTTTTAGAAAATACCTAGGAGAATATATTTATGACCAGAAAGTGCATGAAAATTTCTTAAACACAGAAAGTAATAACCATAGAGGAAAAATCGATAAACTTCATCAAAATCAGCCTATTTTAGGTTAATCAAAAAACACCATTGAGAAAAAGAATAGGCAGGAGTTCCCATTGTGGTTCAGCAGGTTAAGAATGTGACTAGTATCCATGAGGATGCTAGTTCCATCCCTGGCCTCGCTCAGTGGGTTAAGGATCTGGCGTTGCTGAGAGCTTCAGTGTAGATCACAGACACGGCTCAGATCCTGCATTGCTGTGGCTGTGGCAGTAGGCCAGCAGCTGCAGCTCTGATTCAATCCCTAGACTGGGACTTTCATATGCCACAGGTACACCTCCCCCCACCACAAAAAAAAAAATAGTCAAATTTCAGAATGTATAAAGATTTCCTGGAGTTCCCACCGTGGCTCAGGGGAAATGAATCTGACTAGCATCCATGAGGACGAAGGTTCGATCCCTGACCTCCCTCAGTGCGTTAAGGATCTGGTATTGTTGCGAGCTGTAGTGTAGGTCGCAGATGCAGCTCGGATCTGGCGTTGCTGTGGCTGTGGCATAGGCCAGTGGCTACAGCTCCGATTCAACTCCTAGCCTGGGAACCTCCATATGCAATGGGTATGGCCATAAACACACACACAAAGAATTCCAACAACCCAACGGTTAAAACATAAATAACCCTACATTTTTAAAAGGAGGAAGGCAAAAACTTGAACAGACTCTCCACAAAGAAACATATACCAATAACTTGATAAAGTGATTAATCATCAGAGAAATGCACATTTTCTTGGGGGGGGGAATCTTTTTAGGGTCACACCTAAGGCACACGGAGATTCCCAGGCTAGGGGCCAAATCAGAGCTGCAGCTACCAGCCTACACCACAGCCACAGCAATGCCGGATCCTTAACCCACTGAGCAAGGCCAGGGATGGAACCCACAACCTCATGGACACTAGCCTGGTTTGTTACTGCTGAGCCACAATAGGAACTCCAAGAGATGCACGTTTAATCTGCAATGAGAAATCACAACATTGCCACTAAAGTGACTAAAATTTAAAAGATGGGTGACACAAATGTTGACAAACATGGAGCAATTGGAACTTCAATTCATTGTTGGCCGAAACGTGCAAGTGATATCATCGATTTTTTTTTTCTTTTGGCTGCCCTGTGGCATATGGAAATCCCAGGCCAGGGATCAGATTCAACCTGCAGCACAGTGCAACGCTGGGTCCTTTAACCTACTGTGCCAGGCCTGGAATCGAAACTGCATCCCTGTGCTGCTGAGACACCACTGATCCCGTTGCACCACAGTGGGAATTCCGATACAATCACTTTAATCATTTTAAATAAAGACTTTGGAGTTCCTTATAAAGTTATAAACAGATCCACCCTTTGACCTAGCAAATGCTTCTCCTAGGTGGTTATCCAAGAGAAATGAAAACTATGTCCACAAAAAGACTACACAGGAATGTTCATAAGAGCTTTAATCACAGTAAGCAATAAAAGAATAAAAACTGGAAACAACCCGAATGTCCATTAACAGGAGAATGATAAACTGCAGTATGTTCGGACAATGGAACACAAAATTCAACAATAAAGAAGAATAAGCTACTGATATACCCGAAAACAGGAATAAATCACACAGACATAATACTGAGCTAAAGAAGTCAGACTCACGAGAACATATACTGTATTATTCCATTTGCATACAATCCTAGAAGAGACAAAACTACTTTAAGGTGAGAAAAGTCAGTTCAGGATAGTGCCATGGGCGGGGATGCAGGGAGCAGGAGGGCAATTGCCTGGGAAATGGCAGGAGGGAACTTTGGGAAAACAATCAGGTAGTTCTGGGAGTTCCCGTTATGGCTCAGCAGAAATGGATCCGATTAGGAACCATGAGGTTGCGGGTTCGATCCCTGGCCTTGCTCAGTGGGTTAAGGATCCGGCGTTGCCGTGAGCTGTGGTGTAGGCTGACAGCTGTAGCTCTGATTCCACCGCCTATCCTGGAAGCATCCATATGCCACGGGAGCGGCCCTAAAAAGCAAAAGTAGATAAATAATTTTAAAAAATGTTTTAGACCGGAGTTCCCTTCGTGGCTCAGTGGTTAACAAACCCGACTAAGAACCATGAGGTTGCGAGTTCGATCCCTGCCCTTTCTCAGTGGGTTAAGGATCCGGCGTTGGTGTGAACTGTGGTGAAGTTTGCGGACGCAGCTCAGATCCCGCGTTGCTGTGGCTGTGGCGAAGGCCGGCGGCTACAGCTCCTGTTAGACCCCTAGCCTGGGAACCTCCATATGCTGCGGGTGTGGCTCTACATAAAAGGCAAAAAGACAAAAATAAATAAATAAATAAAATAAAAAAATAAAAAAATGTTTTAGAAACACTCCTCCAGTTGTGTGTGTGTGTGTGTGTGTGTGTGTGTCTGTGTGATGGACTGTGAAGTAAAAATGAATTTCTGCTATGGGCTATGGTTAGAAATTTAAAAAACATTTCACTACCCTATACTGTACTTGGACCAAAAGAAGGCCCAACCATGCTGAAGATTTTCCAGCAGTTACAGTGCACAGCTCTTGGTGGACCTAAGTATGATGAACACAAAAGAACCTGTGATAGAACTGTTGGTACGACATTCATGTGTCAGCTTAGTTCCTGCAAAAAACAGAAAATCAGCCTCATATAAATTAATTTTTTCATGCTATTTGTTTTGGTTCTGTTTTGTAGTTGCATAAGAGCTATAAAGAGTTGATACTTGGGGAGTTCCCTTCGTGGCTTAGTGGTTAACGAATCCAACTAAGAACTACGAAGTTGCAGGTTTGATCCCTGGCCTCGCTCAGTGGGTTAAGGATCCGGCATTGCCGTGAGCTGTGGTGAAGGTTGCAGACGCGGCTCGGATCCCGCGTTGCTGTGGCTGTGGCGAAGGCCGGCGGCTACAGCTCCTGTTAGACCCCTAGTCTGAGAACCTCCATATGCCGCAGGTGCGGCTCTACATAAAAGACAAAAAAAAAAAAAAGAGTTGATATTTGGTTTTAGGCTTGTACATTTTTACCAAAATAGTCTAAGGAGTTTCCTGGTGGCCTAGCAGTCAAGGATCTGGCACTATCACTGCTGTGGCTCAGGTCACTGCTGTGGCACAGGTTCAAGCCTTGGCTGGGGAACTTCCACATGTGGTGGGCAAGGCCAAAAAATGATAATTAAATAAACCAAATAAAATAAAAATAATGTAAGTCTACAATTGGAATCTGAAAAAGCTTTCTTTCCTTCAGAAGGTGTCCATGGAGTTTGAGAAACACTGTTTAGGTGGTGAACTGGGCTCAACAATGTCCCCCCCAAAATTCATGTACACCCACAACCCCTAGAATGTGGCCTTATTTGGAAAGAGGATCTTTGCAGATCTCAAGTTAAAAGAAGCCCATGCTGGAATTCCTGTCGTGGCACAGTGGTTAGCGAATCCGACTAGGAACCATGAGGTTGCGGGTTCGATCCCTGGCCTCACTCTGTGGGTTAAGAATCCGGCATTGTGGTGTAGGTTGCAGAAGCGGCTCGGATCCTGCGTTGCTGTGGCTGTGGCGAAGGCCGGTGGCTACAGCTCCTGTTAGACCCCTAGCCTAGGAACCTCCACATGCCGCGAGTGCGGCCCTAGAAAAGGCAAAAAAAAAAAAAAAAAAAGGAAGCTCATACTGGATTGGAGTAAGCCCTAAATCCAATGACTGATACACAGAGGAGAAGTACAAGGAAGAAGTCCATGTGATGACAGAGGTGGAGACTGAAGTTATCCTGCCACAAGTCAAGGAATGCCAAGGGTTGCCAGAAACCACCAGAATCTAGCAAGAAGCAAGAGGGGATTCCCCCTAGAGAGCCTTCATAAGGAGCATGGTCCTGCCAACACTTCATTTCCAGAGCTAGCCTCCAGAACTGTGACAGAAGAATACATTTGTATTCCAAGCCACCAAGTTTACAGTAATTTCTTACGGCAGTCCTACAGAAACCAAGACAATGGGTGGTATAACAAAAGAGGGGATAGGAGTTCCTATGGTGGCTCAGCAGATTAAGAGCCCGACTAGTATCCATGGGGATGAGGATTCGATCCCCGGTCTCACTCAGAGGGTTAAGGATCCGGCATCGCTGCAAGGTGCAGCATAGGTCACAGATGTGGCTCAGATCTGGCATTGCTATAGCTACGGTATAAGCCGGCAGCTGCAGCTCTGATTCAGTCCCTAGCCTGGGAACTTCCATATGCTGCAAGTGCATATGACAGCCTTTCTAAAAGCCCTAAAGGTATAGGTCTATCCTCTAGGAGCTATACTGTTCCATACCTTGGGCTTCACCAGTGGGGAAATCTAGGCTCAGGAAGGTTAAGTGGCTTAACTCAAAGGGCCATAGTAAGTCAATGGCAGAGAAGGGACCAGAAAGCAAAAGTCATACTGCTGCCTCCCCAGCTTGGTCCTTGGGCTGGGGGTAGGGGGGCAGACTGCTCTCCTTACCACAGTGCTGGTGACTCTGTTCACTGCAGAGGCAGACTTGGCTCCCTTGATTCTGGAGATGGGTTTCCTGAGCTGTGGTCTGGAGCAGCGGAGAAGGCTGGAATTCCTCAAGTTGGGTACAGAGCTGTAAGGCCTTGCAGGGGTAGGCTTACGGGGAGCAGGGCCAGTCTCCTTCTCCAGGGCCCCCTGGTCGAGGCTGCTGTCTACCTCGGTTTTCTTTGTGTCCCTGACACTTGAGAGCAAGTCAGGTGTGCAGGACCCTAATGTCAACGGCTGGAGGTGCTGGGAAGGAGGAAACCAAACACACAGCCCATGGGGACCCAGCTCTGTCCACTTCCAGATTCAGCTGCGCCCAAGGGTGGGTGCAAAGGAGAGGAGAAGAGGAAAGCAATGGGAATCAAGGTCTCTCGAAGCAGAGGCTTTAGCCTGGGGTTCAAGGACACTTAGAGGGCTCATGGATGGTTCCACAGAGACTCTGAGCCACTTAAAACTGTAGGTTTTTTTGGCTTTTGTCTCAGGCCACACCCCCGGCATATGGAGGTTCCCAGGCTAGGGGCTGAATTGGAGCTACAGCTGCCGGCCTATGCCACGGCCACACCAAGGCAGGATCCAAGCCACATCTGTGACCTACACCACAGCTCACGCCATGTCGGATCCTCAACCCACTGAACGAGGCTAGGGATTGAACCCACATCTTCATGGATACTAGCTGGGTTCGTTAACCACTGAGCCACAACGGGAACTCCAAAACTGTAGTTTTACAATTGCATCTTTGTATACTTTATGGCAAGATATTCCAGAGCTTTTCTCTGATTCTCAAAGGGTCTATAACCCTAACAAAGTTATTTAAAAAAAAAAAAAAAAGGTAAGTCTTGGAGAAAAAGGAGACAGAATGAAAAGTCAATAGTCTTTCCAATGAGCCAGAAGAGAGCGCTAGGCAGAGAAGGGTTGAGCCAGAGATTCAGGCCATAGGATAACCAGACAGCTGGCCCCCAGCCTGGAGGCCGGTCCATGCTTTGAGCAGAGGGCAGGCTGGAAGGACCAGCCGCGGCCAGTCACCCCGAGCCATGTTCTGAGGTCCCGCCTCCCAGAAGCTCTTCCCTGTGGCCTCCTCTCTCGGCGGTGCTCCTGGCCTTCCGGAGGGGAGCACTCCCACCCAAACTGGAGTTGGGGACCATGAGCACAGGCAGTCCTAGAGCCCGCCCCCTACACGGGGAAGTGCGTGGCCAGCAGGAGGAAGAAGGCCAGGCCGCTGAGAAGGGCTCCTCTGAAGGATGCAGGGCTCCCTGTGGCTTGTGGGCTCCCCTCCCCAGGGCCCAGCCCTCCGTGCAGCCCCCATTCTTTCATTGTGTCTGGGCTCTGAGTAGCGGCCTCCTCAGCATCCCTGCCGGGACTGGCCCCAGGCAGGGAAGGGTGCTGGACAGGCGTGCTCCCCTCCCCTCTGGGTTTACTTGTTTGGAGGCCGGCTTGGTGGCAGTCTTGCATTTCTGCTGTGGTTTCTGGGGCCAGCGCCTCGCGCCTGTGCCTCGCGCCTGCTCTCCTGCCGATTCCCCCTGCGCCTCCACCCTCTTCTCTTTCCTTTGGAAGGGTTTCTTCTCCTGTTTAAGTCTCAGCTCCTGGATCAGCTGCCTGCCCAGGGAGGAACAGTGAGGGTCGCGTAGGTTAGAGCTGGGCTGGAAATGCAGCCATTCTCCTTGAGGGATGGACTAAAGGGGGCGGGGTGGGCTCCATCTTCCCTCCCCCAGGGCGTCCAGTGTACAAAGGGTGGAAGGTCTCAGATCAGGGGGTGGAGGGCAGAATCATCCTCCAGCCACACTGTTCCCAGTCCGGCAATAGCACCAGAAACGCAGTGGGGCACCGCAGCCCACCACACCCCATCTCTCTCCTCACTTCCCAGTTGGCCAGATCCCAACAACTGGCAGATGCTGGGAAGACGGTCTGCACAGGAGGCTTCCATATTGGACACCTCCGTATGCTGGGCCTCTTTGGCCAATGGATGTGATGGAAATAACTCAGCCACGTGAGTCAGGAGACAAGGACCCCTTTCTTCTCTTTTTCTTCTTTTTTTCTTTTTTGTCTTTTTAGGGCCGCCTCTGCGGCATCTGGAGGTTCCCAGGCTTGGGGTCGAATCGGAGCTGTAGCTACTGACCTACACCACAGTCCCAGCAATGGGGGATCCGAGCCGTGTCTGCGACCTACACTGCAGCTCATGGCCACGCCAGGTCCCTAACCCACTGAGTGGAGCCAGGGATCGAAACCACGTCCTCATGGATACCAGCCAGGTTCGTTATCACTGAGCCACAACGGGAACTCCCAAGGATCCATTTTCTGCTCTGACCTTTCATTCCATGAAATGGGGTGGTGCGTAGGGATTGAACTGGATTGGATGTGTCCCTTCCAGCCCTTAGATGTGATACCTGCATGAATCTGGGAGGCAGCGCTGAGGGTCTGGACATTCTGGAGCGGGGTGGAGGGTGCCCGTCTCAGGGGTGAGTTTCTGGAAACAGCCACGTAGCTACTTAACAACATCCCACGCCAAGGAATCCTACGATTCCTTGTGAAACTAAAGTAACTTCAATGCTGCCCCAAGGTCACCCTGTAGGTCAAGAGCACAATCCCCTCTTCCCACAACACCCTTCCTCCTGCGCGCCCAGGAGCCTTCCTACCGGGCATACAGCTCCCGAGCCCTGGAGGCAACAGTGTTCTGGAACAGCGAGTTGTTGTCCTGGAAAAACTTCTCATACTTCTCCGAATTCACACGGGGGTAAATCAGGCGGAACCCTCCACAGTTTTCCTTTTCATACTTCTCAGTTTTCTCCACACGCACGGCCTGAAAACCCTTGGCTTCCTCCATCCTGTTGGGGAGCGGAATACAGGGCTGCAGTGAGGTTTTCTTGGAACCAAGGTGGGAAGGGACGTGGCCGGTCTGGATGTCACCTAGGGCCAGACGGAGGCCTTGCACGCAGCAGTGGTCAGTTCCTAAGCAAACGCGTGAACATTTCCAGCCCTCTGGGACAGCCGGTGTCATAATGCACTAGGAGCTGGTGAGAACGGCCTTTCTTTTTCTTTCCTTTTTTTTTTTGTCTTTTTGCCTTATCTAGGGCTGCACCTGTGGCATATGGAGGTTCCCAGGCTAGGGGTCTAACAGGAGCTGTAGCTGCCGGCCTTCGCCACAGCCACAGCAACGCGGGATCCGAGCCGCGTCTGCAACCTACACCGCAGCTCATGGCAACGCCGCCGGATCCTTAACCCACTGAGCAAGGCCAGGGATCGAACCCGCAACCTCATGGTTCCTAGTCGGATTCGATAAACACTGAGCCACGACCGGAACTCCCCGAGAACAGCCTTTCTGACAGCTCGCCAAGTTCTCTCCCGTTCCAAGGAAAGCCCCTTTCCCTCCTGGCTTAGTCCTGACAAGGAAGCCTGTCATCACCTTCCTAGACACAGCCTGCTCTGGAAAACAGCAGCTTATGTTTGGTTCAGTTTGAGGGCCTCCCGGATGAGCTGGATGTGCTTCTCTGAGCTGTAATAATCTCGTTCTTCCTCGCAGCCCCGCCCTCCGCCCCGGGGAGGTGGGGGTCAGGGAGGGAGGAACCATAAGCCCCTTTTACGCAGGGAAACCAAGAGCCCCTGCGCCATCCAGGGCCAAGTCATGACAAGGCAACCGATTCAGATGAGAGCCCCAGTCCCTCCTTAGCCGATGCTGCCTCCTTGTCCAGGAACTTAGTGGAAGACATCCCGGGATGCCGGACAGCGCGTGCACTGGGCTCTGCAGCCAGACCTGCCGCTCACCAGTGAGGTGACCCGTCCCAAGCAATTCCCCTTCCACAGTCTTGGTCTTCTTAACTCCCCAGACAGGACCATATCACACCCTCCTTACAGGGAAGGGAGTGCACGTGAAAGAGCTCTGAGAGGAGTTCCCTGGTGGCTCAGTGGGTTAAGGACCCAGCCTTGCCACTACTGTGGTTCTGGTTATTGTTGTGGTGTGGGGTTGATCCCTGGCCTGAGAACTTCCACATACTGTGAGTGTGGCCAAAAAAACAGAGAGAGAGAGAGAGAGAGAGAGAGCGCGCTCTGAGAAACACAGTGCCACCCAAACAGAGATGCTACAGCCCCAGTTCCAGCAGCCCAGTCCTGAAGGTTCAGGCAGGGGCGGTGGTGGCATCTGCAAAGCAAAGGGGCACCCGCTGGACCAGGCTCCAAGTCTTCCTTCTCACTCTGCAGAGAAGTCATCTCTTAAAAGGCAAACGGTCCCCAGCAGGAAACAGGTGACATCAACTCCCCCCAACACACCAACAAGTGGAGGAGGGACAAATCTTCCTTCTTCTTTGGTCCTTTTTTAAAAACCAGATAAACAGATAAATGCTTTTACCTTTTTTTTTTCTCCAGTCACTCACGACATGCAGAAATTCCCAGGCCAGGGATCGAACCTGTGCCATGGCAGTGACCCCAGCCACAGGAGTGACAATGCCAGATCCTTAACCAGCTAGGTCACCAGGACGCTCCTACTTTTCGTATTGGTAATCTGAATCTTTCTATCATATTAATAAATTCATATCTATCACTTATGTCTGTAACTTCATCCCCTATTTTTAGGAACAGAGGAATATGCACAGTAAAACTGTTCAAAACCGCCACATCCTGCAAATACAAACTAACTTTCCAAACAGGATTTGTTAGAACCGACCCACTGCTGTACCTGGTCTCCCGAGAACGACACAGCTGCAGGGCCCGCCCCCGTTGTCTCTCCTCCTCCAAGACTTTCTTTTTGTCACAGCTTCTCAGGTTGATCAGGACCAAAGCGTCATACAGCAGGCTGTCCTTGACCTCTTTATCCAACCAGGAGTCGGTGGAGAAGCTTGGAGAGTGGTTGACCTGTGAGGGCAAGACGGCAGCGTGGGGAGGCCAGCCAGAGGACAAGCAGGGCGTGGGACAAAGCGCCCCCTCCAGGGAGCCCCACCCACCCACCCACCCGAGCCGACCTCGGGGCCCTGGCTACCCGGATGAGTGGAAGACAGAGGGAGAGAGGGTCTGGACTGGAGCCACGGTGAGGAAAGGAGGAAGCAGACCACCGCCACCCCCGCCCCCGTCCGGTCTGACTCTTATTTCAGTCCTGTGTTCCTGAGACGCACAGGGGAGGGGGCTATCTTGGTTTCCCCCCCATCCGGTGTCCTTGTGCCCCCGCCCCAGCACTGTGTATCCCGGAGAGCAGATGGATGGGGACACTCCCAAGGTGAGGACGTAGGGAGGAGAAACAAGTGATGTGTGAACTGGGTCGAGGAAGAGACAGGTGGGAGGAGGGAGCGGACTCATTCCTGCTCACAGGAGTCTATATTGTTTGGAGGCACTAATGGGACACTTGAAGATTTCTAGTGCTTTCTGAAGGCCGTGCTCCTGGTAGCTAATTCTGCTCTTTGGGCAACGCTCTAAGCGGCCGCATTCTCCTTCTCACCCACCTTTGGGAACAAGGGCTGGGAAGGAGGAAAGGCAAGGCCTCCCGATCTATAATTCTGGGTCCTCTGCTCTGAGGATTGTTGCCATCACCTCTGACTTGTACCTTAGCCCCACCCCGCCCCCTGTGTGCACACTGAATGGCCACAGGAGAGGGCTGCTTGCACAGGTCCGATCGGGAAGAGAGGCGGCCACGCAGCAGCTTCTCTTCCTCTTCTCCCCACCACCCCATGGGTCTGGGGGAGGCCGGAAACTCACTGAGTGGCTCCCCACCCATTCCCGTGCCCACAGACACCAGGCTGCTCTCTTGGTGTTTGGAACTGAGTGGTCCAGTCCCCTGAGAGCCAGACCTGGCCTTGCTCAGTGGGTTAAGGATCTGGCATTGCCGTGAGCTGTGGTGTAGGTTGCAGACACAGTCTGGATCCTGCATTGCTGTGGCTGTGGCGTAGGCTGGCGGCTACAGCTCCAATTTGACCCCTAGCCTGGGAACCTCCATACGCCATGGGTGCTGCCCTAAAAGACAAAAATGAAATGAAATGAAATGAAATGAAATGAGGAGTTCCTGTCATGGCTCAGTGGTTAATGAATCTGACCAGGAACCAAGAGGTTGCGGGTTCAATCCCTGGCCTCGCTCAGTGGGTTAAGGTTCTGGCGTTGCCGTGAGCCGTGGTGTAGGCTGCAGACGTGGCTCAGATTCTGCGTTGCTGTGGCTGAGGTGTAGGCTGGTGGCTACAGCTCCAATTAGACCCCTAGCCTGGGAACTGCTGCAGGTGCAGCCCTAGAAAAGGCAGAAAGAAAGAAAGAAAGAAAGGAAGGAAGGAAGGAAGAAAAGAAAGAAAGAAGAGGAGAGGAGAAGAGAAGAGAAAAGAAAAGAAAAGAAAAATAAAATAATAAAATGTAGAGCTGTCTTTAGAATCACTTGGTGCCTGAGATCAGAGCTTCTACGTCTGGGCGGACTTCAAGGCGGCACCAGGAATTCTCTAATTCCCGGCCGTCTACCTCCCTCTGGTGGCCACTTTTCAGCTAAAGCCCCGGGCAGCAAACACCACCGGAAGCAATGGCTTGAGGAGTGCGTTAGGAGATTCTGACACCTTCACTAAGCCAGGAGGGGAAAGGGATGGGCCCGACTGGCTGGCCCCTGGAACAAGGGGCCGGTGTCACCCCTCATCCCAAGCTCCCTACCTCCAGCAGCCAGGGCTTGAGTTTGTGATCCAGCAAAACATCGAAGCCCAGGATTTCAAAGCAGGCGCTGTTGAGTGTGTGGTGGGGGAAGCAGGTGTGGTAGTTGTGCTTGATGACGGGGTGGGCCGAGATGATGGTCTTGATGATGACGTCCTCGATGTCCCCCCAGATCTGCTCCACGTTGTAGCCACGGCTCTTCATGTACAGGTTGAAGGTAGAGAGCTTCCTGGAAGGGAACGGCGGGCCGTGACCCAGGGCAGCCTACCTCTGGTTATCTAAGGCCACAGCAAGCTGGAAACCAGAAACTTCTGGGAAGAAGGCCCCAAATCCAGTGGAGACGGACACCCAGGAGCCAGGGTGGTGCCCGGGCTGCGTCAGCTCCAAGGACTCTGCCACGGAGCCACACTCCTCAAGCCTCCATGGTCCTGGAGTTGATGCGGATATAGTGGTCTGTCAGCCCTGGCCTGGGCGCTTTCACCGTGACCTAGAAAACACCTGTGGGCTGGCTCAGGGATAGGGTACCCTGGGAGGAAAGCTTAATGGGTGAATACAAAAATAAAAGGGGAGAGTTCCCGTTGTGGTTCAGTGGAAATGAATGCAACTAGGAACCCTGAGGTTGCGGGTTCAGTCCCTGGCCTCGCTCAATGGGTTAAGGATCCGCCGTTGCCGTGAGCTGTGGTGTAGGTCGCAGACACAGCTCAGATCCTGCGTTGCTGTGGCTGTGGTGTAGGCCGGCGGCTACAGCTCGGATTAGACCCCTAGCCTGGGAACCTCCATATGCCGCAGGTGTGGCCCTGAAAAGACAAAAGAAAGAAAGAGAGAGAGAGAGAAAGAGGGAAAGAAAGAAAGGGAAGAGAAGAAGGAAAAAACCCACCCTACATCATCGTTTTGCTTTGGCGGCAATGGTTTCTCAGGCTTTGGTGTTCCTTAGAAGCACTTAAGGAGCCCCCTTTTTGGGGGAAGGCATGCCTATGGCATGGGGAAGTTCCGGGCCAGGGATCCAACCCATGCCACAGCAGTAACCAGCCAGCACCACAGCAGTGACAATACCAGATCTTTAACCCACTGAGCCGTAAGGGAACTCCTTAAGGAGCCTGTTAAGGATACCAATACCTGGCTTTTCCTCAGCTATCTGAGGGGATTCTGGGGACACTAATGACACCGAAATTTTGTTTTAGGGCTGCTCGTGGAGAAAAGGTAACCCTAGTGTTGCCCAGATGAGGTTACCAACTGTCCCAGGCACACCAGACAGTCTGATTTTAGAACTGGAAGTCCCACGTCCCAGGAAACCCCTCCATCAAACCAAGATGACCGGTCAGCCTATCCCAGAAATCAGCGGACACCTACTCCATGGGGACAGGTCATGGGGAAACACCTGAGGAAATGCTCCAGTCAGCTCTGAGCTGGCCAGGACAGAGACAGGACTGACAGGTCCAAGAGGCAATGTTGGCGACAGACACCCACCCCTCACAGTCATGCATCTGTGCCCAGAAAGCCAAAGTGGGAAGTGGGGAAATATTGGAGGAGGAACTATAGGTGATGCAGGAGAATGACGAGCAAGAGAATGAGAAGACAGGAATGAGATGACAAGGACCCAGTCTCTGCCCAGCCGAGTTCGAAGAGCTTGCTGGACCCAGGTCAACAGAGCCCATGCACATTTGCTAAGGGACTGCTGTGCATGCAAAACTGATGCAATGAGGGGATCCCAGGAAACCATCGCCTCTCTCAACGGGGGGCCTAAGGACCCTTTGAGGAGTCAGCACATATATGAAGCAATCAAAGATGCATTTATCTAAAGACCAATAAGCAGAGGTCACTCAAGACACAGGACCACCTCTTCTGCCTGTCCTTGTCAGGGATGGCGTGTTGCGCATAAGTGAATTTTCCAGCTTCCTTGAAACCAGTCCTTTCAAGTGCAGAAAAAAAAAATGTATTTAATCTGCCTAACTGGGAAATAAATCTTCCCAGAATAGATTATATACTCCTCTACCTCCTCATGAATCATAATGTAACCTCTTCTGGATGACTCAGGTACACCACAATGAGTACACATTATTATGTAATTTCATAATGCCCAGTGGTGAGCGCATTCAACCTAATACACCAGCTATGTGCCAGGCACCCGGAAAGATGACAAGGACCCAGTCTCTGCCCCAGAGGCCTGCCACATTTCTTCTTCACTGCTCCTACTGAGTCTGCAGCCTGGTAGGGGTTTACCGGAGGGTATAGTTGGCTTCAAGGGGAGGGGGGAGCTGGGGGCAGTTGAGGCAGATGGTATGAGAAGCAGAATGGGGAGGTTTTTGGGGTTTTTTCTTTTTTCTTTTTTTTTTGGCTGTGCCTGTGGCATGGGACAGGTTGTATAAAAAAAGAAGGGACAGGAGTTCCTGGTGTGGGCTCAGTGGTAACAAACCTGACTAGTATCCAGGAGGACGTAGGTTTGATCCCTGGCCTGGCTCAGTGGATTAAGGATCCGGCATCGCCGTGAGCTGCGGTGTAGGTGGCAGACGAAGCTCGGAGCTGGCCTTGCTGTGGCTGTGGCGCTGGCCCACAGCTGCAGTTCTGATTTGACCCCTGGCCGGGAGCTTCCATATGCCCCAGGTGCAGCCCTAAAAAAAAAAAGAAGAAGAAGAAGAAGAAGAAGCAGATTGTCTCAAAAGATAGGGAAGATGGAGTTCCCTGAGGACCTAGCAGGTGAAGGATCTGGTATTGTCACTGCTGAGGCTTGGCTTCGATCCCTGACCTGGGAACTTCTATATGCCGGGGGCGTGGCCGTCCCCTCCCCCCCAAAAAAAAAAAAGACGGGGAAGAGGAAGATGAGGAAGGTGAAAGCAAACGGGAGGGAGATGGAAAGGACCCTGCCCCGCAACAGGGGGAGTTCCCAGGGGCCAGAGCACCATCCTGACCCTGAAGGAACTTGAGTACTACTAGGGACACGCCAAACATGTCCTCCAAGGAAAGAGCAGTTATGGGTTATGGCTGATGTTGACCACAAGGGTGGTGGGAGTCTAGAGATGGAGAGGTTACTGGTGGGGGGGGTGGACTCAGATTCCAGAGACTTGTCCTTAGAGATGGAATCCAGTCCTCTCATCTGATAGGTGAAGAGACAGAGGCCCTCAGAGAAGACGGGTTTCCGCCCACGCTGCAGCGGTTATACGGCTGGACTGGCACCTAGAACCAGGTTAAAGAAGGCGACATGGAGGCTTAGTGAAATAGAAGGTTCTTCAAGGCTGTTCTCATGTTTTCGGTTGGAGCTGAGCAAAGACAGAGAGATGGGACTAGGCAAGGCCTGTGCAGCGGATGTGAGCAAGCGTGTCCTGGGAGAACACCACGGAAGGGATGGCACAGGCCGTGCTGCCTAGTGGTTAAGAGCACGGACTCTGGGGTTCATTCCAGCTTGGTCGCTTCTTAGCTGTGCGACCTTGGGCACGTTACTTGACTTCTTTCCCAATATGCAAAATCAGGATGATAATAATCATGCTTACTTGGTTTGTTTTTTTGTTTTCTTTTGTTTCGTTTTTTGCTTTTTAGAGCCGTACCTGCGGCACATGGACGTTCCCAGCTTAGGGGTCAAATCAGAGCTGCAGCTGCTGGCCTACGCCACAGCCACAGCCACACCAGATCCCAGCCGCATCTGCGATCTACACCGCAGCTTGCAGCAATGCCAGATCCTTAACCCACTGAGGCCAGGGATAGAACCCTCATCCTTATGGTTACTAGTCAGGTTTTTAGCCCACTAAGCCACAGTGGGAACTCCCCCACATTACTGTTTTTGAAGCACACTCATACACATCACCTCAATAGGTCCTTTGTGCTGTATCTGTGAGGCGGGCCGTGAGAAAACGGAGGTACTGAAAGGTTAAGCAGCGGTGCCTGGAACTTAAGAGTGAGAAGGCCCACGCAACGGTCAAGATGGGCTTGAGGAAGGTTTGAGCCTGGTGGAAAGGAAGCGACGGAGGAATATTTGAAAGAGGAAACTTCGGGACTCGATGACTTTGCTGGAAAAGGGAACACCAAACTCTCGGATCCTACGGGTCAGAAGGCAGAGGGGAGAAAGCTTGGACTGCTGGTGGGAAGTAAGGAGAAAAAAGGCATGATGACGTTGGGAAATGCAGGGCTGGAAGCAACAGGGAGACCCCAGGTACAGCAGAGGAGAGCTGGGCCTGAGCCCAGCATGGAGGGGGCACTGAGAAGAGCAGAGGGGTGAGGCCAGGCCAGGAAAGAGAGGTGACGAGGAAGGAGGGAGGGGGAATCAGGGCAGCAGAACAAGGCCGCACTCCCTCGCCTTAGTCTTGGCATCACACAGCTCCCCCCAGGATGACCCGAGGGCCCAAAGCCTGAGGGTGGGCTATCTGTCCTCAAAAGAGACGGGGGGAGTTCCCATCGTGGCTCAGTGGTTAACAAATCCGTCTAAGAACCATGAGGTTACGGGTTCGATCCCTGGCATCGCTCAGTGGGTTAAGGATCCGGCGTTGCCGTGAGCTGTGGTGTAGGTTGCAGACGTGGCTCGGATCCCGCATGGCTGTGGCTGCGGCGAAGGCCGGCGGCTACAGCTCCTGTTAGACCCCTAGCCTGGGAACCTCCATGTGCCGCGGGTGCGGCTCTAGATAAGGCAAAAAGACAAAAATAAATACGTAAATAACTATCTGTTGGTCTGGGGAATCAGAAGGGCCAACTCTAATAAGACTATGCTGTGCTATGTGTCTGTGTAGCCTGCTGGGGAAACGGCTCGTGTTTATCTCTCCCCCTCCCGGCCTCCTAGGGTTTATGATGTGGCCTCCTTTTAATGATTAACAGCCAGAGGGCTGAAACGAAGGTGCCTGCTCTGGGTTTAGAGGCAGAGAAATAGTTTCTGAGACCACAGGACCCAAGATGGAAACGCTGACGGGGACTGGCGGGGCTTGGGGAGAACCTGGGAGAGCGGCTCTGAGCCCGGCAAGGAACGAAAAGAGGAGTGAGGCGGCTCCTTACCTCTTGCTGCCGGAGTGGGCATCTCGAAGGAAACTGGAGCTGTGCTTATTAATGGAATAATTAGTCAGGTGCATGCAGATGTCGTCCTGGGGAAAGAGACACAAGTCCGTGGGGTCAGGAAGGAAAGGCGGTCTCGTGCTTCCTCTCTGCACCCTTCCGTGTCCCCTGGGGCTTAGAGAGATGGCAAAGAAAGGGGCACTTTAGGGTTCACTTTACTGGCAAAACGGAGGAAGTAAGAAGGCGTATCCTACAGCCAATGGGAGCATAAGAAACTCCCATTCCTCCTGACACTGGGTGGCGCTCTGCCAAGGGGATTTCAGAGGTCCTAGGGGCTGGGGGACGTAGGGGGAGGGCCGGGGGCTGGCCCAGGTCCTTCCTTCCTTGAGCGCCACGGAACTGTGGCTTTGCAGTCAGGCCACCCTCGCCTCTTCCTGGTTCTCTGATCTTGGAGAACCCTCACAACTGGACTTTAGTTTCCTCATCTGTAAAATGGAGATGATAATCCCTACTTCTTTCTTTCTTTCTTGTCCTTTTTTTTTTTTTTTTAAGAGCCGCACCCGTGGCATATGGAGGTTCCCAGGCTAGGGGTTGAATCGGAGCTACAGCTGCTGGCCACAGCCACAGCCACAGCCACGCCAGATCTGAGTCACATCTGTGACCTACACCACAGCTCATGGCAACGCCGGATCCTTAACCCACTGAGCAAGGCCAGGGATCGAACCTGCAACCTCATGGCTCCTAGTCGGATTCGTTTCCTCTGTGCCACGACGGGAACTTTGATAATTCCTATTTCTGAGGGCTCCTGGGAGGGCCAAATGAAAGAACAGATACAACCCTTACATGGTAAATGTTCAGCAAATGATGGCCATGTCCAACCGTGCCTTGACAATGTCGATTTAACTAGGATTTTTTTATCCGATGAGGGAGGAAGTGGGAGGCGTCACGCCCCTGAGCTCACCAGGTTGTCTGTACAGGGATGGGTGTAAGAGGTGGTGGCGAAGCGTGCCAGGCCTTCATTGTACACGAAAACCCTGAGAGGGTCACAGGATGTCATGAGCACATAAATCCGGAGGTCAAACTTGAACCCGTCGATGATAAAGGGCTGGAGGAGAGAACAGAAGTCACACAGCTTTAGAGGAGAAGCCCAGACTTGAAGTTAATTAGCCTCCTGTCTTGTTTTTTGTGGAGTTGGTGCCAATGCTGCCTGCATTACAGAGTGTAGGCTGGGCTGGGGCTGGGAGGGGAAAAGGGGAGTTGGGCTCTGTGACCTGTCATGTGACCTTGCAGAAGTCACTAAAGGACACTGGGCCTCAGATTCCACCTCCAAGAGCTCCCCTGGCAATGAGACAAAATAACATTCATTTATTTTTGGCCGTGCCCACTGCATGTGGAAGTTCTCTGGGCCAGGGACTGAACCTGAGCCACAGCAGTGACAAAGCTGGATTCTTAACTGACTGAGTCAGCAGGAAACTCCACAAAATAACATTAAGAAGTCCTTTGATGGGAGTTCCTGTTGTGGCACAGCAAAAACAAATCCGACTAGTATCCATAAGAATGCGGGTCTGATCCCTGGTCTTGCTCAGTGGGTCGGGGATCTGGCGTTGCTGTGAGCTGTGGTGTAGGTCAAAGATGCAGCTCGGATCTCATATTGCTGTGGCTGTGGCATAGGCTGGCAGCTGTAGCTCCGATTCAACCCCTAGCCCCGGAATCTCCATATGCCTCACGTGCAGCCCCCCCAAAAAAAGAAAAAAAAAAGTCCTGTGTTGAAGGCCATGTCACCATCCAGGGCTACGCTAGTCACGTTTCTGCCACAGTTCTCCCTGCAACGCTAGCCAGGCTTTCCTTCCATGCACCTTCTAGAGAGTTCCCTCCCTGTACAGGGTTACACCTCCAGCCATGGAGTAAAGCTGGCTGCCATAAACTCTCCAGGACTACTCCCCTCTCCCAAATGAGGTGGGGCCTCCATAGGTCAAAGGTGCTCTCCCAGCTGCCATCGGTCAGAGACCAGGGGCCAGGCTGGCAGGGTCAGCCCAACTGACAAGGGGGCAACGGCCAAGGCCAAGGGCCCAGGTACGTGTCCCATCTCTGCTCAGAAGGCTTGGCCCAGCAAAGTCCAAGGCAGGAGACAGGACGCGGCTTCCCCCCCACACCCAGCCCGCCTCCCCTCATTTCACAATCGGTCCAGTGGAGCTACAGCCTGAGGTTGCTGTGGACGATAAATAAATCATCACGATGAGGAAGTACCTTTGAAATATAGAGTTGACAGATCATATCCTCCCCTGGTTTGATTTCTTTCACTGTCTTGGTGATGAATATACCTCTCCCTTGGCAGCCCGAATCCGGTTTACAGATGTATGTCTTATTTTTTCTTGACCTGCCGTAGTTCTGCAAATCTCCCCAGCTGCCAGAGCAGGGAGGGGGTGAGATGTACCTTTAACTGGGAGATCAGTGAAAACAAAGGCTAGCTCTTTTTTAAAAATAATAATAATAATAATAACAGTAGGAGTTCCCGTTGTGGCTCGACGGGTTAAGAACTTGACTTTGTATCCATGTGGGTTTGATCCCTAGCCTTGGGATCCAGCATTGCCTCAAGCTGCGGCGCAGGTTACAGATGTGGCTCAGATCCGGCATGGCTGTGGCTGTGGCGTAGGCTGGCAGCCGCAGCTCCAGTCAGCCCCTATCCTGGACACTTCCATATGCCACAGGTACGGCCTTAAACAGAAAAAAAAAAGGTGACAAAAGCCCAGGGGTTGACAGATGCCCAGAGGTCTGGTAAGAGGAGAGACAATTCAATACACACAGCGGAAATGTGGGGGTGGGCTGTGGAGGGAATTCAGGCCTGGATTTAAATCCAGGCCAGAGCACTCACAGCTGGGCAGCCCTTGGCAAGGACTTGACCTCTCTAAGCCTCCATTCCATCGACTACACAATGACAACAGTGACGTGTATCTCATTTACAACATGACACAGGCAAGGCACGGGCCCTTGTCGCACGTCCCATAAGGTGGCCGTGATCCAAGCAGTTTGGCTTTCTGAGTTGGCAGATAGGAGATGTGGTATCTGAACCTGACCCAAGCTCTGACCAATGACGTGACCTTGGAAAAATCAGCCTCTCCCCACCCCTCCCCCAACACCCCCACCCAAAACCAACCCCCCACTCTGGCCTCCAGCTTTTTCTCTGTAACACCTCCACTCCAGATAGAACATGAGAAGGCAGATAACACCTTTGAACATACTCCAAAGAAAGTATATTCAGAAACCCATGAGTATAATCCAGAAACCAACTTCATGGATTATAAATCTCAGTCTTACTATACTAGTTGTTTTGCAGTTTAACTCAAAGGAAACTTCTGATCCCTGGAGAATTCACATAACTGCAATATTCCTCAGTGGCCATGAAATCTGGAGGCCATGAAACCTGACAGCTGGACGGCAGACATTTCCTTCTAAGCTGCGGCTAAGCCTTAAAAATTGTTCGAGAAAAGCTAGGAAAGGCTGGGAAGCCTGGGGCTCTCGGGTTGGGAAAGCACTGGTTGGAGAGGGGAGAGTGGGATTCCTGTGGGGACCTTGCCATGCGAGGATAATTCTGATGGCAGTGCTTCTCTACCCCCCAACCTCATCTCAAACACATTCTATTCCCAGGTCACGCTCACGTCATCTCACAGTTCTCCTGTCTCTTGGTGGTGTGATCCAGCGTACTTTATGTACCAGGAATGGATGTACGGTTTCCAGATGGACAGAGTGAGATCAGAGACGGGGAAAGGCTGAGTGCCCTCCTCCGCACTGCCATGGGTCAGAGGTCAGCGCTGAGCACAACCTCACTCCCTCCAACAAGGGCTCAAGGGCCTTATGAATTTAGAAACTGCACTGTGAGGAGGCTGGAACAAGTTCAAAATCAACAGCTTTCAAGGTCAGAACAAATTCTCATCCCACCTGCAGGCACAGGCTCCAAGGCACCCAGCCCCTAAATGTCATCTAACTTTATAGGCAGAGCCTTGTGTTTTCTCAACCGTGGACACACCCTTGATCCCTTCTCTTCCTGAAGGGGAGCGAGAGAGATGGGAGATCCTGCGGGAAGGGAAAAGTGGAGGACAGGACAGAAAATGTAAACGGGGTGGGGGCGTGGGAGGGGCCCAGGTGGGCACTCACTCAGCAGGCAGACACCAGGTCCTCGGGAAAAACTGGAAATCTTTAGGAAACATCTTGAACATGCGGCTCATATTCCTGGCCAGCAAGTCCTTGCGGCAGATTTCCGTCATCCCCGGGAAGTGATTGATTTTCTGCGGGAGAAGCTGGAATTCGTGAATAGCCGCGCCCCTGGGGGTCCCCAGGAGCTCCCCTCGGGGAAGGGTCCTAAGGGTGGGGGCCGCACGGGGTGGATGCCCCGCTAACGCCGAGGACCGGCCCCGACCCGGATACCTGGTAGCTTTTCATTTCCATCACCCGCTCCAGCGACACCGAGTAATCAGTCCAGGAGAGGGTCCAGTCTTCGCTTTCCCCTCCCTCTCGGAGGCCGTACCGTCGGGCGGCCCTACGCACTGCCGTGGAGTTGGAGGAAAGCAGGCCGGTCAGCGGGGAAGTGGGGAAGGTTAGGTGTCTAGGTGCTCCCGGGCCGCACGCCGAGGTCGGGCGACTGGGCTCCTTGGGGCCGGGCGCCATCTTGCCCCGTCTGGACCCTCCATTGCCGAGAGCAGAGCCTGCGCCCAGCAATCTCCACGGAAAGGTTTTCTGAAGTCAACGTTTCACCCTTGCCAGGAAGTAGGCCTCTGGCTTTCCTCCAAACACTCGTACTGAATGTTCAGGGAATATAAACTGATCCTTTTTATTTTTTTCTAGGGCCACACCCGTGGCATATGGAGGTTCCCAGGCGAGGGGTCGAACAGGAGCTGTAGCCACCGGCCTTCGCCACAGCCACAGCCACGCGGGATCCGAGCATCTGTGACTTTCACCACAGCTCACGGCAACGCCGGACCCTTAACCCACTGAGCGAGGCCAGGGATCGAACCCCATCCTCATGGATGCTAGTCGGGTTTGTTTCTGCTGCACCACAGTGGGAACTTCCTAAACGAATCCTTAACATCAGTCAGACCCAAGTTTAATGAGTCAGATAAATTGACAGAGAAAAAGTACACAGTGTCTTTCAAAGCCACGTATACGCTATCGCATCCTTCTTCTCCGGTCCCTGTTAGTATTAATTACTGGGTGCTGACTCTGACACAAACTCAAATGCCTTCTAGGGTCTGGAAAGGAAGAAGTATCTGCAGGGACCAGCAGAGTCAAGACCAGCCTAAAGAACCCAAATTTGATTGTACACCTATAAATGTAATAAAATTCATCAAGTAATCAAAAAAAAAAAAAGAACCCAAATTTGAAATGAAAGTAACAACACTTTACTCTGCAGTCAAAGTCGGTGTGTAGGTCATCTTCAGCCCATGGACTGCCCATTTGTAACTAGTGCTCTAAAAGAGAGCCAGTGAGGAGTTCCTGTCATGGCTCAGAGGAAACGAATCTGACTAGTATCCGTGAGGATGCAAGTTCGATCCCTAGCTTCGCTCAGTGGGTTAAGGATCTGGCATTGCCTTGAGCTGTGGTGTAGGTCGCAGGTGCGGCTCAGATCCAAAGTTGCTGTGGCTGTGGTGTAGGCCAGCGGCTACAGCTCCAATTCGACCCCTAACCTGGGAACTTGCATATGCTGAGGGTGAGGCCCTAACAAGACAAAAAAGAGCTACTGATTACAGCCATAGCTGCCTCCTCTTCAGTCAGATCCCCACATAACCGTAGATAGGAACTACAGATAGTTGAAGCCACACCACTGGGGTCAAAACCCGTATTCATATTTCCTTGAAATGTGATTCCCAGCTTCCTCAAATGCTTAATTGAGTTGGGAGAAGCAAAGAGCAGGATCTGAAGACACCCCTTTCCATCCTCAGGAATATATGAACGACCCTTCCCAACTCTGGGGGAATCCAGTGGGTCCCCTTAGTGGATCCCTTAAATGCAGATGCTTACCACTCTCATATCGGCAGCTGGATAGATTGATCACCAGTCATCTGGAAAAGAGAAAAGGGAAAGCACCAAGACAGAGACAGACACACTTGCCAGAACAAGTGACTGCAGGCAGAAACATCCTGTCCCAGATAGGACTGCATGAAACCCAAGTGGCCTCACTTCCACTGAGGCACACACAACAGTGGCCGAGTGACAGAAAGCAAGGGTTCAGGGTACTCTTACTCTGCATACAAGCTAGAAAGTCTGTATTGAGATTTTAGCTGATTTTGCGTGAAGCACGATATTAACACCATTGCCTCAATCCTTTTACTCCGGTGGCCCGCCAGGAAGAGAAAGTGAACATCTTTTTGGCCAAAATACTTAACAGTCTCCATCCTCTTACAGCCTCCCCACCCCCATTAAGGGAAGCTGTGAGTTAGAAAGCAAGCAAGGTTTCAGACATCAGTCAGTCTGAGAAGTGATTCATCTCGCCCCTCCACCCCGCCCCGAACGGATCAAGGTATGGCAAAACATTCAACAGGAACTGGAATGCAGACGCTGCAGTCAGACCCCAAGAAGTCAGCATGGTTCTGTTACATTTAAAATGTACCAACTCCCCAGGACAGTAAGTATTTTCTTAAAACAAGGAAATCATCTCTCCCCACACAATCTTTTTTTAAAGGCATTCTAAACACAAATAGAATGAAGCTTAGGACAGTTGTGGTTTTAGATTACACGCACCATTATTTGATTCTGTATAATAGATGACCAAAGGTGGGTTCCTGGGAGTTCCCATTGTGGCTCAGTGGAAACGAACCCGACTAGGATCCATGAGGATGCGAATTCAATCCCTGGCTCAGTGGGTTAAGGATATGGTGTGGCCATGCGCTGTGGTGTGGGTCGCAGACATGGCTTGGATCTTGCGTTGCTGTGGCTGTGGCATAGGCTGGCAGCTGTAGCTCCAGTTGCACCCCTAGCCTGGAACTTCCATGTGCCAGGGGTGCAGCGCCTCCCCCCCCAAAAAAAAATGTGGGTTCTTTTTATATGACCTGCA
This sequence comes from Catagonus wagneri, assembly GCA_004024745.2. Classification (NCBI taxonomy): domain Eukaryota; kingdom Metazoa; phylum Chordata; class Mammalia; order Artiodactyla; family Tayassuidae; genus Catagonus; species Catagonus wagneri. Next base: position 9,703,847 of record PVHT020001179.1, on the reverse strand, counting down.
AGTGTTTTGATTTTTACTCCACACACAGTTTCTCCTTTACCCACTCCTTAGCAGCCCAGGTCCCCTTCCCTTCAGGTCCCTTCTGCTCTTACCAACACAGATCCCCACTCCCCATCTTTCAATCCTAACCTCTTTTTCTTCCTCTTCTTCTTGCCTTGCTGTGAGGCACTCTGAAGTCCCTTTTGCGCCCCAGTGTTCTCTCTCACAAAAGCCAGGGTGACGATTTCTTCCGAATCTTCTATGGATCTGTCCTTCCTCTCTTCTGAGTCTGTCTCCTCCTCTCCTTCCAAAGGCAGGCACTGGAGCATCTCCCCTGCCTGGGAGGGAGCTCTGGGGAAATACAGCACCCCCTGGAGAGAGGACAAACAGAGCGGCAGTTACTCGGATCCACCTGCAGGGGGACCCCCTCCCTTGCTCTTGTGGGTGGTGGACCAGAGCTCTGAGACCAGACAACAGGTTGTAGTTTATAAAATGCCACCCACCTCCGCCTCCAGTGCAAGTTCCAGCAGGGAGCTGATTCCACCTTTTGCCATGACTATGACCTTGGGGACTCACTCAGCCAACCCTCCTGAGGTTTTCAGGAGCAAGCTGAGCTGCTATGCATGGCACTGTTTGGTAAACAATCTTATTATTAAAGTGAGTGAGTGTCTGGAGACAGCCTGAGAATCAAGCCCTAGCTAGGCCTCCCGAGCTCAGGGACTTAGTTCCCATGGGTGCAGATGAGGTGCTCTGAGGAAGTCTGTTAACTATTTGGGTGCTGTACCAAACCTCCCACATGCAACCCGCTGGCCTGTGAGTAAATACAACTGACTACAGGACTGACTTGCAGCTGCTTGAACAAGAATCAAGCCCCAGGCCAGATGCAGCCCTTCAGAGACCTCAGTCACAGAAAAGGCTACAATGTCTCCCCAGCCATCCAATTCAAAATGAAAGCAAGACCAAATCGTAAAATACCTGCAAGGAAATCCAGCAAAATCCTCATTCCCCTCACCCTCACGAAGAATTCTTTGATGTTGGCTTGAAATTGCAAATGTCAAAATTTTCACATGGTTTTTAATGCCCCTGCTTCACTAATCCTTAGGAATGTGCTTAATCTGCAGTTCTGGGTACCCAGAACTGCCCGGGTCCAATTAACTGATTCCTATCCCCATTCAAATGCAAAGCTTCTATAACCATAAAGCCAATTTCTGGTGCTTTTCCCTCCTCTCCTCACTTCCCAAAACACTGCCAACCCTCTTTTTTTTCTTTTTAAGACCTTCAGTGGCATATGGAAGTTCTCGGCTAGGGGTTGAATAAGAGCTGCAGCTGCTGCCTACACCGAAGCTTGCAGCAATGCTGGACCCTTAACCCACTGTGCGAGGCCAGGAATTGAACTTGCATCCTCATGAACACTGTGTCAGGTTCTTAACCTTCTGAGCCACAACAGGAACTCCTCAGTCCCTCTCTTTTGATGCCCATAGGCCTCTCACTATTTACCTTATTCTTTCCTCACAAATCCTTTGGCTTTTAAAAAAGATACTAATATCTTTATTACAATTTAATTTATTATTACTGTTGAAATACTATTACATTAAAATAAGCTCAGAAGAGGGCAGGGTGGGAAGTCAGCCGTGGTTTTTCTATCCTAACACTGCAAGTTTGGGCCTTTTGTATGTTCTTTTTTATTCTAAATTTCCAAGCATAATTATTGTTATATAATTGTAACCACAACAGAGAAACAATTTTGTATCTGCTTTTTTGCCCACTGACTATCTTATCATAACCATCCTTTTGGCTGTGGCAAAGTTTACATATTTCTAGTTTTTAACGGTTGTGTAATAATATCTCATTGAAGGAATGTGTCTGGATTTAACCAACCATTGCCTTATTACTGGCAATGTAAGTTGCTTCCAATTTTGTTATTATATAAATAGCTCTAAATTGCACATTTTCACCTAAAGAAGAGTTTTTTGTTGTTTTTTTTAATGGCCACACCCATGGCATATGTAAGTTCCCGGTTCAGGGATTGAATCTGAGCCATAGCTGTGACCTATGCCACAGCTGCAGCAAGGTCAGATCCCAACCAGGGATCAAACCCCAGCCTCTGAATCAACCCAAGCTGCTGCTGTCAGGTTCTTAACCCACGTGCCACGGTGGGAACTCCTAAAAGAGCTTTTATTTCTTTAGGATTATATTCTTAAGATTTTATCCAGAACCAGACTTACTAATGGATATGAAAATTATGAAACCTCTGATATATTTTTATTTATTTAGTTATATCACCATGTTATTTCCCAGAGGGATTCCAACAATTTTAACTACCACCAGCAACATGCAATTATGGCAAGCTCACCAGAGTCACACAGTCTCAAGATAAATCAGCTCCCCTCTGTAGCCAACCTCTAAGACAACTCTTATACTTCATGGCCACATTTTTTTTTTTTTTTGTCTTTTGTCTTTTGAAGGCCGCATCTGCGGTATATGAAAGTTCCCAGGCTAGGGATCAAAACAAAGCTGCAGCCGCCAGCCTACACCACAGCCACAGCAACGCCAAATCCAAGGTGCATCTGCGACCTACACCACAGCTCATGGCAATGCCGGATCCTTAACCCATTGAGCAAGGCCAGGGATCGAACCTGCGTCCTCATGGATACTAGTCGGGTTCATTAACCACTGAGCCACAACGCAAACTCCAATGGCCACATTTTTAACATTACTACACCCTTCCACCTCTCACTGCTTCTTTCCCAAACCAAAATTGGGGAGGGGGTCCTCTAACTTGGAGGCTACCTACGAATAATTTAATAATATGCCTACGTGGGCATCATTCTCTAGGCTTTCCAAAGAGTTGTCACATATGCCATCTCGCTGACTCCTCATAACCATCCCTGAGAGGGAGAGCAGAGTTATTAAGCGGCCAAGGATTGCCACTTGTTTCTCTCTCTCGCTGAAGAGGGCTGTCCCTTGCACCCAAGCCCTCCGTGGTGACACCTGAGCAGAAGAAGGATTGTGCTCAGTGCAATTAACAGATGAAACCCAAGTCTCGCAGGTCAGTTTTTCTCAGTGAACAGGCACGTTCCTGGCAAAGTTCAAGAGGACTAAGGTATGTGAAATCTTGACCTTGGGCTGCTCCCTTCCTGCCAGGTAAACGGCCAGCTCCCCTCCCCTGAGCTCTGCAATGACTCCTGTTTACCGAGCCCTTGAGGAGGAGTGGCTCCGTTTACCTAAAGGTTAATGTTAACTTGAGGAGAGAAAACTGACCCTGAATTGGGCCTCTGGAGTTGCAGGTTGTCTTTGCTCTTTCTCAAATCCTTGCCCATGTGGTAAGAACAAGTCATAGCTGCTTATATTTATCTGCCTCAACGAGAACAAAAAAAAAAAAACGGTCAAACTGTTTACACTCACATGAGAGGGCTTCGCGCACGTATAGCAAGGAAGGGACGGAGCTCAGGTACCTCGGCGGGAACTGGTTCCGCACAGTGAGCTTGCCCACCTTCCCCTGTATTCCAGGCTACCTATGACCCAGAACCACTCGGAAGGCTTCTGAGACAGGTGCAATGTGGCAGATAAAGATCACGGCCACGTGTGACAATTTTTGTTTTGTCTTTGCTCCCCCACCCCTACCCCCACCCCCAGCTCTGATTTCTCTTCTTCCAGCCTTCTTGGTGTTTCATCCCCAAGGCTAAATCCTGCTGTCTTCTTTCCAACCCTGAAAGAGAACAGCTCACTCAAGAGCTGCCTGCCAGGGAGAGCTCCCATTGTGGCTCAGCACTAACGAACCCAGCTAGTATCTATGAGGATGTGGGTTCGATCCCTGGCTTCGCTCAGTGGGTTAAGGATCTGGCATTGCCATGAGCTGTGGTGTAGGTTGCAGATGCGGCTTGGGTCTGGTGTTGCTGTGGTTGTGGGGTAGGCCGGCAGCTGCAGCTGCTATAAAAAGCAAAAAAAAAAAAAAAAAAGTTGCATATGAGGGCTTGCAACCTGAATCTAGCCTACAGAAATGTTTCCTTGGCCCACAGTGGTGTGTTGTCATTGTCACAACTGTAAAACAGAAGCAGCTGCCAATAACTAGGAAATGTAGATTTCTCATAGAAATTTCTCTAGATTTCACTCTTTTTAGAAAAGTTGGTCTCCAGTGCTTCCTGCCAGCAATCAGGCAGAACTGAGAAGTGGCTCCCTCTTTAGTAATTTTCCAGCCTCCCCCCCAAGTCCCTATCATTCCCTATTTTCTCCCTGATTAAGGAGCCAAGTGACAGTTGCCCTCGAGCTATTGTTTTCCTTATAGGGGCATTAACAGACAGGGAGGCATTCCCTGGTGGCTCAATGGGTTAAGGATAGAGTGTTACCACTGCTGTGGTTTGGGTCATTGCTGTGGCGTGGGTTCGATCCCTGGCCCTGGAACTTCCATGTGCCGCAGGTGTGGCAGGAAAAAAAAGAGCGGGAGAATATTTTGATATGCCCCAGATCCCTTCTCTTGATTAGGCCACCCCACAGACATCCTAATTTGTCCATTCACTGATAACATCTCTACTTCTCTCCCCCAGTCTCAGCAACTACTCCTTGCTAACCTGGGGGTTCCTACCTACTCTCCTGCCTTAAAATTTGGTCCAAGCGGCCTTGTAGCCCTAAGGAATCAAAAGAGGTGACACCAGAGTTCCCATCATGGCTTAGTGGTTAACAGCCCGGACTAGCACCCATGAGGAGGCAGGTTCGATCCCTGGACTCGCTCAGTGGGTTAAGGATCCAGCATTGCCATGAGCTATGGTGTAGGTCACAGACGCGGCTCAGATCCAGCATTGCTGTGGCTCTGGTGTAGGCCAGCAGGAGTAGTTTCGATTCAACCCCTAGCCTGGGAACCTCCATATGCCATGGGTGAGGCCCTAAAAAGACAAAAACGAACAAACAAACAAAAAAAGAGGTGAGGTCACAAATTCAAAGGACAAGGCAAAGGAGAATACAAAAGAAGGAAGGGAGCTGCTGCTGGCATCCTGAGATACTATTCATGGTTTAAGGGCCTCTGCAGTCTGACATGGATCGAACATGTACCACAGCTGTAACCAGAGCCACAGTGGTGACAATGCTGGGTCCTTAACTTGCTGAGTCACAAGGGAACTCCCTCAGTCAGAGATGTAGCTTTAAATCACTTGCTAAGAGGCAGCTGTAACGGAGTGGCTAAGAACTCAAGATTCTGGAGTCTGTCTGCTTGGATTTTTTTTTTTTTTGCTATTTAGGACCACACCCACAGCATATGGAAGTTCCCAGGCTAGGGGTCAAATTGGAGCTACAGCTGCCAGCCATAGCAATGCGGGATCCAAGCAGCATCTGGGACCTACACCACAGCTCATGGCAACACTGGATGCCCGATCCACTGAGCAAAGCCAGGGATCAAACCCACATCCTCTTGGATACTAGTCGGATTCGTTTCTGCTGCACCATGATGGGAACTTCCATGATTGCCTGGATTTAAATCCCAGTTCTGTCACTCCCTCAGGTAATTTACTTAACATAGCATCCTTCTGCTTTAGTTCCCTCAGTTGTAGAATGGTTTGCCGGAACCATGGGAATTAAATGAGTTATTTGAGTTTATCCAATGTTAGAACAGTGTCTGGCACATAGCAGGTGCTCACTAAACTGCGATCTGTCATTCTCAGCTGTGTGGCCCTGGACTGAACTCTCTGGTGGAAGGGGCTTTGTCTGAATTCTCCGCTCCTTAGCCATAGTACCTGGCACCCAGCAGAAGTGCCAGCGCTTCTTGAATGAATGGTCTAGAAAAATAAATAAATTCATGAACCAGTTTCTCCTTTCTAAGGTTCATTTTCTTCATCTATATAATAGAAATGTTGCTGTGAGCATTAAACAAATAACATTTTTTTTTGTCTTTTTGCCTTTTATCTAGGGCCGCACCCGCGGCATATGGAGGTTCCCAGGCTAGAGGTCTAATCAGAACTGTAGCCGCTGGCCACAGCCACAACCACAGCAACGCGGGATCCGAGTCACGCCTGTAACCTACACCACAGCTCACGGAAACACCGGATCCTTAACCCGCTGAGCAAGACCAGGGATCGAACCTGCAACCTCATGGTTCTTAGTCGGATTCGTTAACCACTGAGCCACGGACGGGAACTCCAACAAATAACATTTTTTAAATGCATCGCCCTGGTGTCTTTTCAAATACCAGGCACTTGGAACACTTAATTTCATTCACTTGTAACAGTAACTACTACTTATAACCTACTTATCAAGTAATAGGTATTAATTATGCTAAAGCACTTTATATACATATTGTCTCATCCTTATAATATTGTTTCACAGGTACTATCTTCCCTCTGTTGCTGACGAGAAGGCTGAAACGTGGAGAGGTTAAGAGGCAGAGCTGGGATTGGAAACCACGTCTGACCCCACAGCTTGTCTCTCCTCCACACTCCACCCAACGCTCCTTCCTGTTGATCACCCACAAGGAATTCAGACCGTAAAAGGAAGCGACTGATTTAAGTCGCAGTCTGGGTGACTTAATCCCTTAAATCAGCTGGTCTGGAGCTCCCACTGTGGTGCAATGGGATCGGTAGCATTTTGGGAGCACTGGGACACAGGTTCGATCCCTGGCCTGGCCCAGTGGGTTAAAGACCCGGCATTGCCACAGCTGCAGCTTAGGTCGTAACTGCGGCTCGGATCTGATCCTTGGCTGGGGAACTCCATATGCCGCAGGGCGGCCAAAAATGGAAAAAAAAAAAAGGGAATCAGCTGATCCCATGTCATTTTCCTTAAAGCCAAGTATTCCTAAATTCTCCAAGGGACCTAGATCTCCCCAGATTTTACAGAATCCGGGACCAGCTCCATTGTTTCTATTTTGTATTTATTTTCACTCTGTGTCCTTTCCTTCTTTTCACACTGTATCAGGGCTCTTATTTGGAGTGTAATTAGAACATTTTTCTAATGGAGTTCCTGAATATTACAGCTGGGAGGGAACTTGGAGAGTGTCTATTTCAATATGTTTGCTTTTTAGAGGTTTTGAAGTCCCAGTTAGCAACTCAAAGCCAGGGAGCAAATCAGCAGAGCCAGGACCAAAGCCCCAGCTTCCCGCCTTTCTACATAGCTTTCCATCATGCCAGGTTAGTGGGCAGGACATGTGGACCAAGGAGTTCAAAAAGGAACACTGTGTTGTGCAAATATAGCAAACATCACCTTCAGTTTTTCTTAAAGACACAAGATACATTCAGTTCACCTTCCCAAGGAGGGTAGTTCAGACAGTGAAAAAACCCTGAGGTTTCCTTCCATTTGGTACAGGGATTTGATCTTGGGATCTTGGGATCTTCCAGGTCAGAGGCTGCCAACCCAATCTGGGTTGGACAGCATGAAAATGACCTTTATTGGCCACCAGGGGGAGGGAACGAGCCCTGGGATGGCTCCATGCAAACACACTCTGCGGGTTATCTGAAGGGACTCATTTCCACTTCTGAAGGACTATACATGTTGACAACTCTTCTTGGCCCTAGAGGTGTTGCAGAAAGGTGGGAAATGATTACTGCTTCCCTTTGCAAAGCTGTAAGTGGGAGGAAAGTCATTTGGTTAAGTGTTTCACGTTTTAGCCAAGTTTTTTCACCTTGACCTCCTCAGCCTAGACTTTTTTTTTTTCCAGCCTGTAGGAATTCACAGGGCACCGAAGAGTTCTCCTACCGTGACTTCCTTCTTTTCCCCAAAAAAATAGGTTTTCCTGCACTCCTTTTCCCTTTTCATCTTCTGACCCTCATTCCCCTGCATCCTTCGAAGGCTTCTCACACTGATTAGCTCTTGGAAAAGGTCAAGGTGGATGGGGGAAAAGAAAGGTGTAGAGGTAAGACCTCTAGATCTCACTTTCAGCTTTGCTTCTTTGAGGATAATAATATTCATCTCATGGAGCAGTTTTAAAGATTAAATGAGTTACTATTTCCCATGCTTCCAAAGCAGTGTTTGGTTCAAAAGACTATGAAGTGAAAATATAACAGTGGCCTATCTAAGGGCCTGGCACATACCAATGCTTAATAGATACCAGCTCCCTTCCCACTTCAACCCCACATGTAAGTTACATTTTGCCTAGGGTTCCAACCCCAAAGAACTTTTCTCAGGCCTAGAAGAGCCTTCCTTTAGGAGGGTGAGAAATAACACCTGGAAGTGAAAGAAAAAGAGGCTGGGGGTAGGTTATCTGTAGAGGGCTGTGCTACCAAGAAAAACAGAAGTGTCTCTCTGTAAGGAGTGTCCAGATCAGGAAGAAAGGTGGTCAAGAGAAGGATCCAAAGATGATGAAGAAGGTCGCGGAGAGAGTCGTGTGATCTCCAGGGAACTCTGGTACCAAAGAGACAGCTCCCTGGAGACACTGGGTATGGGAAACTGAGGAAGGCCAGGAACCCTGAGGGCGACCCAGGTTCAGGAGAAAAGCTAGGACAGGACGGCCTGAGGAGCTGGGAAAACAAGGGTCCCTGTGTGAGAAAGGTCCTGGCACTGGGGTCTTAAGGATGAGAAAAGGGAGCGAGGGTATTTCGGCAGGAAAGTGAGTACGGGGCGGGTAAGAAGGTGAGAGATACCAAGACCTGTTGAGAAAAGACGGGCTACGGAGCCGAGGGGGAACAGGGGCGGTGCAGGTGGCTTTCGTCGTAGTACACCAGGGAGGGCAGAGAGGGAAGCCTGGGGAACTGGTTACCGTGGCGGACACGGGGGCACGTAGAACTTGGTTTTCAGTGGGGAGGCACTAGGGGGCCGCAGTCTGGGACCGGCACCGGGCTCTGGGGCGCTCTTACCAGCGATTCCTCTCGCCCCTGCTCTCCCGCCCGTACCACTGGCAACCACACTTGCGGGTCCCCTCCGGGAGGGATTAAGGACACACCCTCCCATTGGCTGCTAAACAACCTCTAACCCCGACCCGCGCCCCTCCTAACTTGGGGTCCGCCCGGCCCTCCTATTTGCATATAGGGCTTTACAGGCTTTCGATTGGGCCCTGCAGTAGACTGACACTCCCCCCTCCGAATCCAATTAACCGCTGGTAGAGGGACGCGCCCGAGGTCGTCCCGGGAGACGCGGACGACGCCAGACCGCCTGGCGCGCGAGACCAGACTGCGGCTCCCCTTCGGCGGGTTCCACCCTCCTCGGCCCGGCCCGCCCCGGGTCTGCGTCTGTCCTGGCCCGCGCCGTCGGGCCGCGGTGCGCAGGCGCGGCAGGACGTCCCGGCCGTCGCGGATCCGAATGTCTGGCTCCGGAGTTCTTACGGTTTATGCCACGCTGAGCTAAAAGCTCCTTGCTCTTCTGCTGTCTGCGGAGGGTAAATATCCAAAACCCATAGCAGGAGGCGTCAAGCGGAGAGCACTGGATTGAGATCCAAATAAAGATCTCAGGTTGTCTGCATAACCTCTGGCAGGCAGCTTCTTTAGCAGTAGAGTGTGTCACAAGCCTGTGATGAACTGCTCAGGCTTATTGACTCGTGACATCTTCATAGAGTGTGGGGGATCCTGGCCGCTCCACTGCACTGGCCAATAAGAGAGCGCCGCCTAGGGCTCAGGGGTCTTGGCTTCTCATAGCAACACCTTGACTGTCCTCAGACAGGTGGAGAATAGGAGTCTGACTGGATTCAGACAGTTATGGTTTCATTTTGTTTCCACCTGTCTAAGCCCTGCAAAGGACTGGCAGCCAGTAGAGCTGTTTCTGCTTGGGTTAATTCAGGATTGGTGAAAGATCGAACAAAGGGTCAATTCGAAGTGATTTTGAGAAACTCCCTTATGGATTGTGCCGAGGATTCTGGTTCCCTGTCTCCATCCCTCTTCATTCTTGAAAACTTTCCAGATGCTTAACTTGGTGACACTAAAATGTGGGGGGGGGGGGTTGTTTAGTCCCAAGATTTTTGTAAGACTTGGATCATCATTCTGTACAGAGGGTAGATAGCTCTTTTGCAGCTGAGGGGAGACATATAAGGAGGAAAAACAGGGCCTTCTCAGAAAACCTGTAGTCGGAAGGACTAAGGAAAGAGGCAAAATCCACATCTCTGATGTGAAGCTTGTTGGAGTTAGCCCAGGAATGTTTCTTAGAGCATGTAAGCTTTTAGCAAATTCATTAGGAACATCGTGTCCAGTGAATATGCCCAGGACCTCATACCATGTGATTGGATATTGCAAAAACGGCAGGGGAAGGGACTAAAAAAAAAAAAACCTTTAGGATAGTTTTTTTACTTTTTTTCTATTTTATTTATTTATTTACTTTAACAATTTTTATTTTTCCATTATACTTGGTTTACAGTGTTCTGTCAGGTTTTTTACTGTAATGTGAAAACATTTGGGCTACAGCGGATGCAGAAAGCAATCTTTATCAGAAGTTCCCTTATCTTAATAAAGCAGAGGTTAACGAGAGCCAGCAGTCACAGGACCGAAAACCTCCACCCTATCCCCCACCTTGCAGCAAGATCTCCAGTCAGGGAGGCACCATCCTTGGATGCGTGGACATTCCACAAAAAATGTGTAAACAAGTCTCATCAGAGTCTTCCATCCTTTGAAGCCCTAACCACATTACTACTGAGTACTCTCGTATGCCTATAAACTTTGTTGTTACCTTTCAGATATAAAGTGGGAGAGGAAAAGTTTTCCTCCTAACCCAGGGCATTGCTGCTTTACCTGCTGAGCTGCCCAGGCAGGAGGCTAGAGGCAAAGGCATGGCTTAACCCCAAGCAGACGCTGAAAGCCAGCTACCTACGTGCTGCTTAAATTGACACTGGAGGGCCCGAGGTGGAACCAGCAGCCCATCTGCTGCTCTTCCAGAAACATCTCTGCCAACCCGCCCTCTTCCCTTTTCCTTCTTACCCCCAGGTGGCCCTAGGCCATCTTGCCCCCTCTTCAGGGCCTTGGGGGCCCAGGTGACCATCATCGACTGGCCACCCAGCAGATGCTTCCCTCAGACCAACTGTCCCTGCTCTGCTCCCCTCCCCCATCCCGCCTCTTTGTTTCCCCAGTGTCCTACCAATCTGCTCTGCCAAGCTCACGCTTTGCTCTCAGGTCCCTCTGGAGTGATATTGTGATGGAAATGAGGGAGAGGATGCAGGAGCGAGCGGCAAAGATTTACAGCTTCCAGAGGGCTTCCATTAAAATCCCTGACAACGGGTTATTTATGAGAGGGTTGGCTTCAGTGGGAGCTAATAGGCCCGAGCCTGGCACTGCTGTCCTTTCAGGGGTGATGACAGGAACAAACACCGGGTGAACAGTAGAGCTGCCCCCACTTGCAGAGCAAAGCAGACTTTGACCCCATCGGGCATCCCCTCCGGGGCCAGGGAATCACAGTCCCCAGATCAGAGAGCATCCGCGATTTGTAGCAGACAAACCAGAAACAGAAAAACCTGGAGGGCAAACACTGGAGTGGTTTTCTGAATCTGGGTATGAAGGTGGAAGCAGTGTGCTGGAGGATCCTTCTGGCCATCATAAAAATGTGAACTATGGGAGTTCCCTTTGTGGCTCAGTGGTTAACGAATCCGACTAAGAACCACGAGGTTGCGGGTTCGATCCCTGGCCTTGCTCAGTGGGTTAAGGATCTGGCGTTGCCGTGAGCTGTGGTGAAGGTTGCAGACGCGGCTTGGATCCCGCGTTGCTGTGGCTGTGGCAAATGCTGACGGCTACAGCTCCTGTTAGACCCCTAGCCTGGGAACCTCCATATGCCGTGAGTGCGGCCCTAGAAAAGGCAAAAAGACAAAAAAAAAAAAAAAAA
>PVHT020001179.1:9671976-9683664 GCA_004024745.2 Catagonus wagneri | reverse complement strand
ACATAGTTAATGTGAGGCTTACCTGGTTCCTGTTTCTCTTGAAGTTTATAAAACTCCAATATTGACCTAATTAATAATCTCCTTCTGCCCATCAATTACTCAGTCTTTCTCTTTCTCAAATCTGGGCATAGAAGCTCTACTTTGTAAGTCATCAAATTGCAGTCTCTAGATGGTGACAGAGACAGCAAACTTCAGGGATAAGATTCTTCTCACTATCCTTTTCCATAGACTTGAGAGTCCAAAGGCCAGAGTCATTGCTGCTGGGCGAGACTGGGCAGGACTGGCGCTGAGGGCAAAGGTGAAAGTAGCAGCACCTGCTTGGCACCTTCTCCGAGGCTGTCCCTGCTCCTCCTTCCCAAAGTCCATACCCCTGTCACATAGATGCTGCCAGATTTGCTAGCTGGGACAGTGATCGCATAGATCTTGTTAAAGTTACATTAAATAAAAATCCAATTTCCAGTTCAAGTGTGGTTAGTGGTTACTGGATCAGTCAGTTCATTTTTTTTTCCACTTTTTATGGCCGCACTAGCCGCATATGGAGGTTCCCAGGCTAGGGGTCGAATCAGAGCTACAGCTGCCGGCCTACGCCACAGTCACAGCAGCGCCAGGTCCAAGCCACGTCTGCAACCTACACCACAGCTCACGGCAACACCAGATTGTTAACCCGCTGAGCAAGGGCCGGGATCGAACCCACAACCTCATGGTTCCTAGTCGGATTCATTAACCACTGCGCCATGACAGGAACTCCCAGGCAGTTCAGATAGTGAACACTTTCATCCTTCCAGAGCATTCTGCAAGACTGCACTGCTGTAGATGACCACACCTTTCCTCCATCTCAAATTTCTCTCATCCCTTATTCTGTTTGCCATACTTGTTATTCAAATAAATCAAGGGTCTAACAAAGACTCTTTCTTTGACCAAACTCTACTTAGGCTCCTCTGATCCCTTTTCTCAACTAGGCCTCAACCTTGAGCTTCTGGGTCCAATCTTGCCAAGTCCAGTTTTAGCAAAAATCCAAAGTCAGTTTAGAGAGAATTCCCCACCCTTGCTATCTGAGCAATCACTAGCCTGCTCACAGCAAGAATTCTATTAAATCAATTCAGCAGGAATTACCCCTACTCTTGATGTTTCTTCTTAGTTATTTTCCATCTACTGACCCCCTCCCTCTGTTTGACGGCTATAAATTCCTACTTGTCCTTCTTGTGTTTAGAATTGAACACACCTCTCTCCCCTGTTGTGGTGTTCCTATTGCAATAGTCCTAAATAAAGTCTTCCTGACCATTTCAACAGGCTTCAGAATAATGTGTTCTTTAACACCTCTTCTTCTCGCCCCTGGGAAAAATTCATTTTGTTCTGTCTTAACGCCATGTCAGAGTTCCCTGGTGGCTAAACCAGTTAAGGATCTGGTGTTATCACTGCTGTGGCTCTGGTTACTGCTGTGGCTGTGTTTCAATTCCTGGCCAGAAACTTCCTCATCCCAGGGGTGCAGCTAAAAAAAAAGAAAAAAAAAAAGAAAAGAAAACCCACAAACAAAACAAAACAAAAAAACACCATGTCAATTCCTCTTCTAAAACCAATATCATGTGGTATTGCATTCACTTATGTGTTTGCCTTCCCTTCGGGATTATTGAACTCTCATGAAAAGCAAAATGAGTATATTGATCAAGAGACACTTATGTCAGAATACTGGGTTCAGAGCCTTCTAACGGCACTTGCTAGCTGTGTGAGCTTGGGCAAGTAACATTACGTCTCTAAGCCTTAATTTTCTCATCTGTAAAATGGGGATAATAAAAATGCTTCTCTCATAAAGATTAAATGAGAAAACTCACTGTGTTAGGCCAAGAATAACTACCCCATCTTCCAGTCTTTGCCTCCATACCTAGAAGTTGAAGATAGAAATGCAAGATTTTCTCTGTAGATCTGAATATAAATTCTCATTTCTTCATTATCATTATATAGGGTTGTACTTGTAGCATTTCCTTGACACTTCTATTGGAAATAAGTCAGACTAATTAATCTTTTTTTTTTCTTCTATGCTGTCAAATTTAACTCTGGAAGCTATCAACAAAACTACCCGCTAATAAGACAAAATTGAGTTTATTCTTACTGCAGTAAGGAAGGATATTACCTTGACAGGAAGCCATGAGGTAGCAGGACAAAGTAGTGGTGTATTTATTGAGAATATGAAGATTGATTGGGGACATAGGGATCTTTAAATGAGGGGGTCACAAATGTCCATCAACAGATGACTGGATTAGGAAGATGTGGTATATATACACGATGGAATACTATTCAGCCATAAAAAAGGATAAAATAATGTCATTCACAGCAACATAGATGGAATTAGAAACCCTCATACTGAGTGAAGCAAGTCAGAAGGAGAAAGACAGATGTCATATGAAATCTCTTACAACTGGAGTCTAAAACACTGCACAAATGAACATCTCAACAGAAAAGAAAATCACGAACTTGGGGAACAGACTTGTGGTTGCCAAGGGGGTGGGGGACGGGTGGGGGAGGGCTGGGAGGGAATGGGGGTAACTAGTGCTTTAACGATGGAATAGCAAGGAGCTTCAACTGTATTACACGGGGAACTATATCTAATTACATGTGACAAATCCATATATGTACATGTAACCGGGTCACCACGTGGTGCAGTTGGAAAATCTGACAGAAATCTGTAAACCAGGTATAATGCAAAAATAAAAAAAATAATAATAATAAAAAATAAATGAGGGGGTTAGAATTGGGCAAGGGCCATGATATTTAGGACTGGAGGACATAGCAAGGCAAGGATTTGGAGACCAGGCATTCTAAAAATCTTGGAGTGTACAGCACAATCAGGTGATGGTTTTCATTGAAGAGTTGATGGCTCCTTTAGGAAGTTCCTAAAATGAACAATGGATTTATTAGCATTTTTAACTTCCAGGCAAGCATATTAATAGTTTTTGTTCGTGCAGACAGTAAGCTGTGTGTATGTGGGAGGTGTCAGTTCTTGGTGCTTTTAAAAAAGTTAATAAGTAAAATGAATGGAAGCATATTCAGGATTCTGAAGTTATTTATCCCTGCAGACAAAGTTTAAAAATGGAAGTGTTATTTTGGTAACTTGGAAGATGACTTGAACTTTCAACAGAAACCTCACTCCCAGGTTTACTCATTGATTCCCGGCATCCTTTCAGTTGGGTGTCACCAGTCTTGTGAAAAGGCAGAATTAGGAATGCTTGTCCTCCTGCCTGAAATCTCAAGTAACATAAATTCGCCGGTTAGATGGCATGGAAAAGTCTCCTTCCAGAGTTACCGCTGCTACTTCTTGGAGAAGGGGCATTTCCAAATTTAACCTTCCATAGACAGCATGTGCAGTGTTAAGAAATAATTATTCTAACACTTGATCATACAATAAGAGACTTTATTCAGGATTACTGCAATAGGGACATCACAATAGGGGAGAGAGACTGCACTCGACTCCAAATACTATTAGGATAAGTGGATGGAAAACCACTAAGAGGAGACATCAAGGATGGGGGATTGTTGCTAAACCGACTTACAGGATTTGTGCAGGCCAGGGTTTGATGAGCTATCAAGAGTGGGGTATTTTCTCTAAACTGACTTAGCAGGATTCTGGATGAGTTTATTCTTACCCCAATTAAGAAGACTGAACACTAAAGAATAATTTCTTACAGGTGTAATGATGAAACACAAACCAGGACACCCAGGGAAATTGTTGGGTCTCCTTGGGGGGCAAGTGGGAGGCACGATTAAATGCCAAAGGGGTTCTCATCTATAAGATTCTTAGGGAAGTTTTACGTGGAGACAGCAGAAAAATGAAGATGACCTCCCAATGTCCTTCAAACGTTTGCAGCTTTCTTGTTCAGGACTGAAAAGTTTTTTTTTTTTAAAGGTAAGTAAACGGTTCGTTCTAGGGGAAGAAATAGGGTCCTTGGGATGCGATCGCTGCTCTGGACTGGGGAAAACCCAAAGAACAGCGGAGCAACCCTGGAGCCCAGTCACCCGAAAACTACAAGTCCCCAAAAGCACCGCGGTGGGGGCGGGGCTTCCTGACCGTTATGACGTATGGGCGTGGCCATACGGGACAGCCCTTCTGGGTTTTTAGCCCCGCCCCTGTCCCCGTCCCCGCCCGGTTGCTGTTGCGCCGCCGCTGGTTGCTGCCCCCGGTGAGTCCCTGGAGTGAAGAAGGGCGATTGGGGACGGCTGGGCCCTCGCGTTCTCCGACTTTACACTTCCAGCCCTGAGAAAAGGGCCCTGGGCGGGTAGAGGTGCGGCCGGTTTCGGTTTTCACCTCCTTCCGTCTTTCAAGGGTGACTGTAAGTGGGAACCCCTGCAGCCCCTCCGTGGCCTTGGAGGGTTGAGGGCAGTTTCTCCCAAGGAGGGCAGGGTTTCAGAGTGCCTGGGGCGGGGCGGGCGGCTCCTGAGGCCAAAGGAACTTTCGGACCGGAGTGAGGGTCTTGACGTCACGACCCCTCTCCGCTAGCCGAGCTGGCTCCTTAACCGCGTGCTTGACGTCATCGGCTTCTGCTTCGTGACCTAGGCGGGATCCTGCCCAGTCACTCTAGGCAAATTACTTTCTCTTGGGGCCTGATCCCTGAAGTCCCCCTTTCCTTCAGTCGAGGCCATCTGTAATTGGAGGAGACGTTCTAGACAGCCGAGAAGAAAGAGCAGCTGGCGTGCGATGACCTGCTTCTTTACCATTGAGTTCCCAGAACTCCTCCCCACCGCCACCGTCTCCCCGTTTTAATTTGGGGGCTTATGTTCTCATGCTCATGATGATTTCATATTAAATCCAGGACATATTAACTTTGCTCCTGATGTAAGCCAACAAGTGGCCATGGTTGGAGCTGAATAGAATAGTACAGATACTAGGTATTATAACATCCTCACTCTTGCAAAAACTGTTAAAAACAAAGGACTTTTAATACAGTAGGTCTTTGTAGATTATGTAGAACACAGGATTAAGGAATGAATATCCAGGTGACACCCTTTCACAGGTATTTTCAGAGCGCCACTACCTGAAACTCTACCCCTTTGCAGACACGACAGATGTGGAGCACAAAGGCCCCTGAGAAAGGCAGTCAGTGGGAGTTATGTAGCACTAACAAGTCGTGTTGTCTTTGGAGTCAAATAGTACCGACAGGGCTCTTTAAAATTTTTGACTGTGCTTATTATAAATGTACTACTATGCTTCTCCATTTTCTTAGATGAAAAGACAAGCTCTTTCACTTCCTTGGGATCATCATTATATGTAGCCGGAAAGTTTCTTAGAGCTTTTCTAGCCTGATCCGTGCATTTTACTGATGAGGCCTAAAAGGAGGCAGTGTGACTTGGCCAAGATCTCAGAGCTAGTTAGTGTCAGAACTAAGACAGGAACCCAGGTCCCCTGGCTCCTAGCTTAATCCCCTTTCCACTAGACTTCAAGGTCTGTCACTTCAAGGGTTAGCATACTCACTGTTCTCACAGAAAAAAAATATAAAATCTCAATAAAGTGGAATAAAATGGAGATTTAGTACACGCCTTTCACGGTTACTTCTGACTACCCAGAACTATTTTTCCATTCTTCCCTAGACCTGTTGGCATTGCGGTGTTGTGATTTGTGGCATGAAGGCTGCCTAGAAGAAGTTGGGCAACTAATCCAAACAGTTGCTAATGAATTAGATATTAAAAATCTCCTGGGGGTATAAAATTTATCTAAGGCCCTCAGAAAGATTTTAGGAAAGGAGCTAGAATGAACTTGGAAGATTTGGAAAAGAGCCAGTGGCTCTAATGATTTCAGGACCAGTGTGACTGTGTGCCTTTGCTTTTGCTCCCCATCTCATGGGTGTATATTGACACATCCATAGTATCTGTTGTCAGTGTTGGAGTTCCCGTCGTGGCTCAGCGGCTGACGAATCTGACTAGCATCCATGAGGGCACAGGTTCCATCCCTGGCCTTGCTCAAGTGGGTTAAGGATCCGGTGTTGCCGTGAGCTGTTGTATAGGTCGCAGACGTGGCTCAGATCCTGCATTGCTGTGGCTGTGGTGTAGACCAGCAGCTACAGCTCCGATTTGACCCCTAGCCTGGGAACCTCCGTATGCCATGGGTGCGGCCCTAAAAAAAGGCAAAAAAAAAAAAATCAGTGTTCTCTGAAGGATAATTCTGTAGAAGCAGCTCTTCCAGGGCCAGGGGGAGTGGGATTCAAATCAGTTCACCCATTTTGCTAACTGCAAAGTTTTAGAAAGTTTCGTAAGCAAAGATGAAGGAATTAGGTTGCATGTGGATTTCGTTTTTATTTATCTTTGTTTTTATTGTTCCCAGATGAGGAACTGATTTGCATTTCTCTTTTGGCTTCAGAAGCATTTAGTTTCCCTCTGTGAGCTAATCCAGAGAACTGTGCAATCCAGCCTATCTATAGTCTTCATTTCTCTTGAAACATACCCACTGGTATAAAAGGCTAATGTTAAAACGTTGGACATTCTTTATGGTACAATTTTAGAGTTTTACTAAGGTTATTTCTTCTTTGTGGTTCAGCAGACATGAGGAAAAATCTTTAGGAAAACTGGTGAATTGATATGATTGAATCTTTCCATTGTTAGAATCTGAGCCAGGAAGCTTAACATTTTTCAGTTTCTCTGCTAAAAAGCATATTAGCGTGGTTTACAAACTGATTCAAAAAGAGCAGGACTAGAACTGGGCTTTTTGTTTCATTTCCTCAGGAGAACATGAGAGAATCTATGCCCTCATGGAACAGTCCTGGGAGTTGTATATTAGACTTGAAAAGCTCATTAGATGAAAGTGTGTCAGTTTTTCATAGAAGCCAGGAGCCACTTCAATGGGCTCATTTTAAAATACATTGCTTATTATTGTCTGCCTCCTCTGAGGACCCTAATCATTTTGGAAACTGAACTGAAAAAAAAGTAACAACTACATCAGAGTCTAAGTAAAGCACCTCTAAAGGTTTGTGAAATCTTTGCATTGGTTTCCCATGCTTGATAGTCTGTCCCTGACCCCTATGTGACCAGGCTTTGACCTGAGGGTAGGACTAAGGAATTAGGTGGATTACCATTCCATGATTTCTAGGGAGCCGAATTCATCCCACTGCTTTTTCATGACTCTGCAGCTCTCTAGGTTTCTAAATGTAACTTTTGCTCTTTTTGTGTTTCTTCTCTCTTTCTTGCCTCTGTGGTTATTTTCAGAATTAGAAGTGAAGGGTAGAGTTCCGGTTGTGAGGATATGGGTTTGATACCTGGCCTCAGTCAGTGGGTTAGGGACCTGGCATTGCTGCAAGTTGCCACATAAGTTGCAGACGTGTCTGGGACCTGGCATTGTCAGGGCTGTGGCATAGGCTGGCAGCTAGCCCAGGAATTTCCATATGCCACAGGTGCAGCCTTAAAAACAAGAAGAAGAAATGAATGATGGACAGGATCTATAGTGGGAAGTGTGGTTAGAGGGGCAAGTTGATGCTTAAATCATTCTAATTTTCCTTACACATCCTTCCCACGCCCCCTCCACGGTCATTTCTGGGCTGCTTTATCAGAAAGATAATTTCCCAAGCCTTTGGTGGAGCCCATTTCTCCCAGGGAATTTTATCCCTGGGAGGGAGGGCAAGGTTTGAGGATCACTGATTAAACATTAGGAGATACCTTCCTTCTAGGAAAAAATGAGTAAGGCTTCTCTTCACTGACCTAGTTCAGATTACCATGGTTATGCCCTAGGCTTACCCATGGCCTTTTCTGTCCTCAACTTTACTAGGAAGCAGGGAAGAGAAGCCACTGCTGTTCTCCACTCTGAGTGCCTCCTCAAACTCTTCCCCAGTCTTGGCAGAGGAGGAGTTTTTTATTTCAAGAACGACTGAGTTTCGAATACCCAGAGTGTCACTGGGTGCCCCCTAAGTCTTCTGGGAAGGTGACGAGATGTCTGAATGGGAAACTTCATGGAGTCTCTTACATTTATTTATTTATTTAGGTCTTTTTAGGGCCGCACCTGCAGCATATGGAGGTTCCCAGGTTAGGGGTCCAGTCTGAGCTGTAGTCACCAGCCTACACCACAGCCACAGCCACAGCAACGTGGGATCCGAGCTGCGTCTGCGACCTACACCACAGCTCACAGTAACACCGGACCCTTAACCCACTGAGTGAGGCCAGGGATCAAACCCGCATCCCCGTGGATGTTAGTCGGGTTTGCTAACCGCTGAGCCATGATGGGAACTCATACATTTTTTTTTTTTTTATTAAAGTATAGTTGATTTGTCTCTTACATTTTTGATAAGCGAGGAACCAAGACTGTTGACTTTTCCAGATGATTAAGTTTTCAGATTAATGAAAAGATACAGTTTCCACTGGCTGTACACCCAAGCCCCTGAGCATAAGCTCTTTTGTGCCATTTTTGTATGTATTTGCTGTCCTTTCTTCAGTGTCTGTTCAGGAGCTAACTTATGGACTGATTGTTTTTCTGATAAAGAAAGAGGGGCTAGGAGTTCCCGTCGTAGCTCAGTGGTTAACAAACCCAGCTAGCATCCGTGAAGACATGGGTTCGATCCCTGGCCTTGATCAGTGGGTTAAGGATCCAGTGTTGCCGTGAGCTGTGGTGTAGGTCGAAGATGCAGTTTCAGATCCTGTGTTGCTGTGGCTGTGGCGTAGGCCGGACTGCTTCAGTTCCTCTTGGACCCCTAGCCTGGGAACCTCCATATGCCGCAGGTGCGGCCCTAAACCCTAGCCTGGGAACCTCCATATGCCGCAGGTGCAGCCCTAAAAAGACAAAAGACAAAGAAAGAAAGAAAGAAAGAAAGATGGGCTACACCAAGCTCTTCTACCCTTGGCTGGTCGTGCCTTTCAGAGTAGTGTACATTTGCAAAACAGCTTGCCAGAGTTTGAGTATGTGGAAGGTGGGTAATGGAGTGCGAATTTTATGGGTCCTTAAGGAAATCTGTGCCTTTTGCTTTTTTGGCACCATGCCACTGAAACCAGCTATGCCAGCTGAACCAGCCATACCAAAAACATAGCAGTTGGAGATTATCATCTCCTTACTCTATTTTAGAAAAGAGAAAGCTGTGAAACCGCAGCTTCTCCAAAGGTATCCGCCACGATAAAGAATGGGGCTAAAAATAAGAATTAGCCCTACCGTCGTTCATGCCGTTATTCACCTACAAAGCCTCTTCCTTTCCCTTTTTGATGAATGACATGCTGCATATCTTATTCATTTATTCAGTGAATAATCAGTGATTATTCTGGGCTGGCCATTATGTTGTGTATATAGGAATATTATGAAGGAAAAAAACAGGGAGCTAGTACTTTGGTTAATTGAGAGACAGGCCCTGAGTCACTCTGAATGTTTTCACGATCCATAGTCAAAGGACAGATGAAGTCAGCTTACACACTCAGGTAAATGGTGCTCCAGGCTTATGACAGAGGGTCTCTGCTGGCCACAGTGTGACTGAAGACCATGAGGAAAAATGGGTCTGCAAGCTGAGAAACCTCCCAGCCCATCCTCCCACAGCATCCAGCAGATCAAGCTTATCCTGAGGAGCAAGTCCTGGCCTAGACTGGAATGTGAGCCCTCCCTTTCTTAGAAAAACCGATCTGAGGTTTGAGGTTGAGGATGTGGCCAAACTGTGTCACAAACCAGAAAGCCAATCCATTTCTTAGTTCCGTAGCTCCATCCCAAGAACAGATATTTCAGTGCCTCAAAGTCCCCTGTGAAAACACTGACTTCTGAGGGAGCTGGAAGAAGAGGGCTGGTTGCTCAGAGTTCAAAAGAAAACCAGGAAATAAGTTGGGTGGGGCAGAGCTAGAAGAGCTACTGTGTTCTTTGGTTATTGTACTTACTATTTTTTTAAGATAGGGGTGTGAGTGAGTGTGTGTGTGTGTGTGTGTGTGTGTGTGTGTGTGTGTGTTTACAATCTTAAAGCATGTTCCAGCAGCTGAATTTACAAGGTACCAGGTAGCGTTTGCATATGTACAGCTCTTTCTTCATCTGCTGTATACAGCTGCAATATTGTTTTCATTTCCCAATAAAAACTCTGGGTTGAGAAAGATGGACTTACTAAATGTCAGGGGGTGGAGTGGGGGTGGGGCATTTAGAAGACAGGGCATGTGACTCTTGAGGGGCAGGAAGTTTCAGGCCCCAACAATTCAAAAGACTTTGTTTCTTGTATGTACTGTTTTTACCTCCCAGATATCTTGATCACATTTTATCTGTACTACGACCTAGGAAGCTGAAATACAGCTTAGTATCCCCATTTTAGAGATAAGGGTCCAAACTTGCTTGTTGGGGAGTTCCCTTCGTGGCTCAGCGGTTAACAATCCCGACTAGGATCCATGAGGATGCGGGTTTGATCCCTGGACTCCCTCAGTGGGTTAGGGATCTGATGCTGTGAGCTGTGGTGTAGGTCACAGACGAGGCTCAGATCCCGCGTTGCTATGGCTGTGGCGTAGGCTGGCAACCGTAGCTCTGATTTGACCCCTAGCCTGGAACCTCTATATACCACGGGTGCAGTCCTAAAAAAAAAAATGGAAAAAAAAAGCAAACTTGCTTGCTGTCCTCCAAACTTGGGCTACATTTTCCTCTTTCTTTGCTGTTATGCATGCTGTTTCATTCATCTGGAATCTCCTCACCCCCAAACCCATATGTTAAAATCCTAATCTTCCTTGAGGGCCTATCTAGGATTCTACTCACTCCTGGAAGCTTTTCTTCATTTTCCTAATCAGTTGCATCTCCCCACCTTGTGAGCCCAAGAGCACTCCTTCTATCCACTTGACAGTCAAATTCTCATCTAACCTCCATATTGGATCAGAACCCTTCTGAGAGCAAGGATTGTGCCAGAAAAGGGGGGAAAAAAACAATAATCACTAACATCTGTTTTTTAGGTTTTTTTTTTTTTGTATTTTTGCCTTTTCTAGGGCCACACTCGCAGTATATGGAGGTTCCCAGGCCCGGGGTCTAACAGGAGCTGTAGCTGCTGGGCTTCACCACAGCCACAGCAACGCAGGATCTGAGCTGCGTCTGCAACCTACACCACAGCTAACGGCAATGGCAGATCCTTAACCCCCTGAGCAAGGCCAGGGATCGAACCCACAACCTCATGGTTCCTAGTTGGATTCGTTAATCACTGAGCCACAGTGGGAACGAACTCCATCACTAACACCTGTTAAACCCTTTGTTTTTGCAGACTTTGCACAAGTACTATATGTTGGTACCCAGCATGGCTTTGGCAGGTCCTGATTTAAGGACTAGGCAATGTACATTGCAGCCAAACCTCACCTCGCTGTGCTTCCCAGACCCTGCATTTTTGACAAATTGAAAGTTTGTAGCAACCCTGCCTTGAACAAGTCAATTGGAGCCAGTTTTCTTTTTTTTCCTTTTCTTTTTCTTTTTCTTTTTTTTTAGCTTTTTAGGGCTGCACCCATGGCATATGGAGGTTCCCAGGCTAGGGCTCAAACTGGAGCTACAGCTGCTGGCCACAGCCACAGCCACAGCCATGCCAGATCCGAGCCGCGTCTGCAGCCACAGCTCACAGCAGTGCCGGATCCTTAACCCACTGAGTGAGGCCAGGGATCGATCCCGCAACCTCATGGTTCCTAGTCTGATTCATTTCCGCCGCACCATGATGGGAACTCTGGGAGCCATTTTTCTAACTGTGTTTGCTCACTTCGTGTCTCTGTCACATTTGGATAATTCTTTTTTTTTTTTTTTTTTTTTTT